>OW285235.1:50345375-50945375 GCA_935421215.2 Melolontha melolontha | reverse complement strand
AAATAAAAATATTACAACTTACTATTTGAAAATTTCTAACCGTTTTTCGCAGAATGCTGAAAAAAAAAGAAAGCGTTTTTGTTAAATAAATTAATTTTATTAAAAAAAAATGTGACTTCTGCCCTTATTACATTAAAACATATTGAAAATTAACAAATCGTAAACGTACGATTGTACGTAGTAGGTATATAACAGAAAGTAATGAGTAATGAGTAAACATTCTAAAATAAACAAAAAACTTTTAATAAAAGAAAATAACATTTTCATATTTTCATAGGTAGTTAAGGTAAAAACCATTGCTCAAACGACATATTACCTTGTTACATTGGGAAATTATTATTGTATTTTTTATTGAGAACAAAAACAAAATAATATTGTAACTAGGAACTTAAAACAAAGGATTAAAAATTAAAAATAAACTACACTCTTTCAGTAAAAACAACAACTTTAATGTTCGTCGTCAATATCGCTAAAGTTGTCCAAATGTTCGATCTCATTCTCATCATCAATAGGCTGAGCAATAATATCTACATTATTAGCTTCAACGACCCCAATGTCTCTGTGATAGTTTTGATAAATAGGCGGCATGTATCTTAGAAGCGCTGATAGATTAGAAATTTTTTTTGGATTTAATGGAATAGGAGCATCGTATTTGATTTTTAAATCTCTTATGGTCAGGTTTGCTGATGTTCTTACACCTTTTTTACCAATATTTATAGTTTTAAATTCTTCATTCCAAATATGTTTTAAAAACATTTCATTTGGACTATCTTTTCCGAATTTAAATGTAACGATTTTACTGAAATTAAGTTTATCCTTATTATCAGTCTGAGTTTTCTTCGTAATTTGCATCTGCAAGTCCTTAAAGGACAAAATGTCTTGCTGTTGAAGGACGATTACTTTGAAAGGGTTCTTTCTTCTTGCTTTTGAAACACCTTGATACCAGTCATCAGGAGTATATACTTGTTTTAAATGGTGGCGTTTATATTTTTCTATAATCGCAAAGTCACGATCAGACGGAAGATGCGTGTGTCCGACTACTAGAAATCAGTGCTCTATGGACTTAAAAATATTTTCTTTTACTAGTTGTTGCCATAAGCATACCATAGTCCAATTTTTATTCTGCCCAGCGCAATTATCGCTATATACAACGAGCTTCTTATATTCATTGCGATTTTCCTTAAAATGTTTATATAATATGCTAGCAATCTCATCGCTGCCACGCTTTGCCAAGTTTTCAGGCCACATATACATGTACCTTATATCTTCAATACAGTCATGTATACCTAGGTTATATGTCCACGCTTTTCATAGATAAAAAGCAGGCCCAACTGTCAAATTTGGTACAGGTAGAGCCTGTTCTAAATCAAAGCTTATGATGAGAGTATCTTTTGTTTTCTTAGCATTTTCTATTTCTTTTTTGAGGCTTTTTTGTAACGCTTCTGCTCTACGATGATGTAGTTCAAGCTCAATCTTTAAGCTGTCTGCTGATTCACTTTTACTCATAGCACTTTCAGTCTGAATGTTGAGAAAGTCACAGGTTTTGCAAGTGTCCGTTATGGGCAGTTTAAATCCGATGTTAAATTCCTTGCAAAATACGTTCCTATAGTAGCTTTCTTTTACGGGATGTAAACCTTTCTTTTTACACCATTCAAGGTAATAATCCTGATAGAGAGCAGAAATTGATAAGTCATGATCTATGAATACCTTATTAGGATTTTTTTGTCTACTATAGTCACTTGTATATTTAGGGATTGACTTAATGTGCGTCTTTACGTTTTCAAGATCACTGTCACTAATCTTATTCGCTCTGTTCTGGTGTTTGCCACGTTCATAATTTTTTGGGAGACTAGCACCTTCACTCATCTGTTCATACAAAAGTTGAACTCTTTTTTTTTAATTTTGCAGTCTGTGAACCGCAAGAAACTCTTGTTTGCATGTTTTGATGTCAATACCATTTATCTTGACAAAATATTGTATCGAAACTTTGCGCGACGATACATTTCTTTTTGTTTTTTTAGGGTAAGACCTTTTTTCGGGACAGATTTCATTTGTGAAAACAGGTAAATATTCTGTTTGTTATAATCTGCTAAGTCCCAAAAATCGTTGAAGATTTGCATTTCCTTTCCTTCCAGAGCATCTCGACATTTTCGGCGACACTTACACGAAGGTCCAATTTCTCGATTAGGTACTTGTTTTTGCCGTTTATTTACATAATCGTGACCCAAATTTCGTTTAATTTTTCTTTTATTTCTACTAGGTTTACTTTGCGCCATCTTGAAGGAGGAACTTTATCTGGTGTGGGCAGAGGACCTCTTTTACTTAGAGAACCATTTTCTGTTTCGGTGACGGAAAGATCATTTTCCTAAAAAGGAAAAATTGCGTTAAAATCTTGCTACAATATTTACTAGAGTTTTTAAGTATAACAATATCAAGTCTGAGATGCTTTATTGGTCATAAGAACATTTTCATATCAAACGAAATGCTAAAAAAATTTTAGTTTATTATTTTTTTTTTTTTGCAAAATCATACCTTCTGTAAAAAAGTTTATGCATAAAAGGGATAAGCCACAATTCGATATTATTCTTAAGGTTGATATACAATCGAACCTTTTTTTTTTGAACATTATGAAGCAAGTAATAAGCAAATGTGACATTTTAGCGTTCAGAAAATATAACAACATCGTTACAAAAATATTTAAAAAAGAAATTTAAGCCACAACAATTTTACTTAACAAGGGGATAAGCCACATATTTTAATTACTCACCTGCCTATCGTTAACTGAAGATGTTTCACTTTCACTGTCACTTTGTACATAATCTTTGTCCCGTACACTATCATCAGATCCAAAATCTGAGCCTCGATCACTTTCAGAGTCATCATAAAAAAACGTTTCTTTTCGAGTAGATTTACTGCTTGAAGCCGCCATGCTGTAAATGACGTGGCTTGTACCGTTTTTACAATTAAAAAGGTTGATTTTATTCTAAAAGCAACAAGGATTTTGATGATTTAAAGCGCCATCTATGTTACAGTAGCGATAACTTCTATTTCTTAGATCTGTAGATGCCTACTAATGTGAAAAATGCATATAACTCATTTTTGAGAAGATTGTGGCTTGTACCGTTGTTGCTCTAAGGTCTTCAATTATGTCTTTGCTAAATCGTCATTGGCTCGCTCTTGAACAATATTCACCGTTTTTATACCACATGGTTACAGGTGACGTAAAATGGTGCTTTCATGTTAACATCGAGAACAGAAAAGAATGGCTTATGCAACTCGTTGAATAAAAATTAATACTCATCCGCGTCTGCGTAAACTAAAGTGCCCTCATCAGCTGGGACAGGAAGAATGCATCAAGCAAATTTTAAAGCGCGGTATCGTTATTAAAAGACATTCTTCGCAGGTTATTTGCTAGAGAGCAAAATAGAAGGAAATCTGATCTAGCAAGAACGGAAGAATTAGGCGGATATGAAATGACCTCTCAACTGAGTTCTTGAAGAATTGCTCTGGTAGCTATATACGATTCATTACAATAAATACAGTGTATCCGTAAAGTATGGACACAAACCCGTAGTAACGTTATTGTGCATTATTTGACAAAATGCAAAGATATGTCGATTAATGTTTTTTATTAGCTATATTTAGATGCTACCATTTTGTTTTTTTCCGTCGACCTTGAATAAGTTATGACGTCATTGATAATTTTTTTAAATCTCAACCCATTTTTTTTGGCGAATTTTGAAAGCTTTTACAATTCTTTAATTAATGATGTAAAAATTTTAGTATGTTACATTAGAAAATTTTTGAGTAATCATTTTTAACTTTCTGTCATTCCCAAAGTGACAACATAATTTTTTTGGCAGATTGTAAATAATCCGAATCACAACATTTTTATTTAATCCTAATTGTTGTTGTAAAGTGTTTCTCAATTATTCATTCTCTGAGATGCATTTACCTGAACGGGAACGCATTCAGGTGCTCATGATGATTGGGTTTGGAGATAGACGTCGAAATGTTAGGGAAGTGGCGGAGTTGTTTAATGAAACGCATTCTGAACTGGACCCTATCGGTTTTTCAACTGTAAGTAAAATCCACAGAAAATTTTTGGAAGAAGTGTTCATTCGAGATAAACCAAAAAGTGGACGTCTATCAACGGACCAAACACGCAAGTTGACATTTTGTTAACAGTTCAAGAACGTCCTCACACAAGCACACGGCAACTTAGTCGAGAATTTGACGTAGCAAGGGGTAGAGTCGGGAAACTTTTGCATAAATCAAAGTATCATCCCTATAAAGTGAATTTATTTCAAGAGTTGTCTGAGGATGATTTTGATCGGCGTTTGGAATATTGTGAACAGTTGATGCAAATATGTGATAATGACCCTCTATTTCTCTTCAACATTTTGTTTTCTGACGAAGCTACTTTTACATTGAATGGCACTGTGAATAGACAAAATTGCCGATTTTGGTCGACTGATAATTCTCATTGGATGCAAAAGACACATACCCAATACCCGCAAAAACTTAAATGTATGGGCAGGGATTATCGGCGATCGCATTGTGGGACCGTTTTTCTTTTATGTAAACTTGACTGGGGAAATATTCTTGAATTTTTTGAGGAATGAATTGATACCCGTTTTAGCGATTCTTTTTCCAAATAATGAGGATCCACATTTGCCAGATCGTAGAATTTGGTATCAACAGGATGGTGCTCCTCCGCACTATACGCTACCAGTAACGCAATACCTCAATAATACATTTCCTAACAGATGGATTGGAAGAAGAGGGGCAATTGAATGGCCAGCTAGATCGCCGGTTTAAGCCCGTTGAACTTCTTCTTGTGGGGTTACTTAAAATCAGAAGTCTATGCTACACAACCGGAAAATTTGGACGTTTGACGACAACGCATAATCTACGAAGCCAGAATAATCACTCCCGAAATATTACAGAATATGCGAAATGGAATTTATAATCGCTTAGGATTTTGTCAACAAAATGAACATTTTGAGCATTTGTTATAAATTTAATACTGAAATTGTCAAAAATAAAACTTAGAATTAGAACACAATTTACTCAAAAATTTTCTAATGTAACATACCAAAATTTTTACATCATCGAATAAGAATTGTAAAAGCTTTCAAAATCCATAAAAAAATGGGGTTGACATTTAAAAAAATTATAAATGACGTCATAACTTATTCAAGGTCGACGGAAAAAACAAAATGATAGTATCTAAATACAGCTAATAAAAAACATTAATCGACATATCTTTGCATTTTGTCAAATAATGCACAATAACGTTACTACGGGCTTGTGTTCATACTTTATGGACGCACTATATATACTAGATAAGTACAGACAGCAATAAGAGACCAGAAAATATATCGAAAAGTCACTATCCTTAAAGGAACATTAATATAAGGTTGTTTTAAAAAAGAAACAAATTTTATAGCTTTTGAAGTTTTATTTGCTAAGAAATTAAATTATAGACAAATGTCGATGCACTCAACATATTAATTTATACATCTAATAAAAATAATACATTTCAAAAGGACGGTCAGGTCTATTTTGAAGGACTTAATCGGTGACAGTCATAAGCAGGATAGGAAGGTCTAAACACCTTCAAATCCTTAGCGAAAGCTATTACCGTGAACGAGGTATTCCAAGCAATGGTTTAAAGCGACGTGCTTTGAGCTGAATGGCCACAAAAATATAGTGGAAGTTCTGCGAGTATTAATTCAATATTTCTTCCTTACTCATGGGGACACTATGAAACGACAACAGAAAACACAAACTACTATGAAAAAATGTCCAAAGAGAATCCAAAACGCGAGCAGTCTATTGAGACTCTATTGGTAATGCAGACTTAGAAGACTCCAATAACAAATACTGGAACACAAACGGCTGAAACCGGGAACGTTGAAAAGCAAATAATGCACTAAAGAAGAAAATAAAAAGAAATTAAAGAAACTGAGGGAAGAGTGGATGTACAACTAAAAAAAATTGAAATTGTCATCGACTTAATAACCGGACATTGTCTTTAGGAAAGCATCTACACAGCATGGGCATAGTCGGTATGTCCTGGTGTTGGAAATATGAAAAATAGAAGAAAACTAGCCTGCACGTAATATAACGTGCCTTCAAAAACTTTCCTCATTAGAGACGTTAAAATTATCCGTTTTGAAAGATTATATGCACTGTCACCAATCATTATCAAAAAGCATGGCCGTCTCTAATGTAGAAAGTTTTTGAAGGTACGTTATATACTTATGAGGAACAGAAGAGACAGACAGAAACATATCTGCAAAGATCTATTGCGTCAAAGAGCAATGTGCTCAATTGCTGGACTTACTGGTGTCCAACCCTAAAGAATCGGAAGAAGAAGAAGAATGGTGGGCCATCGTCGACCGTAACACTGTTACCATAGTGTTACGGTCGACGGAGAACGATATAGAGGCATTGATAACTTTTTTGGTTAAAAAATTATTAATTCAACTTGGGCGAGCTCTGGATCCGGCAAGATATCGCTACATGCCACGTGAGCCATGCAACACTTACAAAGTTCAACTTTCGGCATAGTCTCTTTTGTCCGTCAGTTGTCACTAGATTATATAGTGCCACCTGATAAGACAAAATTTACTTAAAAGAATCGCCTCACAAGGCGATTCTTTTAAGCTTTACTTCACTAGCCTAACTGATGAACTCTGATAGTAAATGACAAAAACACGTGTCTTAGGCAGAAGTAAATATTGGAAAATACGAGATGTATGTCCATGTGTACAGTTACAGACGTGTATATAGCATGTCTGTTTCATTTGTAACAAATGCGTAATACGTGCTTAACGTATTGATATACTTAAACTTTCTTTGTATCATTGTAATCAACTTATTCGAATGACTTTTGACAAAATGCAAGCTGGCAACCATACCCAGTTCTGGTAACATAATATATTCACTTAATAGAGAGAAATACTAAGATTATTAGGTATTATTGTAATTTAAATGTTACTTGTTCCGAAGTAACTGTTTATTACGTGTCTCGTCTGTTATCGTGAAAGTCATATAGCAGAGAATGTATTGCTACTGTTAACTGTTTCATGCCATACTATTTGAATTGTGTTTAATAAACGTTAGATTATGACATGCGAAAAGTCTATTAAAAATAATTTGTAAATTGGAAAAGTTATTTCAAATTTATATTTTGGGCTCCCTTAATTTTGTCTAGAAGTGTATTTCATTTACTTTTCAGTATTCCTTTTACCAAAACCTGGCGTGCCAGGATAAATTTGTTGTTATTACTATTGTTAAAACCATGGATGGTTAAAACTATAAACGAAACAAAAAATGGTACATAGTTTCTAAGAAAAATTAAAAAAACGAAAACTTGTTTCCCAGTGTAATTCTTATTACATTACATAATTGATAATGACTTATCATTAAAAAAATAAGGACTTTTAAGAAGAATTGTTTCGTTTTAAATATTAAAACGTCTAGAATTTATATTAGCGGATTTCTACTGTATTATATTAATTTATATACCACATTAACTGCTGGAATAGATTCAGTTTTCTTTTATTTCTATAGCGATTACGAAATATATAAACGTCATTATTTGCTGAGATAATAGATATTCTACATCGTTGATTATGAGTTACATCTACTGTGATTTATTACCAGAGAATATCTTGAGATACAGACTTTATTATAATGGATTACATGTATTCATTCGTTATCCATCTTTCCGAGAATCCTCCAGTATTGAATATAGCGTTACGTCTAAGTGAATTCTAAACATACACGCATATACTCGTACGTATGTATGGATGAATAAGTAGTAATATGTAATTTGGTTTATGAGTTTATGACCTTTATTAGCATCTGCCATGAAATGTGACTTTATAATTTCACATATGAATAATTTACTTTTTAGTATAACTTTGTTGGCATTGTTACACTTCGCATATATCAAGAATTTTGTTAATACCGTTTTAAATTCTATTATTCGCAAATAAATCAAATTTATAAATGTTAAAAAATTCATATGACATTTACTCAAATTGACTTGTTTATAACACCACTAATAAACTCTATAGTGATAACTAGGCTTAGAATAATTATGGACTAAAAAACTTCGAAATCTGCATGCAGATATGCACCAAAAATATTCAGAATATGTATTTAAATATGCACGAAAAATCAACTTTTAAAAAATAAATACTAATTTTTTATATTAAAACATTTTTATTTTTCCGTTAAAACACACAATAGTACATTAAAACACAAGTTTCATAAGGCACAGTGCGACAAAAGGCCTTATGAAACGAGTTTTTTACACTATTTCTTCTATTTTGCATTTTTTACATTAATAAATTTAAATTACTTATGTAATATGAAAGTTCATAGTTTTATTTCTATACAAAGTATACAGTTGGTCACATTGATACTTGACATTTTCAAATTTAAATCTTGCTATTCGCGAAATATTATTTATTAATTTTTGTTAACATTACTTGATATTTTATCTAAAAATATAAACACGTGTGATATAGAAACTAACATATCTTTTGGTCAAATGAATACAATATATATTGTTTGTGTAGCATTTTTCTGTTGACGTATATCATTTCTCTCAAATGTACTTAAATTCTTAAAATCAAATGACAGGAATAAGATATAGTTTGTTGCCGGATAAGTGTCCCAATAGGAAAAACATTTTTATTTTAGATTTATGAAAAAAAACATTACAAAATAATACAAATCTGTATAAAAACAAATTTGTATCTGTATATGCATGGACACACAGTACGTATTTACCAGCTTTTGCTTCAACTACCAGACGCATGTGTATCTGTGTAACCACTTTGTCAATGATAGATTTACGAAGCAAAAGACTATAGGTACACTTGCGGTCAAGTAGTAAGTTTTGTCCTATCCGAAGACATCAGATAACCTCATGCCATCTGACGGACAAAACCGACCACGCCGGTGCAAAGTGTTTCTTCTCGAATAGCAAAGCTATTACTGGATAAGAAGAAAAAATACGCATATTACTGTGAGTCCATTAACTCGTCGCCAGGTGGCGTAGTATAGCAAAAAAAAACAAGTTGCATGTCGATGCGATAATTCACATCAAGCTTTGATACAAAATAATACAAATCTGTATAAGAACAAGTTTGTATCTGTATATGCATGAACACACAGTACGTATTTACC
This sequence comes from Melolontha melolontha, assembly GCA_935421215.2. Taxonomy (NCBI): domain Eukaryota; kingdom Metazoa; phylum Arthropoda; class Insecta; order Coleoptera; family Scarabaeidae; genus Melolontha; species Melolontha melolontha. Next base: position 50,936,162 of record OW285235.1, on the reverse strand, counting down.
AGCTTTTGCTTCAACTACCAGACGCATGCGTTTCTGTGTAACCACTTTGTCAATGATAGATTTACGAAGCAAAAGACTATAGGTACACTTGCGGTCATGTAGTAAGTTTTGTCCTATCCGAAGACATCAGATAACCTCATGCCATCTGACGGACAAAACCGACCACGCCGGTGCAAAGTGTTTCTTCTCGAATAGCAAAGCTATTACTGGATAAGAAGAAAAAATACGCATATTACTGTGAGTCCATTAACTCGTCGCCAGGTGGCGTAGTATAGCAAAAAAACAAGTTGCATGTCGATGCGATAATTCACATCAAGCTTTGATACAAAATAATACAAATCTGTATAAAAACAAATTTGTATCTGTATATGCATGGACACACATATACAGATGCATGCATATACAGATACAAATTTGTTTTTATACAGATTTGTATTATTTTGTATCAAAGCTTGATGTGAATTATCGCACCGACATGCAACTTGTTTTTTTGCTATACTACGCCACCTGGCGACGAGTTAATGGACTCACAGTAATATGCGTATTTTTTCTTCTTATCCAGTAATAGCTTTGCTATTCGAGAAGAAACACTTTGCACCGGTGTGGTCGGTTTTGTCCGTCAGATGGCATGAAGTTATCTGATGTCTTCGGATAGGACAAAACTTACTACATGACCGCAAGTGTACCTATAGTCTTTTGCTTCGTAAATCTATCATTGACAAAGTGGTTACACAGAAACGCATGCGTCTGGTAGTTGAAGCAAAAGCTGGTAAATACGTACTGTGTGTCCATGCATATACAGATACAAATTTGTTTTTATACAGATTTGTATTATTTTGTATCAAAGCTTGATGTGAATTATCGCATCGACATGCAACTTGTTTTTTTGAAAAAAAACATTCTTTATTAAAGTTTTTGCTTGATCGAAAATACACAAATAACACCAGACTTTTAAAATAAATGCCATAGTATTGCGTAAAATAGTTGTTTTCTGCAAATTTTTTAGTAACATTTTTCTAAGTCCCTAATTGTGCTAATATCTACTTGCATTGAACGTAATGCATTTCACATGTTAGGCATGTGCCAGGTGAACAATTGTAATGCAGTATATAATTGTCAAAATGCTGACACATAAAAAGTTTATGCGGTACAATGTTATGGTACAGGTGAAACACCAGCGAGATACGCAATTGAAAAATACATACCCAAACTTTTATTGAAAGTGGAGCAAGCGTAGACTACAAAAAGGAGTAATTGTAGACAACAGGGGGGTAATTGTAGACATTGTCTTTATATTAGTTACTTGTTGTAAATCTAAAGAACGATGTTTGAAAAGTGTTTGGAAAAATGCCCCGCAACTACAAACGCAAGAAGCCCGCATGTCGCTACACCGTTCAACAAATTGAGGAAGCTTGTGAGGCAGTTAGTTCTAGAAGAATGACCTACCGGCAGGAACAGGAACACTAACATGAGTCAGTGTCAGTGATTTATCAAAGACTTATAGGCAGAAAAACAAGTATGAATAATATTGGTGGTCAAAGAGGACCAGCATTATCTCAAGAAATTGAGGATCAACTGACTCAATGCGTATTGGCTCGTGCTGAATGGGGATACCCAGTAGATAGAGAGGAACTTCTGGATTTAATAAAGGAGTATGTTACTGTTAACAGTAGGCCTAGTGAAGGCTGGTACTTAGGGTTTGCGAAGAGAAGGGGCAAAAGAGGGCGGAGGCAGCTAATTTTTATCAAAAAATGAAAGGACTGAGTCTTGAAAATTGCCCAAAGTTGATTTTCAACTGCGATAAGACTGGCTTTGCCACAGATCCAAGCTAAGTCAAGGCTATTGGGGAAAAAGGCAAAAAGTCATTTTGTCGACGAGTGTGTCTCCAATAGCCCGCTATTTTAATAATAAGAGAGATGCGGAATTCCGATGTGTCTACATTTACACCAAGAACCGAGGAGTAACAACACTTGCAGAGTTTTACAAAAATATGTATATTTTTGTGGATTTTTAACTTGGGCAAAAATTAATCAATACAAATGTCTACAATTACCCAATCCTCCCCTATATAGTATCGAAACGTCAAATTAAATATTGATTTAATTACCCGGCCGCTACTCCCAAAAATATTACTTTTATCTCATATATATATATATATAATAACTTCGTGACCTTGGTATGATATGGTAAACCTAATCAGTAGTCGATTAAAGGTCTGTATATTACTTCAAAATATATGTATTTAAAAAACTCTACATGTTTCGGCTGTGTACGCCTTTATCAAGAGAATACAAAATATGAATGACAGGATATCCTGTCATTCATATTTTGTATTCTCTTGATAAAGGCGTACACAGCCGAAACATGTAGAGTTTTTTAAATACATATATTTTGAAGTAATATACAGACCTTTAATCGACTACTGATTAGGTTTACCATATCATACCAAGGTCACGAAGTTATTATATATATATATATATGAGATAAAAGTAATATTTTTGGGAGTAGCGGCCGGGTAATTAAATCAATATTTAATTTGACGTTTCGATACTATATAGGGGAGGATTGGGTAATTGTAGACATTTGTATTGATTAATTTTTGCCCAAGTTAAAAATCCACAAAAATATACATATTTTTGTAAAACTCTGCAAGTGTTGTTACTCCTCAGTTCTTGGTGTAAATGTAGACACATCGGAATTCCGCATCTCTCTTATTATTAAAATAGCGGGCTATTGGAGACACACTCGTCGACAAAATGACTTTTTGCCTTTTTCCCCAATAGCCTTGACTTAGCTTGGATCTGTGGCAAAGCCAGTCTTATCGCAGTTGAAAATCAACTTTGGGCAATTTTCAAGACTCAGTCCTTTCATTTTTTGATAAAAATTAGCTGCCTCCGCCCTCTTTTGCCCCTTCTCTTCGCAAACCCTAAGTACCAGCCTTCACTAGGCCTACTGTTAACAGTAACATACTCCTTTATTAAATCCAGAAGTTCCTCTCTATCTACTGGGTATCCCCATTCAGCACGAGCCAATACGCATTGAGTCAGTTGATCCTCAATTTCTTGAGATAATGCTGGTCCTCTTTGACCACCAATATTATTCATACTTGTTTTTCTGCCTATAAGTCTTTGATAAATCACTGACACTGACTCATGTTAGTGTTCCTGTTCCTGCCGGTAGGTCATTCTTCTAGAACTAACTGCCTCACAAGCTTCCTCAATTTGTTGAACGGTGTAGCGACATGCGGGCTTCTTGCGTTTGTAGTTGCGGGGCATTTTTCCAAACACTTTTCAAACATCGTTCTTTAGATTTACAACAAGTAACTAATATAAAGACAATATCTACAATTACCCCCCTGTTGTCTACAATTACTCCTTTTTGTAGTCTACGCTTGCTCCACTTTCAATAAAAGTTTGGGTATGTATTTTTCAATTGCGTATCTCGCTGGTGTTTCACCTGTACCACAACATTGTACCGCATAAACTTTTTATGTGTCAGCATTTTGACAATTATATACTGCATTACAATTGTTCACCTGGCACATGCCTAACATGTGAAATGCATTACGTTCAATGCAAGTAGATATTAGCACAATTAGGGACTTAGAAAAATGTTACTAAAAAATTTGCAGAAAACAACTATTTTACGCATCACTATGACATTTATTTTAAAAGTCTGGTGTTATTTGTGTATTTTCGATCAAGCAAAAACTTTAATAAAGATGTTTTTTTTCATAAATCTAAAATAAAGATGTTTTTCCTATTGGGACACTTATCCGGCAACAAACTATATCTTATTCCTGTCATTTGATATTAAGAATTTAATTACATTTGAGAGAAATGATGTACGTCAACAGAAAAATGCTACACAAACAATATATGTATATTGTATTCATTTGACCAAAAGATATGTTAGTTTCTATATCACACGTGTTTATATTTTTAGATAAAATATCAAGTAATGTTAACAAAAATTAATAAATAATATTTCGCGAATAGCAAGATTTAAATTTGAAAATGTCAAGTATCAATGTGACCAACTGTATACTTTGTATAGAAATAAAGTGGGACATAATCGATCCACACACGGACTTATCTAAATCAAATTTTTTGTCGTTAATCACTTTTATATTTATCAACACATATTTTTCCTTTAATGGGAAATTCTATAGGCAAATATTTGGAACTCCTATGGGTTCGCCCATCAGCCCAATTTTAGCTCAGATAGTTATGGATCAGTTGTTGGAGAGTGTGATGGCTAAGCTACCATTTCCATTACCGTTCTTGTACAAGTATGTTGATGACATTGTTTGCTCTGTGCCACAAGAAAAAATAGATCTAACATTAAAAATTTTTAACAGGTACAACATACATTTACAATTTACTGTGGAAAAAGAAAATAACAATAGCGTGCCCTTCTTGGACGTTTTAGTAATTCGTGACGATAATAATTGTATCATTTTGAATTGGTATAGAAAACCAACTTCATCTAATCGGTTCATTAATTATCACTCTCATCATCCTCTCAATCAGAAGTATAACACCGTTATAGCTATGAGAAACCGAATAGCACATATTTGTCATGAAACCTTTATAAATGACAATCTTAAAGAACTTTTCAACATTTTCGTCAACAATGGCTATCCTAAGAACATACTTAATAAATTGATATATAGCTCAAACTTTTTTGATGGCCCTACTGAGGACCTTCCTGTAGAGAGTGTGATTTACAAAAAAGATCCCATACATTGGTGGTCTTACTCATACAATTGTATCACACTTCAAACTATTTAATAACATTAAAATAGCTAAATACAACACCTATACTTTGAAGAAGTTGTATAGTAAGATCAAAGACATAACACCATTCTTTTTAAATAGTCACGTTGTCTACAGGATAGCATGTTCGGATTGTTGTGGCGTTTATATAAGGTTTGTTTTTGCAGGCGTTTTGAAACGGCTTGAAAATCATTTTATAATCACTTTTATACGCATGCGTCAATTACAATTGTTTCCAAACTATCGCTTTAATTTTATCGTTGCTAAAACGAATTTCTAATTCGGGGAAGCTAGTGACATCTACCATACAAATAGTAGAATTTCAGAATTTTCAAATGTACCACATACTTCTTGAGCAACATGTCTGCTTATGCGAAAATGTTCTATGAATTCATTATCTGTGTATTGAGGAATAATTATTTCAAAATAATTTTCATTCCTTATTTTAATTTTATCTTGAAATTGTATTTCTTCTTCACTGGTAAACTCACACTCAGTACTACTATTGTTACTAGTGCATAAACTAAATAAATCTGACATTCTTTTCATAAAACCACTACGATCTACACAAAACAGTCAAACAACGAGCGCGATGGAGATTTAAAAAACATTCAGTGAGAATCACAATGCCTACACATTTCTCCACTTTTCGTGCATAAAAATGAAACGCGCATGCGTCTGATATTCGGTTTTACGAAAATACTCAAACCATTCCAACCGATTGAAAATCATTTCACAACGGAGTTAAAAACTGCAAAAACGACAAATGTTTTATCAGTCTTTGATTTTATTTCTCTGTCCGAACGCTTTTTCTTCAATGCGCACACTCCTGATACTTCAAATGATTTCAAACGCCTGCAAAAACAAACCTATTGGTCACACATCACAGTGGCTAAAACAGAGCATCACACAGCATAAAAGTGATGTCCGTATTAGAAAGAGATCTTGTGCATTGGTGGACCATGCACTTGATCGTGACCACACATTCAATTTTGTTAGCGATGCACTTGATCGTGACCACACATTCAATTTTGTTAGCGTTAAGATCTTAGACGTTGAAAATAACCTTAAAAAAAGAACGTTTTTAGAAATGGTCCACATTAACAGAGACACAAATAACGTAAATTATAGATCTGATACTAACGGACTAAGTATAATTTATTTTAATATACTCGGTTTGACGGTTAGTTGACCATCTAAAAATTGTTTTGTTATTTGGTCCATATATTGTTAAATTTATATTGCATTATTTTTTTTTATATACTTGTGACTTGCTATATGTTTCGTTTCATATTTTTCATGTTTTAACTTTTACATATACATGTTTTTTAAAGGTTTTAAAGGGTTGTATCTATAGTTACTTTAAGTTTTAAGTCTAATCAATTTTATTGTCCTTGTACGTCAATTTTATTATTTTTTCAACTCTACATTTTGTAAGTATTTTACTACTGCTTTATACTCTTATTTATTTAAATTATTTCTCATTAATCTTGTAGTATCTCCGGAAGAAGCAACAAAGTTGTTGCGAAATATAGGGATACTTAATAAATGAGTTTTTTAATTGACAGACCGCTTGCCCGCTTTTAATTTATTTAATTCAATATATTACGGTCGATAATTTCGTTTAAATTATATATATATATATATATATATATATATATATATAATAACTTCGTGACCTTGGTATGATATGGTAAACCTAATCAGTAGGCGATTAAAGGTCTGTATATTACTTCAAAATATATGTATTTAAAAAACTCTACAACTCTTGATAAAGGCGTATACAGCCGAAACTTGTAGAGTTTTTTAAATACATATATTTTGAAGTAATATACAGACCTTTAATCGCCTACTAATTAGGTTTACCATATATATATATATATATATATATATATATATATATATATTTATATATATATATATATATATATATATATATATATTTATATATATATATATATATATATATATATATAATAAAACGATAGTGAATATTATATTCAATATTCAATATTGCTTTAGTATATGAATAATACATATAATACATATTTTTACCAGTAATTCTTGTATCTAGGGCGGGCGCCGTGTATTTAAGTATGTTATGCAAGATATATTGAAAAACAAAAAGTATAATTTGATTTGTAAATTTTAAATGATTATTCATCTAATTCATAATTTACGTACATAATTAAATTCTAAAATTACGAAGTTTAATAATTAAGAGTTACTCCCAATTTGGAGATTTGTACAGCACGGAATTCGTGTAACCCTAACCATATTAACGATAATCAATGAAATCATTTGTTTGGACGAGCAGTCATCATTTTTCTATTGAAATTTTACGATTACGCGTGATAATTTGTTAGGTACGTCACGTAATTAAGTTAAATTTATGAACGCGTATATAAGCAATTAGTTACTAACGAGAGGGGTTTCCGTTAAAGCGGCCAATTATCAACAAACTCTTCTGCAGTGGAGCAAACACAAAGTAAATTTGATATACTTCAATTTAGATGGTAAATTTCCAAAGTGAAATGGCGAACGTATTTTCACAGAAATAGTTTGCGTCTTGTGTCATTTCAATTTTCGTATAAATTTGACTAAAACCCAACTATCGAAATCCATTTATGTAAATAACGTGATATAATCAATACTTTAGGATACTTAACGTCAGATAATATATTCATTTTGGATGATTTTAATGTTCTTTATTTTAGTTAAGATGATAATAATTACGTTCTTTTTATAATTTTTTTTTAATAACTAAGAAATTTCACATGTTGTTAAAATACAACTATATTTATAATAGCAATGGATGCCTATTTGATTTTATCTTTTGCACTTTAAGTTGATAACAATGTTAATCGCCTCCTTATAATATGTGACCCAAAAAAATGTTTTTCAAATACACTATGAATGAGTAAGATAATTATAGCAGTTATGTCGGAGTATAATTCATACCTAGTTTGTGAAATATCATCTGTCAATCATTGATTCACCTGACAATCTGCGAATATAAATAATTTTTGCAAATTTATCATTATGGCTTATGTATTTAATGAGCAGCAAAGGAAAGAAATGGCTGAAAAATCGATGGTGAATAGACTTATTTTCTGAGAGATGTCTACAAAAATTTTCTAATAAAAAGTTTCCATTTGTCATTTTGTTAATTTATTCAGAGAAACAGGAAGTAAGAATGGTAATTTCAAGCTTGAAGTTACCATCGCAACGAGAAGATCCTCAAGGAAAAAGTGAAAGTGACGTCACCGAAACGTTAGAAAGAAAGTTGTCGTTCTCAGGATGCAATTATCTAAACGCGGAGAAATATCCCGTAGAACAACGCTTCATATATATATATATATATATATATATATATGGTAAATTCAATCAGTCGGCGATTAAAGGTCTGGTTTACTTCAAAGTATATATATATTTAAAACAACCCTACATGTTTCGGCAATGATGCCTTTATCAAGGATATAAAATATAAATGACAGAATACAAATGTCAAATAATTGAGTTGCTATGGTTTAAATTATTCAAAGATACATTCCAATTGATAATAAAAAATTATGCCTTAGTATTCCAAAAACAGATAGCAAGGTGTGAACATATGTGTTGTTCGCTGCTAGCGGCTTGTGTCTCTTTCTGGGTTTGACCTTATGTGTTGGTTGCTGCTGGCAGCTTGCGTCTCTCTTTGGGTGTGTGGTTTTGTGTTTATGTGAGAGCGTAAGTGTAGGGTTTTGTATGTTGGCGCGCTCGTGCGTGTGTTTAGTGACCGGTCGCGTAAATTTAGAGAGATCGGATAACCAGCCGTTGCGCAGGGCCGCCAACCCTTTCCCGGCAACTTCTTTACTTTTTCGTGCAGTACTTCGACGGCCCGACCCCCGCCCCATCGAGGCAAGGCGCAGACCAGCGAAGCGAACCCTGCACGAGGTTGCTCATCGCCAACCGAGGGAACACTCTTAGCGGCTACTTCGGTCGACGACGGTCACACTTTGTGCCATCTTAACGTTTTCCGCCAAGGCGGGGGCACTGCACACACGTCGAACGTGTGACGTGTGACAGGACTGGTCCTAGTGGTGTGTGCATTGCGCGGCACCGTGATTTGCGCCGCGTAGCTTGGTTCCTCTCTCCTGCTGGAAAGGCGGAATGGCGTCATTGAGCTCACTCTGAGAAAAAGGCTGGGATCCCTGATCAACAAAAAAATATGAATTAGATTCATCATGGGGAGGTGATCTATTTCCATCCTCAGAATCACTTAGGATATTATCCAAACGGGAACGTAAGTGTGGAACTGGTATTTCAGATCTATGAAGCACTGGACGAACAGTTGATCTAAGGTTTGGGTAAGATTTTTTTATATCGAAACTTTTCACATCTATTGAACAGAAATAGCAATCGATTGTGGGGTTTCACTCTTCACGCCACATCGTAAGAATGCTTAAACGAAATTAATGTTTTTTTTAGCCTTAAACCACAAACGAAGATCTTTCTTGCACCTCTTGTTCACCTTATTAGGGGCCCAGGCTTTGCCTTGCTCCAAAATATATTTCTTCACTAACTCACTTATGTTTCTTTGTTGACTTTTAACAGTGTATTCACCACAAATAAAAGAAAGGTTATCAAGAGAAATAACACAAGCCCTTGAAGTCATAATATACAGGATGTCCGAAAAAATGTGGAAAATCTCTCGGATGCATATAGAACATGAAAAAATAACATGACAAGTTCCCATAATTTTTTTTCCTATAGGCCTTTCCTACGGAGATATGCGTCCCGGAAGGACGCCGCTGGAAATCGTTTTTTCTTGATTTTTTTTTTAAGTAGTTAACATAAACCCACTGTTGTCCCAGGAGGAAAAATTTCATAAGAGCGTTCACCATGGGCTCCATGAAATCTGATACACTCGCGGGCACGACGAATTGAGGACTGTTGTACCCGCAACAATAGCCCAACCGTGTTTATTCCTTATCACATCACAATGAAACGTGATTCTCTGTAGAAGTTCCTCCCTAGTGTCGACCGGATTGGAATACAACAATTTTTTTAGGTGCCGCCACAGGTAAAAATTCAACGGCGTTATGTAGCGAGATCGAGGAGGGCAGGCAATAGGTCCTCCTCTACCTATCCAACGGTTTGGATAGACACTATTCAGGTGCTCCCGCACACGAACGCTGAAATGAGGTGGTACGCATCGTGCATGAAGTATATGTTTCAGCGGATTTCAAGTGGTTAGTGCTCTATTAAATCTCGAAAAGCATTCTGAAGGAACTTCAAATAAAGTTGTCCATTTAATCGTCCTGGCAATACAAATGGTACAATCAAAAAATTGTCAATGATTCCTGTCCAAATATTAATTTATTTGAACTGATGTTTATAATGCGAAACAATAGGGGCATGAGGATTTTCATCAGCCCATACATGTGTGTTGTATAAATTGGTGATACCATTTTTAGTAAACCTTGCTTCATCCGTGAAAAGAATAATGCTCATGAAGTTTACATTATTTCGTTGCTGATGCAATGCCCAGTTTGCAAACTGCATTCTACGAGGATAATCTTCAGGAATCAGTTCATGCATTTTTTGTAAATGATATGGATATAACATTTGTTCACGAAGAACTTCTACTATTGTTTTCGAAGTATTAAACACTGCTGATAATTGTTGAGTGCTCGTTGATGGATTGTCATCTACAGCATTTAAAATATGTTCTTCTAATCGCGGCGTAGATACGCTTCTTCTTACACGAGCATTATTACTCTTTTTTCCAAACTTCACTAAAATTATGAAGAAAATCAATAATATGTATTACATTATTAACCGGAATCGCCCACCATTCTCCCTTAGACGTTGGTCAACTCGTTGAAATGTTATATGGTTTTGTAGAGCACGATTAGGAAATCTTTCGTGATATAATATTCTGGCTTCTAAAGCATTGGAAGACGCAAGACCGTACATCAGATGCACATCTGCATACTCAATAAACGTGTATTCCATACTTCGAATAAATTCACAATTAAATTCACAGCGAAATCAAAAACTCAGTAAATTAATATTGAATAAAGAGATCAATGTGTCAGCGATGTGAAAGATTACAAGTTCTAAAATGCTGGATATTTTATTTATTTCGTACCATAGTAACGTTTGCAACAGCAATAGGTTTTTTTGGTGCTGATAAAAACTAAAACGCACAATTTTTACGAACATAGGTCGAACTTTTTCTCGTAAACGGTTCCTTTTATCAACAATAAACAAGAGTACCTTTTTTTAAATCTAAGGTTCAACCAGTTTTTTTTTTCCATTATAATACAAAGTGTTAAAAATTTAGGAATTCAGTTGTAAAGATTAACCCGACCCTGGTAAACTAAAAAAGCTAAATATGTTTCAAGCACACTATTTTAGGAGGTCCTTACTAGTGTCCATCACACTAAATTTCGACGCTGCTGTTCTACCTTGCATTAGAAAAGATTGTCAGAGATAGCAACCTTAATAGAGAGAGATACTTGATGAACAAAAGTCATCAGGTTATTTGCTATGCAGATGACATGGCGATAATAGCAAGAAAGGAACATGAATTGTTAGATATAACAAAGAGGCTGACAGCAGTGGCATGCAAGATGGGTTTAGAGAGTAATGACTGAAAAAGGAAATTTAGAATTTGAAAAAGTGGAAGAATTTAATTACCTGGGGGCACTAATAACAGCCAGATGCCAAGAAGAAAAGGAAAAGAGCATGAGAATAATAAAAGCTAATAAAAGTGCAGGAATGGTAAACCACCTAATCAGGTCAAAGCACCTATCAAGGAAAACTAAATTCAGAATATATAAAACTATTTTAAGGCCCACATTACTATATAGTTGTGAGACATGGGTGATAAATAAAAATCAGAAAGAAACGATAATGAGATGGGAGAGAAGAATTAAGAGAAAAAGATGTGGTAAACTGGAAGGCAAAAGCGAAAGATCGAAGGATATGAAAAAAGATTACACAGCTTGCCCGAATAGTCTGATAAGCTACGCTATATATATATTAAGTACTGAATGATTTATGCTGGATTTTTCACTTTTTTGTTTTGTTGAAAAGAATACTCGCATGTAAATATGTATACGGATTTATTTACGACGAGATTAATACACTTGATACAGGAGATACATAACAATTGCTAAGTTATTTCTCGTTTGTACGTTAAAGACCAAGACATGTTATGCCTTGCCTTGGTGAACTTCTCGAATGAATTTTTCTTACATTATTTTATCTGGGTGAAATGGTCCCTACCCCTTTGAAAGGGGGTTGGGGTAAATAACGGTTCATACTAGATATTGCAACAATATCTCTCAGATGCATTGATTACGTATTTGTGGAATTTCCAAACTTAAATTGAGAATAAATGATTATTGCAATATCTTTACAAAGTATAATAACATGACCGTAATAAAATGTAACGATACAAACAATTTCTCTTATGACCCATGGTTATAATACGCATTTATTTTATGGCAATAAGCGGCTCGGACTTTCAAAGTAAGCTACATAAATTCCCATCTGCTACGTTTAGGGGATAATTACCTTCGAAGGTTTTGTAGTATAAACGCTGTAATATAAATATTAACGAGATTTGCATGTCTTATTCTAAAATAATTCTAGTTAAATGCTTTTGTGCACAGCTGTTGATATTATATGGATATGTATACGAATATACAGGTGCGTCCAAAAGAAACATACATTAAATCATATGATAGTAATAAAGAAAAACTAAAAGTAAAGAAAAAATAAAATAGAAACAAAACCTTATTATAAATATTTCCGGGAAACCGGAACAAGTACTTTAAAAAAAAAAGAAAAACCGATTTCCAGCGGTGTCTTTCAGGGACGCATATCTCCGTAGGAAGGGCCTGTAGAAAAAAAAATTATAGGAAGTTATCTTATTTTTCATGTTATATCTGCATCCGAGAGATTTCCCACATTTTCCCGGACGCCCTGTATAACTAAAAACATTATAGTCGATTCACTTTAAGAATGCAGTAGTTGGCGCCACAATCAGCGCCCGTTTTACACTGAAGAAGATTTCAGAAATCCCGCGTAATTTAAAATCGACAATGACATAAGTATACCTCACCCTTTTATTAATTTTGTGGGACATCTATTACATTTTCATTACTTTTTGTATAGCTTGAAGATTACTCAATGTTACAACGTCTATAATAAACTTATCCCTTTTTCTTTAATGTTTTCTCTTATTTGTCATTATCTCAATGTTTTTCTGTAATTCCTTTAGTTCTTGTGTGGTGGGAATATATGTATTTTAGAAAGCAAACTTGGGGCGTATTTCTACAGAAATTATAATCATATTTGAGTTTAATAATGTTCGTATCGTATTATTAATAAATACACTCCAATTCTAATGAGTTTTATTAAACTTTGTCCCAACTTCCTGTTTACTTATATCCATTTTGTAACAAAATATATAACTCTTCGAAGGAAACGTGGCCTAGGCCTAAACACTGTTTGTATTGCGACACATATGCTGGATGGGCGGCTTCGCCAAAATGTTTGTTTCTGGTCAGGGACGCTTTAACAGAAAGTAAATGATATTCGAGAGACACAAAAATCGATTCTGAATAGTAGATAGATAGACCATAGATAGAGAAGGTTATTGCGTGTAATAAAGATTACAGCAAACTCAAGATATACAATGAATTTAAAATATACGTACATATGTCTAATAACTAACAGAACGGACATGCTTACCACCCAGTGCAGTACTGGCGAAAGGCTGTATTTCTAAAATATTTAATTTTATTTATATAATTGGAAAACGAACAGGTGGTGATCTATAAAATTACGAAATACATATTTATTTGTTGAAAAGTTGTATTTATAAAGTTTTTAATTTTATTTATATAATTGGAAAACAAACGGGTGGTGATCTATAAAATTACGAAATACTTACATATGTATTTGTTTGAAAAGTTGTATTTTTTAAGTTTTTAATTTCATTTCTATAATTGGAACATATTTATTTGTTCATTTTGTCGTTCAAGTTGAGTAAAGGAGTATTAATATTGACTAGCAATAGTTTCTCAAGGTTTTCTTCTGTCAATTTTGTTCTCTTTGAATTAAGTACATCCTTATAAATAGAAAACGTCCTTTCTACATCGCAACTGGTTATAGGTGCATACTGAAAATATTCTTTTATTTCTTCATATTTAGCCGTTAGATTTTGTGGAATTGTCTCCATACATAATTGCTGCAATGTAATTAAATATGGATTTCTATTAAGAATTGCTTCAAACTTTTGCCGAAGGCCACATCCGAAGTCACTTGGAAAACTTTTCAAATTATTAACAGCCACATCTAATGTGGTTAATCCGTCATTTAATTTGAGATTTCGATTTTCAAAATAAGTGATTAGTTTTGGCAATTTTCCAAAGTGTTCGTGAAGAAAGTACAACTGATTTTTTAAATTTGGGATTCGTGTGAGCTCCTTGCACTCACCAATACTTCTAGCATCCTCCTTTAGCAGTGTTACGAAATGTTTTAGACTAACGAAATTCTCAGCATAATAACTGATAGCTTCCAGCCATGTTCTCCATCTAGTTATTACTGGAGTGGGAGACAGTGACAGAGATGGAAATTTTTCCCTGAAAAGAGCTACTCTCAATGGTGCTTTTCTGAAAACTTTTTTAAAAGCTGATACAAGTCTATCAACTTCCGGAAAAGTGTCTCTGATATATTCAAAGATTCTGTGGGGAGCATGTGCTACACAAGTAATATGCAGCATATTAGGATATGTTTTCTTCAATAGTCTGCCTGTTTTTAACATATACGCAGCACTATCAATGACAAATAAAAGTATTTTTTATTTGTACGTGGCGTCCGAATGAAGCATTTTTTGCATATTCTCCTTAATGGTTTCAGCAACTGTTACCGCATTCTATTTATAACACTTGTTGCTATTACATATGAGTTATAGGGAATAGTTGGATGTAGTACACCAGCTACAACATTTACCACATAGCGTCCTAACATATCCACTGTTTCGTCGGCGCTTATCCATATGTATTGATTTAAAAGATGGCTTCTAATGCGTTCTACTGTTCTTGCATAGCACCTAGAAACATAATATTTGCGTAAAGTTGATTCATCATGAACATTTCGACCAGTATATTTTTGAAGAAATATTTTTAAAGTGAGATTGCTAAGTTTATTTAATGGAATATTAGCCGCCATAAAAGTTTTACAGAGTTCAGATTTATTTGCGATCCTAAGTGACGAATTTTTGACGATATTTTACGGATTTTGTAATAAATTTCGGAATCACTGACAATGGACATGCAATCAGTATGACCGTCAATTCAACTCGCCATTGTTTTACAATGCCGTTCTCGACATTCTTCCATATCATGTCTGAAAAAGTAACTTAAACAATGCTCTAGATCTAAATAAATGAAAACTAAAAACGTGTGCGTAAGTCATTGAAACTGAACGAAATTCAAAGCACACTTACGTCGAAATAATTGGTAGAAATAGATTCAATCAAACGATATTAAACAGGATCTATCACAAAAATTACGATGTAATTAACAGTTAAAACTATGAAAACAAGAAACTTACTCACAGCACTTTATTTATCTTACGAAATATAAACTAATAAATAAAATACATTATAAAAACCCCGCTTCTATCTACGCTCATGAAAACACTTTAAAACCATTATATTCTCCGAATACAATAGCTGGCTTGTCCATTGTTATCGCGGCGAGACCAGGTGTCCGAGTAAGTCAAACATATACTTCATTGAATTACGCCGGGATGTACTGAGCGACGTTATACACAATTCCAATTGCCGATTGCGTTTTATGGAAATTGCGTTCGTTCTCTACTAATAACAAACAAACAATTTAGACTAATAAACATAACATACCGTAAAGTGGGATTATTTGGGAAATTTTTCAAGTTTTTTTTTAAATTTAATGTTTTATTAATATTTTCAATTACCTATCCAGATAAGTTTATGTTGTTTTTACATACAAACACCTACTTATTTCATGTTGTTGTTTCAAGAATTGCAAGTTTGATGTTATTTTTATGCCAGAATATTTTTTTGTTTTTTTTTTAAATTTAGTTTTTGGTTCCCAATTATCCCATAGCACAGTTTTATTTGATTTCACACAGAACCTGATTTCCCAAATATCACCTAATCATGACGATATTTGGGAAAATTAAAAAAAATATATAGTAGCTACCCTCATAAAGGAGAGTAGCCTTAAATCATATTACTATATAGCCAACACGTAGCTCTTTCCAAATCAGGTATAAAAACTTTAAAATATCTAACTGAATAGTGATTAAAGAACAGTACATTCCTTAATGCTTTATTTAACAAAAATTATGGTATATATACAAATTCTATATACAATTTAATTCCAACAATTTTAAACATTTCAATTTTACATACATTATTTAAGCGAAATTGAATATCGAGGACATTTAATATTTGTTGTGATATCGCTGATATATTTTATTATTATTATAATCTATAAGCTTGTTTACCCCTAGGGTGTCAAGCTATTTACATTTTGCTTATATAACTATTCCTTATATATAAATCTTGCCCATTCCTTTTTGTTTCTCGCTATTCTCTTCCCTTCGTACAATGTTACTCCTCTTTTCTTTAAATTTTCCACTATGACATTGTCCCACGTTTTTTGTGGTCTTCCTCTTGTTTTCTTCTGCGTTGTTCTTGCTAGCCATACTCTTTTAGTCTGTCTTTCTTCTTCCATTCTTACTACATGACCGAACCACCTTAGTTGTTGTTTTGCGATTTCCTCCATTATGGGTTGTACATTTAATTCTCGTCTTATTACTTCATTTCTTATTTTGTCCTTTCTACTAACTCCTTTCACCGCTCTTAGGTATTTCATTTCTACGGCTTGTAGTCTGCTCTTCATATGCTTATTAAGTATCCAGCTTTCGCATCCTTACGTCGTTATTGGTTTGAACAATGCGTTATATACTGTGATTTTTGTTTTCTTCGTTATTTCCTTCTTTCTTATAAATGTGTTGTTTAGTGCACAATATAGTTTTGTGGCATTTTCTATTCTGCTGTTTATTTCCATATCTTCTTTTCCGTCTTTATGTATGTTTATTCCGAGGTACTTGAATGTGTCTGTTTGTTCTATGTTTCTTCCTTCTATTTCAATTTTTACTTTTAAATCATTTCTCCCTATTGTCATCACTTTTGTTTTATCAATGTTTATTTTTAGATTCCTCTTTTTTAGTGCTATATTCCATGTGTTTAGGTTTTCTTGTAAGTCTCTTTCGTTCTTTGCGTATATTATTATGTCATCAGCGAAGACACATTCTGCTATTACAACCCTCTCCATATTCTTATACCCTACTTGTAGTTTCTTTGTCATTCCCCTTATTTCTTTTAGTACATCATCTAATATTATGTTAAATAGTACGGGGCTGAGCACCCCTCCTTGTCTCAGTAATTCTTTGGTTATGAACTCTTCTTACTTCCTATTTTCAGTTCTCACATAATTTCTAGTTTTCTGGTATATGGTTCTTATAGCTTTTATGAGTTTTTCGCCTATTCCTCTTTTTTTTAAGGCTTTTCCAAACTTCTTCTCTTGGAATACTATCAAAAGCTTTTTCTAAGTCTATGAAGGCCGCATATATAGTCTTATTTCGCTGATATAACCTACTTTAATTACGGTGTTTATACAGATGCTTATAATTCATTTTGATGTCCTCACAATTCTTGCACTTCATCATATTTATGCGATGACGATATTGAATATTGAACAGGTTTATTTTAAATACCTGATCTATGATTGTTTCTATATCAGCAGTTTACTAAACTAGTTTAGATTAAATACCTGACTTGTATGTGTGAATTATTTGATTGCTAAATATAATACGTAACATATACAGTGCGATAATTATAAAATATGAATTACATTATTTAATTTAGATTAAAATGATGTTGTTTAATCTGAGATTCTCGGTTTAAGTTTGATTGGCGTATGTCGCCGTTTGAAGTTACCTAACTATTGGATGTAGCACTAGTTTTGATTCATCTTTAAACGCCTCTGGTTCTGGTTTGATGGCCAGTGGTACAATGTTCGTAATTGGCCTTTTTACGGTGTTCCCTCCGGCTTTCTGTAAGGACACCACTCTGACGTTCCCATCTGTCCCGGGGTATACTTCGTCGATAGACTCGGTCGGTTCCTCTGTTGTATTTGCTGGGTAACTGGGCTTCAATCCTATCATTTGTTGTTTGATGGTAGGTTCATAGTTTCTTCTATTGTGTGATCTTGGAGTTTGACCTTTGCTTTGTCGACATCGTTTTATGCCTTGATACTCAGCCCATATCACTTTCACCTTTTCTTCTATTTTGCAAGCCAATTATTGATCCTCATCCGTTCGTGACATCATACATAGGATATGACTACTTTGTTGTGGAATGTTGTTAATCTTTCCTGAAATTATACATCCCTGTGTTTTGTCCTAGAAGACCGTTTTCTATTTTTCGGATGCCATTTGATATGATTTAATCCAATAAGAATATCAATAGGTCTAGGTGTGTTGAATGTTGGATCCGCAAGTACTTGGTTTTTCTATTCGTCCATATTTATTTCGATATTCTGTTGTGGCATTGCGTGAGTAAATTTAGTTAAAATGAGTAGATCGACATTCATGTAGAATAGACTGGGAAAGCGAGGTGTTAATCGAACTGTAATCTTACTTTTTGCAATTTTTTGTGTTTCGTTCCCGAATCCATTGATTCCTACATGTACCTTCTGTTTTGGAAGATCAAGTAACTGTGCTGCATGCTCTGTTATAAACGATTCTTGTGACCTTGGATCAATCAGAACTCGTAACAACTCATGGGTCTTATTTCGTGTTGTCTCTTTCACCAATGAAGTCGTTAGCAGTACAGAGCTTTCTTTTTCGTTGCTGAGACCATGGTTTCGTGTCAACTTGTCATTCATGGCTGTGATTGTGTGAGTACTGGCCTCACTAGTTTCTGTTGTAGATGTTTTTTAGTGATGTTTCCGCTTATCAAAATGCAATAGTGTATGATGGGATCTATTGCATGTTTTACAACGGTTTTTACTTTGACATTGTGTTTTATTGTCAGGTGATACACAATTGTAACAGTTTCTTTTCTTTAATAAATTTCAATCTCTCTTGTGACGCGAGTTTCTTGAATTTAAAACACGTTGTAATGAAATGTGTTTGTGTACAGTATTGGCACACAACTGTATTATTGTGTTGATATCTTTTCTCCTAGTTAATCACTGGACTTTTCTTCTTTATGTTGGATATTGTTTCTAATGACTGAAATTTTGTTTCTAGAAATCTTAAAAGTGTTTGGAAATCTTGTATCTGATGAGGATTTTCTAAGGAATTCGATTTGTTTCTGGAACCCATGTTCTTGTAATGATTCTACTGATGATGGGTCCATAAGTTTCCGTGTTGATGTCTAAATTGTTTAACGCTCTCAGGCATTTGTAAATGACTTTATGAAGGTGTTTGATCTTTTCGGCGGATTTTTGGTGAATTTGCGGTAGATCCAAAGTTTTGTCTACTAGTTTCCCTACAATTAGTCTGGTATTGTGAAGTCTTCTCTTCAGTAGTTCCCATGCGTCTTCATAACTTGCCTCGTTGATTTGGAGATGTTGAGTTACTCGGCTTGCTTGATTCTGAGGAAGATATCGTGGAAGGTGGTCCAAGAATCGTAGTCACCGTAGAAGATGAGGATGTTTATTTGGGAAAGGTTTAGGTTTGGTTTGCCGCAAGTAGTGTAAGAATTAGCTGTTGTTTTTTGTAGTTCTTCCATGATGTTTACATATTTTACTTCTGTCGCCGCGAATGTATTTTGCACGAAGTATTCGTGCGTGTAACTTTCTTCAAACACCATTATGTCTTCGTTGAGTTCGTATATCGCCTCCCATTGCGTTGTGATTTTATTTGATAGGGCTTCATACTTGAATTTGGATTTGCTGTCTTCGATTATTAAGCTTCACCTTCTGTTGTCTTCCACAGATATAAGATTCGAAGCATCTGTAAACAGTGTCTTTAATACCGAAACCAGCTAGTTTCTTCAACAATATCCTCGTGTTGACTGTTTCAAAAGCCCTTTCACCTTTCACGAAAACTGCCAGAACAATATTTCCCTTATCCAGCTGGTTCCGGGTGCTTTAGGCACAGGCACCACCACCGATGTACTCCACAACTCAGGGAAACTTCCAATCCGCAACAAACGATTTATAATATCAAGAAGTCTATTTGCACGAACTGAACAGGCATCCTTTAATATCTTTGATTTAAATCTCCAGCATCACCTTCATTTTTTAATCCTTTAGTAATCTTCTTCATTTCGGTAATCAAGATAGGTTCAAAATTTGCAAAAGACTTGGTGAGTGTAATAGCCCCCAAGGAATGTTGCTCATCATACAGAAACCTTGGTATCAATGGCTACAATATCTTCTATACTATGTAAAAAATATTCATTAAATCTCTCAAATATATCATATTTACTTTTCAGCCGAACGTTTCCGAATATATAGTAATACTTTGTATTGCATTACTTTGATTCTTGGTTGGTATTATTGTCTTCATATTCTTCGAGAATTTCCTAGTGCTATATCTATTTTTGTCTAGCAAAGCACGAAAGTAAAGATATTTTTCTTGCTTAATTGTTGTTGTTACTCGATTTCTTAGACTCTTGTATTCGTTCAAGTTATGCTGCTTATTCGTAAAGACAGTTATTCTGTATTTAGATACCCCTTTGCCTCATCATATCTAATATAGCAGAAGTCATCCACTTACTATCCAAGTACCTTTTGGATACAGAAATACACTGTATTGGACACATTTTTTCGATTATTTCCGAGATACTCTCGACAAAATTATTCGTTAGTAAGCTTACATCATTTGTGTTATTGTCCCATTCTGTAGAAATAATCTTGTCGCGTAACAAATCTGTGCTATAGCACTTCATATTACTTCGACTAATTTGAACGATGTCATCGCTAGGCGTCATATAATCGACCCGAAAACTCAATATGCAACGATCTCCAATCACCGGTGTTAAGTACACGACATGGTCCAAATAATTCCTATTACTAATTATGGAATCGATTAACGTTTTGTTAGTTTGCGTTATACGCGTCGGCTCCTTGATCGCTTGGTACATGGTATTAGCATATAATACACCTTTGATTTTCCTTGTGTAAAATAAATCTGTATTAAGATAATCCATATTAAAATCACCCGAACACAATACACAGTTTATATAGGCTGTAAATAAAATATCGCGACGAGCGTTAATATATAATAGATACGTAAGACAGCTATTCAAATTTACAAAAAATTCTATTTTGTCGAAACTTTTATTTTTTCGGAAATCTATGAACACAAACTTTTCAAATACGGTCCTGTATTCAGATTGACTCTAAATATATAGAAATTATATGCTTATATGTTGTTGATTCAACAAATAAATACGCATTCATTTGTTCAAGTTCACCAAAAAATCCCCTTCACATTTCGGTACTGTTATAATACATCTTTGTGTGGAAAGTTTTATAGACATGTAGTAATTCATATTTTTTTATGCATCAGCTGTTGCGTTGTTATATATAAGTGGATCGGTGGGTCTGATCTTTGTAATAACCCGAAAAAAATACAATATCGAATTTCTTTAAAAATTTAAACAAATTTAATTTAAAAAAATCGATATAATAGTTTTGTGGTGATATGGAATTTATAATTTAGTTGTCTTAACATTAAATTTGCATGTGTAATTTTAATTGAATGTTCATATTTTTTTTCTCTGTTCTACAGGGTGCGGCAAAATAACATCCCTATTTTTTGACGTAAATAAAAAAAGGATTTTTCCAGGTAAAACAATTTTATTTTTACCAACTTATTCTTTAACACGGGTATTTTTTTTTACTTAGTTTTGAAAATAATATCTGACAAATGGTGGTCGTGACTGTTGATACACTGCTGCAAGCGAACATTGAAGCACTCGTGGACCCTCTCAAGCATCGCTTGAGATATGCGATGAATTTCCTCGCGAATTGCTTCTTTCAGGTCTAGCAGGTTTCCGGGACGATGTTTGAACAATGCTGTCTGGCGGAAGACTTTCCAAGATGAGTTGACATGCTTCCGTGCGACTCTGGCAATCACGTTGTGACAGTTCTTGCACAACAACCATCTTGTAAGGATGGAAATGAAGATCCTTGTGTAGGATTCGACGAACACTACGGTCAGACATTCGAAGGGCGGCTGCATGTTTACGAGCTGATCTATTAGGAGACTGCAAAACTGATTGTCTAACCGCATTGATGTTTTCAGGTGTAAGGGCACTACGAGGTCTTCCACCCCGTTTTTTAACAACAGAACCAGTCTCTCTAAAGTTTTTTACCCACAACAAAATAGACTTTCTGTCCGGTACCGACTCACGCCGAGGAATTTGAAATCGCTTTCGAAAAGCACGCTGTGCCGTGACAACCGACTCATTGTTGCGAATGAACGCTTCGACCGCATAAGCTCTGTGCTCATTCATCCACGCCATGATGGCGACTGGTGCCTATGTGCCGAATGCAACGTAAACTTCCTACTCTCCTGCGTCGACTGCTGCTATCCCCACTACTCTAAATGTCTCCAGTTACTTACTACCGAGCATCGAAAATAGGGAGGTTATTTTGCCGCACCCTGTATTTGCTTCTGTTTTTAATGACAATTTCTTTGTCCAGAAAAGGGCAAATTTGTAGGAAACAGATAGAATGCTTAAAGGAGATGTTCAATGTGGCTGTTATTTGTGTAAATAAAAGCTTCTAACGGATCGGTAAACTTTTGAACTATGTACACACTTTAACACGGCTCGGTCTTCACGGATATGGACCGCAGCTTGAAAAATACATTGCCGAAGATCATCTTTCACGGCTGCGGCCATAACTTGGATGCAATGTACCGCAGTCTCTCAATCTGTACATGGTTTGGAAAATCAAATCATTTGATGGACATCTTCGGTTTGGAAACCGGCCTTTATAGTAGTACGTCTAGTAGCTCTAACATTTCCATCTATTTCGCCATATAATAAGACAATATCTGTTAATTCGTGATTTAAATAAGCCATACTTCAGGAAAGTTGATAACAGACTGACTTCTGACTTATAACATGTGTCTGTAAATAATCGTACGCCAATTATGTTGGTACGATGGATTTAATTTTTCTACAGTTGGTAGCAATATTAATAATAAAGACTATGGTTATGTTTATGTGAAATTGTTAACTGAGTAACGCTTTATTTAATGAAAATGAATATTTTTACAAAAACTGTTAAAATGTCCACCATTATTTTTTAAACACAAGTTTACTTGTCGTTTTATACTTTCAAGTACACGACAAAGTTTTTCCTGAGTGATGTTTCCAATTTCATGTCTAATTGCGTATTTAAGTTCCTCTAATGTGTGTAAGCGGTTTTTAAATACATTTTTCTTTACATGGCCGAAAAGGAAATAATCTAGTGATGTCAAGTCTAGACTTCTCGGTGGCCACAGATTTTGGCTGATAATACGATCATCATACTCCTGCAAATATGCTATACTGGCACTGGCTCCGTCTTGTTGGAAATAACCCAATGTTATTTCATTATCATGCAACTAATTAATAAATTGGTATCTGTCTGCGTTAATTGTTTCGTTAAAGAAAACTGGCCCTATTATCCCTCGTCTTGACATTGCAACCCAGATTCCAACTTTTATGAGATGTAGATCTTTTTCGACAAGTATGTGTGGATTTTCCGTAGCCTATGTTCGGTAATTATGATTATTTAGATATCCGGATAAATGAAACTATGCATCATCAGTGAAAAAAGTTAAATCTAGTAAATCATTATTATTTAGTTGCTGGTTAAGCCACTGGCAATATACTACTCGTTGTTGATAGTCACGAGGGTACAACTGGTACAACAGAAACTCGGAAGGGATGCATGCGCAAATTTTTATTTCGTGCAACTTATTTGTGCAACTTTATTTGTGCAACTTGCTCTAGTAATACCTGCAGAAAACACAAAAAGGACTTGCATTGCTTTAAATATTTAACCTATATACCTGATTGTGCTGATAACTTTTGTAATGATTTTTTGTGACTTTGATTCATTCGTTCTCGAAGATAATTAACAACAGGTTCCTTTAAGATTCTTGGTCGCCCAGTTGATTTACCTTTGCAAATACCTGTTTTTTGTCTCAAATTAGTTTACAATTTCACGTTTGTGGTGGCCAAAAACTTTACAATTTACATTTTCGCGAGGAAATGCTTGCACAAATTGTTCAAAGCAAGACCGCAAATTATATGATCACGTCCCATCGTGGTTGCGAGATGCACTCCGAAAGTAAGCCATAAGAATATATGCATCATGTTCAGTCGTAAACATTTTCATAGATATCCAAAAATCGACGCCAAATAATACACAAAACCAACGTCAATGGGCTCAGTTAAAATTGACATAAGCGACAATGTAGCCACTACAAGTTGAGAAATTTGCGGGTGTGCCAACACAATTGGCGTACGACCACTTATATATGCACTAATTGGCTTCAATAGAGGTAGCTCTGCAGTTATAAAGGAATACTAAATTTACCAGAGTCGGATTGAGCAACACTTATTTATTAATTTTTGTTTTCTTTGATCTCGTTCAAGATAGAATTTTCGTGCATTAGCACTCTATGCTACATAACGAGTGATCATTAAAATTTTCGCTCAAGTAAGTCATGTACACAAAAAGTATGTCCTAACTTAAGTTATTAGAGGAGATCTGTCATTATAATTTCAAACGTCATGATTGTTAAAAAATAATTTGAAATGCTGACTTTTATATTAAATATATTTATAATTTTTATACAAAGTGATAGAATATTATACAAAATGTGTAAAATTTTGACCATTCTCCACCAAGCATAATCGCACTCTATTTCGTAGAGCATTGAAAACATTGATCAGTATTTGCGGTGAGTTATTGATGTGTTCACATTTTTCTTTGATTTTATGTCTTAACTCTTGTAGATTATATTATTAATTGGTGTTTCATAAATAACATTCTTTATATATGGCCACACAAAAAAATCCATGACTGTTAAATCACACGATCGTGGTGGATATGGAATCGCTGTATTTCTACTTATTATCCTATCGCCATAAAATTGTTGCAAAAACTGAATATTTTCAAGTGTAACGTGAGATGTAGCCCCATCCTGTTGAAAATATCCGACCTGGAGTTCATCATTAGTCAATTGATTAATAAAAACACTGAGAATTTCGTTACGATATTTCTCCGATGTTATCGTGCCCTCAAAGAATATTGGTCCTATTAATCGGTGACGACTCATACCTACCCATACGCCTATTTTTTTCTGGATGTAGAGGAACTTCTCTGTAGAAATGAGGATTTTCACTGGACCACATACGCGTATTTTGCGAATTAACATAACCTTTCAAATAAAACCAAGCTTCATCGGTGAAAAAAGTATGATTTAAAATATTGTCTGTCATTGTTTGAATAAACTATTGGCAAAATTGTGTTCTTTTTTCATAATCCGTAGGTAATAGATTTTGTACAGAAGTCAATTTATATGGATACATGTGCAAGTCCTTTTTTTAAATTTTTTGACATGTTCCATACGAAAGCCCTACTTGTTGCGAAACTCTGCGAATATATGTTTGAGGAGATTCGTTAATAATTTGTCTGACATTTTCAATTACGCCGCGACTTCTCTTGAGAGGAGGACCGCTTACTTTTTTCCTTAAAATACTGCCTCTTTGACGAAAAAGATTTACACAATGGCGGAAAGCACAACGGAAAGTTTTATAGCTAGGAACAGTATTTGGATATCTCTCTTCAAACTCCGCAAGGCAATTTTCTATTGAATGCTGCCAAATACCATCAATTTTTTGAGATGTCAGGAAGTAACATTCTACCATAAACGCTTTATGTATATCATTAAAGGCCATTACTTTTTCTTTTGATGAAACTTTAAAATATATATTTGACACTGACAGATGTTTGAAATAACATCTTAATGACTAAAGCTACGACATAATTATATACACGGCCAGCTACGAGTGAAAATTTTAATGATCGCTCGTTATTATTACTTCGTTTACACCCTGTATAGCTTTCAACATAATATTGGATAAATCCAGTAAATAAATAATCATTTGTTTGGGAGAGATGATATAGGCAGTTAATAAAATATTTTACTCTGCAGAATACAACTTCCACACAAATTGACCAATTTTGTTTTGCAACATTTGGCTAAAAAAATTATCATTATTAACTTTAAAATTGAAATTTAACCTAATTTAAGGATACCCGCGCATACACACAATTTCCCTTGCACACACACCCAGAAATATTTATTGCAACACAATTCTCGGAAATGTGCAAAAATTTTAAATGTGCGTAGCGCGTAGCAAAAATTAAATTCATAAATAACTCCCTTAATATTAATACGTCCACTAAAAATTGATAATAATGCAATAAATTCTCTTTCAAGGATACAATAAATTGTACATAATCACATATTATCTCCCACCATACGTTAATAATTAATAATTGTGCATTAAGCATGCGAAATTGCTTCGCACAGTTACGGCGGTAAATTGTATTGCAATCAACGTATGCCGGACTGGTCGGGATATTAAATATACGGCGACGTTACTTTTGAGAAGAGTTATATTCACCTCGGGATTTGGGAACAGAGTTTAGCCGGGAGTAATTGCCTGTAGCAATGGTAATTGACATGTGACTACGTCATTGACTTGTCGCCATTAGTCCGCAAGTCCCCTTTCAAGTCAATAAGTGAGAGGTACCTAAACCGCAAACAGCTGCAATATGTTCTAATACATACATACTTGTATGCACTGACGAGCACGCTTTGTTAATGTTTGTGCGTGTGTACGAGAGTTCATATGCCCTTTTGAAATCCATAGGATTTCGATTCATACAATTAATATAGGCGTGTAGATAAATCGATATCTCGTTAGTTCCAGTTGTAATTTTTCAATATTTAATGTATTGGAGTCAAATTAAAAAACACACACTTGTATTGTGCCAAGTTAATGACATCTATCCATGTGTACAAGCGTTGTTAATGAACTGTAATTAAACAATTAAATATTCAGTAAAAAGTGAAAGACAAGCAGTTTTGTTTAAATTTTGGTTTACAATCCGTACAAGTAATGGGACTGTTTGACAATTTTTATGTATAAAATATGCTAGGCAAAAAGCTCTGGTAAAGTGTCAGTAAAAATAATAATGGATATAATTAAAGCTCGAATTATATGCAAAATATATTTTTGTTGTTAAAAGGTATATCAACAAAATTATGAGTTCTCTGGATTTATTTAGTATTTTTTAATAAAGTAAGACGTATAGGATTGTTTCAACCTTTACTTGTTTAAATTCCATTATATCTATTACCGGGATAAAATAAAACAAATTTTAATAAATTTCACTACTTTTTTTAAATTTTATACTTCCTTATACTGTTAGATATCGTATTTTAACAATACATTTCAAATTAGTAGTGCATTTATTCTTCCCTTCCATACGTTTCTGTTCTGTACCAAGTTCCATGCTTCACACCACTGTATACCACGTTCTGCGGCTGCCTGACGTACTTGTTTTTTCCATTGTAGTCTAGGTCTTCCCATTCTGTTCTTTTCCTGTACTCTGGGGCTTCATACACCTGCCTTGATGGGCTATTTTCGTGCATCCTGTGTGTCCTAACCAACCCAGCTGCCTCTCTTCGATGACTCTCTTAACCGATTTCAGGTTCCTTCTTTACATTATTGCCTCATTCCTAATTCTGTCTGTCCTTGTAATTCCTTCAATTTTTCTCAGGAATCTCATTTCTACTGCTATTACTCTGCTTTTGTTTCTATCTGTAATCGTCCAAGACTTACTACTATACAAGTGCCCCGTATCGTTATGTTCAAACTTTAGGAGTGTAAAGTAGACTTCATTTCAAGTAACAAAAACGCAAAACTTGTATATCCATTTTTATTTGTTTCAAAGTTACAGATCTATGAATGTGATTGTCAGATCATAAAAAAAATGTAATCCTAAAGTCAATTCAAACTTATTTAAAAAAAGTTATACGATTCAATAATAACAAGCCTGTGATTGTTAACGTCGCATAATAAAATGTTATCCTAAAATAAATAAACTCGTATGGTAGTGCATACAGTAATTTCTTGGAGATCTACAGAAAAAAGTACTGGAAATTGATTTATGATAAAGAAGGTTCGTACTTATTTCGTAAGTGCTGAACCATGCATATCATACAATAAACAAATGTTCAGATGACTGTTAACATTACATTTTTTAATAAAGGATTACATTACGTTTCAGTTCATACAACAGCTTATTAGTGAGTGGACACGTTTTCTTTATTCAAAATGCCTTACCGATTTTCTTCTCAAGAGTATGCGGACATGCATTTTGTGTATGGCTACTGTAACGGCAGTGCACGTCAAGCAGTCATTGAATACAGACATCGGTTTCCCGATAGGCGCATTCCTCATTACAGAACGTTTCTGGAAGTACACAGACAATTTCGGGAATGCGGACTGCGCGACTATCTTTTTGACCGAGGAGTAAATTTGCCAACAGACTTAGTGGAAGAAGCAGTAGCTATTGCTAGAAGGGATCCAACTCTCAGTGTGCGTCGAATCGCTAGACAAGTAGGAGTGCCACGAACGACAGTTTGGCGAATTTTAAAACGTGCTGGCTTATATCCATATCACTATCGCAGGGGACACGGTTTGCTTGAGGCAGGCCACTATGCTCGTCTAGTTTATTCTACCTTGATATTAAGACAGTCACAGCTTCATTTTAATTTCTGCAGAACAGTCCTCTGGACAGATGAATCTACGTTCGCGAGAAGTGGTGTTACAAATCTAGGAAACCTGCGCAGATGGTCATCAGAAAATCCCAAAGCTATACGCCCATCTAAATTTAAACATGAATTTTCTATTAACGTTTGGGCGGCCCTAATCGGTGACTTGTTATTGGTTCTGTCGTTCTTCCTGTGAGGTTAAATGCGGACAATTACCTTCAATTTCTTATTGACGAACTGCCAGGTCTTTTAGAGGATGTCCCACTGAATGTTCGACGAGACATGTGGTTTCACACCACATTTTGGAATTGCTGTCCTAAATTGAGTTAACGTCAATTATCCAAGATGGATTGGTCGAGGTGGTTCTGTTGCATGGCCACCCAGATCACCCCATCTTAATTTCCTTGACTTTTATTTATGGGGGTACATGAAAAATTTAGTCTACTCGCAAGTTTCGAACACAAGAGAATAGTTATTGGATCGTATTCACCTGGTTGCCGAGCAAATCTGACAAAACAAGTATGAAATTCGTATAAGTACTTCTTCTGTTGACTTACGGACACAAGCCTGCATTCAACAAGGAGGTGGATATTTCAAAAATATTATTAATTGAACTTTTTTAAATAAAATCACTTTGTATTGACTTTAGGGTTACATTTTTTTTCGTGATCTGACAATCACATTCATAGATCTGTAACTTTGAAACAAATAAAAATGGATATACAAGTTTTGCCTTTTTGTTACTTGAAATGAAGTCTACTTTACACTCCTAAAATTTGAGCATAACGATACGGGACACCTTGTATATTAGTGAAGGTCTTACTACTTTTTTACTTTCCTAAATCCATGTTGTTGTTCTTCTAGTGTTGATTCTACTTTATCCCTTAGTCTCTTTTCTAGTATCCTTGTTAATACTTTTCCCGGTATACTAATTAATGCAATTCCTCGATAGTTTGCGCATTCTCTCATGTCTCCTTTCTTATAAAGTGGTAGTATTATTGCCATGTTCCTGTCTTTGGGTATTTCCCTTTTTGTTAATATGTCGTTTAGCAGATTACAAAATTCTGTGGTTGCTTTACCTCCCGTACACTTTATCATATCTGCTGTTATTTTATCATCTCCAGGTGCCTTTCCCGATTTCAATTTACTGATGGCCTCTATTACTTCTTCTTTTATTATTGGTTGAATATTTGTTTCTGTACAATATTCTACTTGTATGCTTTCTTCTTTATAATGTGCTTCGCTATTTACTTCTATTGGTTCTTTAAAGTGTTCCCTCCATCTTCTCATTATTAGCTTTACCTCTGTTAATATGTTCCCATTCTTGTCCTTTATATTTTTCAACTTTATTGGCTTCTTTTGTCGCAGTTGCTTCAAAGTGCTGTAGAACAGTTTCTGATTTTCTGAGAAATTTTCCTTCATCTTGTGACCAAATTCTTCCCATGACTGCCCTTTTGCATGCTTTTATTTACCTCCGTCCTTAACTGCTTGTATATATTATAATCCTCTTCTAATCTCGTTTGTAAGTACGACTTCCACTTTATTTTCTTGCCCTTTACTTATTATTGAATATCTGTTGTCCACCATCTGCTTTTCTCTGTGGGTATATTTGCCGTTCTTATTACTCAGCAGCTAGCTTGTGCCGCCTGTAGCATTGTTTCTTTAAATTGGATCCATTTTTCATCTATATTTTTTGCGGTATTAGTCCTGCTAGCTATTTCTTTATTTATAAATTCTTGATAGATTTTTTCTACGTTATTTCACTACTTTTACTTTACAAAGTAACGATCATTTCGGTCCACAGGAGCTTCGTCAGAGATGTAACTAACTTATGGACATATCTTTACATAAATGTACCGTAACAAATACATGTTTTGAATAGTTGAAGGAATCGGTAGTTTTTATTACTTAAATGTCTATGAACAAAAACTTTCACAAAAATATTGAATTGCGGTTTATACAATACTGTTCATAAAGTAATAAAACTAAGGGTCTACAGTATGTTAAAGGCAGGTAGAGAAGTGCTATGGAAGAATAAATAGCAATCAACTATGGATATGAAAGTAACATAATAGATAACATTTTAACTAAAGAAACTCTTTACAAAAGCCATATCACTAGTATACCCAATATTAAATAATAGTAAGACCCAAAACTTTTAAATTATTACGTTTACAGACACTTCAAGCACAAAAATTAGTAAATACACTGCTCAAAAAAATTAGGGAAACACTTTTCAAAACCTGTAACTTTTTAAATAATAATTCGAAGCAAATAAAATTTGGTATATATATTTAGCTAAAAGAAAATTCAAAAACAATTTTACAACTCTTAGTTACTTCTAAGTTACACTTAAAAATGTAAATTAATAATGCAAATCAAAATGGAAAACATTTTAAGTATGCTTTGAATTGACGTATGAAAGCCTACTAAAGATGACAGATAAATTAAGTTGTCAATAGTCGTTGATTAGAAGTAAAATGAGGCATCTTAGTGAAGTGCAAGTTGCTCGCGCTGTCGCCTTTATTCAGCACGGTCACTCTATTCAACATGTTAGCAGAGCCCTTGGAGTTTCTCATTGTGTTATTCAGCGTTTATGGAATCTGTTTCCGGTAACTGGCCAATATGTCAGAAGAGCTGGACAAGGTCGAAAACGAAAATCAAAATCAAGACCGGTATCTTGTCCTTTCCTCTCTACGTAAGCGTATTGCCACAGCAAGAGACCTCCTAAACGACCTAAGACGAGCACATGGAATAGAAATATCTGACCAAACTGTTAGAAACAGATTAAAAGGAGCGAATTTGAAACCAAGAAGACCGTCCGTGCGCCACGTCTTACGCAGCATCGAATGAGGTTTGCTCTGGATCACAGAAATTGGCAACTTCGTCACTGAACGCCTATACTGTTTACAGACGAGTTCAGATTTCGTTTAACTTCTTGCGACGGTCAAGTACGTGTATATAGACATCCTGGTGAACGCTACTCAGCCGCTACTATACAGGAAGTAGATTGATTGACAACAGAACTGATCTTGTTGCGGTTCCTAATAGACTAAATGTGGAAAATGTCTTGGAGGACCATGTGGTGCCTGCTACATATGACATCGGTCCCAATTTCATTCTAATGCAGGATAATGCAAGGCGACATACCGCCGGCATCACCAGAAACTTTTTACAAGAACGTGGAATTCGTGCCATGGAATGCCCGGCGTTAAGTCCTGACCTGAATCCTATAGAACACGTGTGGGATCAGCTTGACCGACGTGTTAGCAAGGGCCCTAATCCTCTACTAACCATACTGGAAGTGCCACAAACCCTGATTGAGGAATGGGAAAGCATACCCCAAGAATCTCTTCGCAAACTAGTGCGAAGCATTCCACGCAGGTGTGAGGAAGTGATTCGTGGTCGTGGAGGGCATACACAGTATTAAACCTCACCAATCCACAGAAAACCACTCATCGATACCAGGCGCGGCTCGTGATGACGTATTTGGGAGTGCAAGTACAATGATGCGAGTGCTTCGTGTATTCTCGTGTACTAACTGTAACGTTTTCTTAGTAAACACCGAAACCACACGAGGCACTCGCATCATTATACTTGCACTCCCAAATACGTCATCACGAGCCGCGCCTGATCGATACTATGACAGTCGTTTTCATTTTGTTTTGCGTTATTAATTTACATTTTTAAATGTACCTTAGAAGTAACTAATAGTTGTAACAGAGTTTTTGTAATTCTCTTTAGTTAAATATATGCCGTTGAAGTAAACCAAATTTGATTTTCCTTGACCGTTTATTTAAAAAGTTACGGGTTATAAAAAAAGTGTTCCCCTACTTTTTTTGAGCAGTGTGTTTAAGAAAATTAGTTATATTAATACAGCGTATCGAACTAACAACAATATATCAAAATTTGTAAAAAACCGCTAGGATTTAACAAATAACAATATAAAATCAGGAGTTTATATCGGACAGATAGATCGTTTGAAATACACATCAAAGAACATTTTTCTTCATTTAGAAATAATGAAGGTAAAAGATTCTTCATACGCTTCTCATATTAATTTAACAAACCACAACTTTAACAAAGAATTTACTATACTACACATAGAAAATAAGGGCAAAAAGCTTAATTTATTAGAGTCACTTGAAATTATAAATTAGAGAAAACTGATAAGATCATCAATTATCAATTAGAAATTTATTTATCTGATTATTCAAACTGTCTTATTTTATTTTTCCATAGCGCTACTCTACCTCCCTTTAACATAATGTAGACCGTTAGTTTGATCACTTTATGAACAGTATTGTGCAAACCGTAGTTCAATATTTTTGTGAAAGTTTTTGTGCATAGACATTTAAGTAATAAAAACTACCCATTCGTTCAACTATGCAAAACATAGGTTTGTTTTAAGTATGGTGTCGATTTCAAAATGCCCTTTTAAAATGGTTTAAAAATATAAGATTTGTTCTAGCACAGAATCCCTGATAGTTTGATGTACTTTTGTGTGCGCATGTGCAAGTAAATTATTAATTTGAAATTAGTTTCCAATTGCTCCAATCTAGCAAATGCTAGAACAAGCCAAACATTCTGCGCGACATCTGCCCCAAATGTGTGATACTAAATAGCAAAAGTATATATTTCCCATTCCCGATTATTAGGTATTCTGACACCATAACCAATTATATATGTTATAAATATTATCATATTTTTTTAAAAAATTCTTAAGTAATTTAAACCACTATTCCCGTTAAAAAGAAAGTGATATCGTTCACTTTAATACACTCGAATTCATCTGAAATACACTTCACCTGTTACAGCGTTATGCGCATGTCCCAAATTTCAAATTTTGTTAAAATCCAGGAATTGTTTGGATGATCCACAGTCAATCCGTAACTACAATTTTCGCCTGCTAGAACAGCTTGCTATTAGCAAGAAATTAGTAATTTCACTTGCCAGAACACAATATTAGTATTACGCATGCGCTATACAATACCTAATAGTTTCTTACTGCTGCTAGAACAAACCTATAGTGAACAAGACCGCCGAACAAGAATTCTCCGAGGATCTGTGCGAGGAATTGCTAAGCACCGATATTCCACTTGCGAAATTACAAAACCCAAAATTAAAATGTTTTCTTCAAAAACATACCCAACACTATACCATATTCCCGACACAGGTACTTGACCAAATATATACTGGAGTAATTGCCGAGATTCATGCATTGATAGGTGACAACATAATTTATTTTCCAGTGAATGAAACCACAGACTCTTGAGGTCGATATATTACTAATTTGTTAATTTGTTGTTTGAACGCCCAAAATTGTAGTAAATCAAATTTAATAAGTTATACGCAGTTTAATAAAACTAATAACTGTACAATAACTCGCTTCATTAAACATAGATTAACAAAATTTTTTCTACCCGACGTAATACCAAATGATAAAAATGTGTTCATGCTGTTCGATACTGCTCCTTATAAGTGTAAAGCTTCAGTCAATTTAAAGATATATTTAATAATAATAGTCCCCGTAACTAGTATTCCAGAACTTTACTACCCCAAAGGTGGGCTTGTTACAACTTAAACCGTTCGGTGCACTAGGATGGTAATGTGGCTAGCGCTACGCATCGACCGCCTATTATTACCCTAGAGCAGCGATTCTCCGCCCTTGTTAGCTGCGCGACCCCCCAAATATTAAATGTAAATAAAATTAATATTCCGCGACCCCACCAGTCCCACCCAAAGGAGTAATAAAAGTAAACCTTGCTGTTACTAATTTAATTCTAACTGTAATTATAAATGCAAAAAATTATTTAATATTATATAATCATATTGCACTAATTTTATACAATAAGAAAATACCGACAGTAGAAAAAATATAGTAAGACTATTCCTATTATTTTATGTCGCTGCGTTTATAGCGACGGGTATGAAAATGAATGTACAACGTGCAATTTACAAGTTCCAACTGGATGTGTACGTGTTCTTTCTAATTTGGTCTCCTTCTATAATAGTCGCCGTGAGAGCATGTTTGAACATCCATATGAATACGTTTGAACAAGTCGTGCTGTCACCAGTATAAAATAAGCGCTTGCGATTGCACAACTTCAGTTAAGTTTCGAATGCGAAGCGGGTTGAGGTAGTTTCCCTTTGCTTTCCTCAACTACAGGAATTTAATCCTGTTTTTTTTATCCATTATGGTTATCCCGCCAATGTTCGGTCGTCAGAGCCTCGTTCGTTATCTAGCAGGGTGTACCGGGTGGCGTCTGCCGCCACTCGTGCAGGTGAGGTTGACATTTTGGTAGCTTTGCTGTTCAGATGTGTCGCGCTACCCCTTACACCCCTGTGAAGTTTTAGAAATGATTAATTTTATTAAAAGCCGACTGTTCAAGAACAGGCTGTTTGCTAAACTATGCGATGAAATGGGCGAAAATAAAAAATCTCTTCTTTTCCATGCAGAAGTTAGATTGGTTATTGTTACCTGGGTATAGAAGTTGCGAGATGAATTAATAATATTCTTCCAGAATAAACAAACGTCATTCTCAATGTTTTTACAAAATAATGAGTGTATGTTCTTGTTGGCTTACTTAGGTAGTGTATTTTCGCGTTTAAACGAATTGGGTGTGAATTTACAAAGACGTAATAAAAGCATTTTATTAATAACAGACAAAGTTCATGCTTTCATTCTTGATATCTGAATTATTCACCTTTAAAGAAAAATTTGGATATATTCCCACTCACAAAAAATTCGAATGAACAAGACACTATAAAAACTCAGTCGACGTAGTATCTCCTGGAAGATAAAAATGATTTCTCGAAGAGATGGGTACTGAATCCGTTTAGTGAAAACGTTGCCGCTGCTAAATTGCCAGTTGAGATTCAGAACCACCTCATCGAAATGTCTGGCAACAAAACCCTGCAAATGCAATTTACATCTGAAATTATAAATACGTTTTTGGCTTGCTCGTCGAAATGAATATGGAAACTTAGTCACAGAAGCATTGAAAATATTAATCCCTTGCTTATGTCTGCGAAAAGGATTTTTCGTCTATGGTTGCGCTAAAAACTAAATACAGGAATCACCTCTTATCACTCGAAAACAATTTGCTTTTGTGTGTTTCTAACCTAGATCCACGTACGGAGAAACTTTTAAATGATAAACAAATGCAATTAATTTCTTTTCTTTACATCTGTACTTATTGTAAGGAAAATGTTTATAACAAATTATTTTTTTATCATAAAGCGATTTTTCATTATTGTTCAGCTATGTTCTCTTAGCTATTTTCTGTTTTTTGTAAATTCAGAAGTAGTGAAGCTATTTGTAGACGAAACTAATAAATATGCTTCGGAAAGTAAGGAGAACAAAACCTAAAATGGAAAAAATAGATGAGGATGAATTTTATGTATTTTAGCTGTTATGTTACTTACTGCACATCATAGGTAAAATAATATGAAAGAACATTGGTCTACGGATGCACTACTTCACACACCAATATTTTCGCAGGTAATGCCCAGAAATCGTTTTTAGCGATACTGAGCATGTTACATTTTTCAAATAACGCTGATCCGAAACAAGGTGATTCTTTCTATAAGATACGAGAATTGTTAACTAAAATGACAACCCGTTTTTCTGAATGTCTTTATCCGTTCGCAAATCTTGTGATTGACGAGAGTTTAGTTCTTTTCAAAGGACATTTACATTTTAAACAGTACATCAAATCTAAACGCCATCGCTTCGGTATCAAACTTTTTCTTTTATGTGACTGCGAAACGGGATATGTGTTAAATATCATTGTTTATACTGGTAAAACGACAGACGTAGAACTGTTTCAAGACCTAGGTATATCCGGTTCAGTTGTGGCACATCTTATGAAGCCGTATTTGGAGAAAGGCCATTCGTTGTACACAGATAATTGATATACAAGTCCAACTTTATCAATGTACTTACATGAACACAAAACAAACTCTTGCGGAACAGTTCGTCCGAATAGGAAACGTATGCCGAATTTGACAACGAAATTAACCAAAGGCGAGACGGTCTCAACATCTACGGAGCACTTACTGGCCGTTAAATGGAAAGATCGTCGCGATGTACATATGCTTACTAGTTTTCATGAGGACAAAATAATCTCGTCGGACCAGTTGGATTTCAAGACTAAGGAACCTATCAAGAAACCAGCATGTGTTCTGGATTATAATGCAAATATGGGTGCTATAGACAGGTCGGACATGATGTTAAGTTCTACAGAATGTGTGAGAAAAACAGTAAAATGGTACAAAAAATTATTTTTCCACATGGTGGACCTAGCCATGCTCAACGCACATGCATTGTATCAAACACAAAATGCGAGAGAATCTTTAGCAAATTTTCAGCTGAAAATCATAAGACAGCTTATTGAGCGGTAAGATTTAGTTAGTGAGAAAACTTTAGCTTAATAGATTTTGTGCAATTTTAGATACAATGTACTACAGCCTAACCAAACCAGAGTAAAACCTATGACCAAAAATCCTGAGCGGCTTATTGGGCGGCATTTTCCTGCCCTGGTACCTGATAATAAAGTACGACAATGTATAGTTTGCAGCCAAAGCACGCTTCACGCAAAGAAAAGAAGTGAGTCTAGGTACATGTGTGCAAAATGTAACATGGTTTGTGTGTACAACCTTGTTTTGAGGTGTATCATACAAAACACACATTTTAAATATACGTACATATGCTATTTATAACAATACTATTATAAATAAATGAATTTTTGCACGCTTTAATTTTTTTACACCTGACGCATATATTCGGCACGTGTCCTGGTGGCATGTAAAAAAACCTGGTCCTAGCGACATACATTTTTATTTCAAATCCGGTACTGAAAGGGTTAATGATACGCATCCAAATACACACACAAACAAACGGGTAGCGTTAAAGATTTGCCAAGGAGTGGTAGACCTAGAACAGCAAAAAGCGATGATAACAAACTGGATATTTTATTGGCTGTATCTGAATATCCCCATTTATCAACCAATCAATTAGCGGCCAATTTCAATATTTCACAGTCATCGATCGTGTCGTTTTTACAAAGTGAAAAGTATAAACCTTATAAGGTACACCTTGTACACGAGTTAACGTAAGATGATTTTGATAGAAGACTACAATTTTCTGAAGAAATGTTAAATATTTGCAATAATAATGAAAATTTTGTCAACAATATTCATTTCTCAGACGAAGCTACTTTTTGCCTTACCGGTGAAGTAAACAGACATAACTGCAGATACTGGTCATCGGATAATCCCTCTTGGTTTTTAGAGCACCATACGCAGTACCCCCAAAAGGTTAATGTTTGGGTTGGTATTCTAGGCGGTCATATTATCGGTCCCTTTTTCATCAATGGCAATTTAACTTCGGCTCTGTATTTGCAGTTATTGCAAAATAAAATAATGCCTGCTAGTGCTACGCTCTATCCTCATGAAAACAATGAGCACCTGCCCAATGACAGTATCTGGTTCCAGCAAGATGGCGCCCCACCACATTATGGTGTAAATGTTCGTCCATATCTGGACAACGTTTTTCCCCACAGATGGATTGGAAGACGAGGAACCATTGAATGGCCAGCCCGTTCGCCAGATTTAAGTCCTTTAGATTTTTTTCTTTGGGGATACGTAAAAAAACAAAGTTTACAAAGAAAAGCCCGATAACGTCGAAGATTTACAAATCCGAATTACCAGAACGATACAAGAAATTCCCCGAGATTTTTTACAGAACTCTGTTCGGAGTTTTGTAAATCGATTGGGTCATTGTCATATTACTAATGGACGACAATTTGAACACTTACTTTAATTTACTTTGTTATTAATTTGTTTAATTTTTCTTGTAGAAAAGTTATTAAAATGAATTAAAAAAAAAAATATTATTGTAAAGAGAAAAAAAACCTCTATCAAATGGAAGAGCAAAATTTACCAGTTCCCATTAAAAAAAAATGCGCGAACAGGCGTATCTAAAAAAACAATTGAAGAAAAAATAAATAAATAAACACAAATATAGATTAAAATATCTTAACAAACTTTTATATTGAACATAATTCCCTAAAATGAATATTAACGACAATAAATCGCCGTCTCCATACTTTTAAAACATTAAAACCACTATATTAGTTATTTTGAAAGTGGTACTATTTATTTTAATAATAACACTTTTTTATCTGAACCTATGCCATTTATAACAAATTAAGGATGCTATTATTACTAGCATGCGTTATAAATGGTATCCATATTTAGAGGTAACTTTAAGATTGTGTGATCAAACCTCACTATGATATTTTCAAGTTTGTTTATCAAATTTCCCCTGCTCTGCGCTTTCCAGCAACAATATCTCTATTACTCTAAATATTTAATATACTAAATATTTAATGAACATAATAGTTTCTGAATAGTTGTAAAAATGACTGTTTTTACAGTGAGATAATGCTATAAACGTAAAAAATAAACAGATAAACACTACAAAATAATAATTACTTTTGTTCAATCTCGTTATTGAGTAAGTAAGAAGTAATTTTACTTCTTACTTAGATACAAAATTCGAAAGCCTTTTTTTTGCACATGCAAATTATTTACACATATTTAGCAACGAGTGGTGAAAGTAATAGATAAAAAAATTTTCACTCGCTCATTTTGTCAATACACATAGCCATAACGACATAGAATAATAACGAAAACTGCCTTCTTTTTTATATTATTATATTATATAATTATACAAATTAAAATTAAAACTTTCGAATTGAATTTTCAGTATCGGGATTGAATAAAATGCTATACATTACTCGTGGGAAACTAGTGTGTCGTTTCACACTCTGCTTCGCCTCATGTGTAACCTCGAAATTCGCTTGAATGAAACTGTTAGTTTCTCCACTTGTACTGTAATATACTATTAACGACAAGAAACAAGGTAGTAAATTTTCTAATAATTTCACTCTATTCAAATTGTTTAGCAGAATCCAACAACCAACATTGGAGACAAGGAAATGAGAGAGTTTTATAATTTAATTCTAAAATTAGAAAGAGATACCCATAGTAAAATAAGCGGTAGCCTGTCCACATCTTAGAAAACAGTACCTAATTTTGTTACATTATTCATCAAGTTTTGGAAAATTATTTTGCAGACATCTGTTCGATGATTCTTATAAGTATTAGTAATTAGTAAATCGGCCGATAGTCTAGTGGTAACACACTGACTTATCCCGAGATCGATTCTGGAGCCCGGCTCTCCGAGAAGATTTTCGTGGTTTTCATCTTCAGTCGCTCCACGGGCGCCGGGCTAATAATAACTCGTATCCCAATGCACCCTGTAATTGTCGTTAATCTGTTGGGGGATGCTAAGGTATGAATTATGCTCAGAGACATGAACTAGTGTAAAAACGCTGCTTTCGAAATTCCTACCACTCATAGCTATGGAATCAGTTTTGTAATTAATGTTAACTTTGGAAGATTAGGTTTAAATAATTAAGTAAGTTCTATCAAAAGCATCCTAGAGAAAGGTTCTACATCCTATTTGAATAGAGCCTTTCTACCATTGCAATTATTCGCCATAAAAGTTCTATTATTTATTTTGTTTTCAACTTCTTAGGGTTAGATATTAGGTTTATATACAGATAAATTAACTCCTATATAAAAATGTCCATTTGCGGGTGACATTTTTGTCACTTTGACAGCGATAAAAACCTACATAGCTTTTTATCACCGATAAAAATGCTTCTTCCTCCGATAAAAATGCTTCTTCCTGTTACATATCTAGTAGCCCTGCATCACTTAATTTATTTTGGCAGCTGACAGGTAATAACTATTAAGTATCGTTGAACGTAAAATGTACGAATCGGTATGGGGAAATTTCAACAAATATCAAAAGATCAATACCGCAAAACACAAGAAATACAAAATAGTCAATATGGAGACAATTTAAAAAGTTTTATTCATGTCGTTAATTTATCTTGCCAAAAAACACTCGAGCTTTTCTTTCAATCGGATAAATTTCTTTTTAACTCAATATTTTTCCAATCAGTAATTTCGCTCGAAAAACTTACATTAGAAAAAATCGCTCGACTATCGTCTCGCGATTTTTTCATGTAAGTTTTTCTCGTCAAATTACTGATTGGCAAAATAATTTCGTTACAAAGAGAAATTTATCCGATAAAAAAAAAGCTCTTGTGTTTTTACTTATGATAATAAATCAGTTTGTGATCATATCAGACTTTTATTTAAGTATCGACGCTAGAATAAAATTACAGTTACACGGTCTTACATCCGTGAAACAACCCACGGTGTACTTTCCAGCATCTACATCTTAAAAATAGACTTCATATTCCTTCAACATTCTCCTACCAGGAGAAAATAACAATAATAATCAAATAATAGGTAGAAAATTAAAAGGAGTCTGTTTTAAACAATGTTAGACAACGATCCGACCACCATCGGTGTGCAATAATGTTACCGTTATGGCAACTATTTCAATTAATTACGTGCAGAGAGGAGCAGACGAGAAAACCGATGCACTTGGTCAATATGTTGTAAATGGCTTGATTGGTATTTTATTGACCTACCTGTATCACCAGTGTTTAATAGGTACTTAAGTTAGTAGCATTATTTATGTTCATTAATACTGTTAAATTCATTATTGAAAGTATTAGCAACCACGTTTCAAAGAGGTATGTATAAATTTAGGAGAAATTTGGCACTAAGATGTTCTCTTCTATCAGTAAGGGAATTTAAAGAAGTGTTATTAATTATTCGTAATAAATGCATTAAAGCTGTATTGACAAGTACAAATTATAAAGTTTTTAAAACTGTTTTTTTTATATATATTCGTTATGTCCGTTCGAGAACATATGTGCTTCGTAGATATTTTAAAACTAAACATGTCCTATATTACTAGTATTTGTTATAAATGCCGAAATTTAATCAAGACCTTTGACAGTCGATACATTTTCAAAATATAATTTCAACAAACTCAGGGAACTATTTCTCTTATTTTGTCATAGTAAATACGTACAGATAACTATAAATAAGAATTTACTGAATGTCTAATAACAAGTTGCAAAATTTTCACTCAATCTCTCAGCGACTACAATCCAGTTATCTTGTCACCGGTTGGCATGCACGTGCCGCGTCGCCATATTATGGATCAATAAATACCTTCCACGTTCCTCAGATGAAGAACTAACGTTTCTGCTATGAGCACCGCTATAACTGTCATATATATAAAAATATTTTATAAAGAAAACCTCGAAAAAAATAATTTATTCTCAGTTTGTATATTAATAGTTATTTTTAAAAAAACGTATAAAACATACTCTTTCACATGCGACAATTAGTAAAAAAAAGTAGAGTATATTTTGTCGATATTAAAGATGTATAATTAACATTTAAAATATAAATACAGCAGATGTAGTGAATTAAAAGGTATAATTTGCTATTTGCATATCTTAATTTATCGTATATTATATTTGTTATTAGTGTTATTTTGAAAAACACGAAGTAATAATTTGCATAACACTTGCAAGAAACATCAATGAGAGATAATACAGAGGTCGTCAATGTAATAACCTGTTTTCCTGCGATGATTTCCGTCAAAACACACTGCGATCAATAATGATCGTCATAAAAAAGCTTATTTCTGCAAAACTGTCGTCTTAAGACATTTTTAAAAAATTCCTATCAAAACTATCATTGCCGCCGTATT
This sequence comes from Melolontha melolontha, assembly GCA_935421215.2. Lineage (NCBI taxonomy): Eukaryota > Metazoa > Arthropoda > Insecta > Coleoptera > Scarabaeidae > Melolontha > Melolontha melolontha. The sequence continues at coordinate 50,893,739 of OW285235.1, read as the reverse complement.
GTTTGTGTCTTTATATTACACAAGCCTGCAAACTTGGAGCAATGACGTCCCTTTTTGAATTTGATGACTGATTCTGAAACATTTTGATGTACTGATTACGAAAATGTATTATTAAGTTTTGTTTTTCTATTACGTCCAGATTTTTCAGAATATACATAGGAACAACATAGGAAGAAAATTGTAAAAAAAGACGCCTTTACTTAGAAAAAATATATTAAAAAAGTACAATATGATCATTTATATTTACCCTCTAGCAAGCCATGAAATTATTTCTTGAAAATATCGTGTTGGTAGTGACAAATAAAATACATCTATCATTATGTGTATGTTCTGATAAATAAAACTCATCTGTCATTAATGTATTTATTAATTGACACTTAAAAATGTTTACAATAAATCATAAAGTTTTTCTGATCGAATCATACTTTAGGAATGGTGTAAAATTAGAAAATGGAGAATGGTCGTACTCCTTGTAGTCTTGTATAGAAGAATTTTGGGCAGAAGTTCCAAATTTTCCAACAACATATGACAGTTTGCGGCAATTAATTCAAAAGTCAGTGGTTAAATTCCGTGAAACAGGGTCTGTGTCTCGAAAACCAGGTGCTGGTAGACCACTCAAGCGGACAGTTGAAAATATAGCAGATGTTGAGGGACGAATAAATCAATCACCTAAGAAATCGATTCGTAAGCTTTCACAACAAACACAACTGTCATATGGGACCTGCCAGAGAATCCTTAAAAAAGACTTACAAAAATTTCCATACAAATTTCATTGCGTGCAAGAGCTTTTACCAATCGATCATGTAACCAGAGTTAATTACTGTCAGTGGTTCTTAGGTACGATTAATAACGATGACGTTCTTGACAAATCCTTCTGGTCCGATGAAGGATGGTTTCATTTATCGGGATATATAAATAAACAAACAATGCGCATCTGGTCTAGTGAAAATCCACATGAAATTCTTGAAACACCCTTGCATTCACAAAAAATAGGCGTTTGGCTTGCTGTTTCTCGTAGACGGATTATTGGTCCAATATTCTTACTAATACGATAAATGCAGAACGATATCGTAATAATTTATTGCTACCATTTGTAAATCAATTACATGATGATGAGCTCCGCGCGGGATATTTCCAGCACGATAATGCAACAGCCCATAAGACAAGAGAAACGATGGAATTATTGCATGAATTTTTTGATAATCGAATAGTAGACTTTCCACCACGATCTCCGGATTTAACAATTATGGACTATTTCATTTATCCACATCTAAAAAATAGAGTATTTACGAATCGTCCACATACAATTGAATAACTTACTAATGCTATCCGAAATGTCTGTGAGGAAATTACACCACATAATTTAAGGAATACCTTCAATAATATGAGACGACGAGTTGCGCTATGCATAGAAAATGAAGGAGCTCACTTTGAACATTTATTGTTTTTATTATTAAACTTTTTATTTTTTCAACTGAAACGTTTGTATGTAATTATTTGTCAAAATGACAAAACCTAATCTGTCATCAGCATAAAATAACCAATATCACACACACGCTGCAAAATAAGTTAACTTAAATTATGCTACCAACTTAAGTTTAAAAAAGAAAAATGTCATTGCCTTCTAGAGGGTAGAAATATATGATCATATGGAACTTAATTATAGAACTTAAAAACTATTGAAATTTTATAAACGATCAGTTGTTTATTGCGTAAACATGTTACTTATCTTTATGAAACCTTGTCCTTTTTTCTTCGAAACTTCTCTTTTGAGACTTAAATTTTTGGTTTGGTTCATCTCGCAACAATAGTCCACCAACATGTTTATATTTCACCTATCCTGATCTTTCAAATCTTGGTGAAATCTTTCACCTTGCACTTCCCTAGCGGCTCCTAAATTTTTCGGAAGGTAGTCAATGTGCGAATTCAGGAAATAAAGTTCAATGCTCATAAGCCAAAATTTGCAGACATATTCGCCACTATATCTTTACAATTAGGGTTTTTATTGTTCCCAAGAAATTTTTCGCCACCTCCTTAAAAGATTTCCATGTTTCTAACTCAATTCTTCTAACTTCCAACTCAGCTTTTCATCGCCTCTTTCATCCTTCATTCATTTTCTCATATCAGGGCCAATAAAAATTCCTTCTTTCAGTTTAGCGTCTGATAATGAGGGGAAAATTGTATGCAGTTATTTGAAACCTTCTCATTCTTTATTTAGAGCCTTCATAAACTGTTTTATCATGCCCAGCTTAATGTGTAAACTGCAAATTTCTAGTGCTTATTATCACCACAAAAAAAAATTAAATTCGCAGAATTTCTTGTGTAGCTATTTTTTTTACCTTGGGAACTTTCGATATATTCACATTTCATTAAAACATATTAACAACTCATATATAGTAAAACTCATTTTTTAGTGCAAATGTCTTATTTGGCATGGCGCAGTAATAATGACCTGTTTCGTCAGCATTACAAACATCTCGAGAAGAATAATTCCTTAAAATCAACTGTCACTTGGTTTTCCAGTCCTCTATATCGTCCAAATTAATCCCTGCACACTCACCATAAATTGATTTAAAAATTACACTGTGTCGCCGGCAGAAACTTTCCAACCATCCATTTGATGCTATGAAATTTTCCAACTTTTTAAACTGTTTACTGCCTCCAGTGCTTTTTGTTTAAGTGGCGCCCCAAATATTGGAATTTTTTTATTTCTGGCTTTGCAAAACCAATTGTAGACAATATGATCCCCTGCCAATCCTTTCTACTTCGGAAATGTTCGTTTTTTCTCCAAGTTAACACCTCCCTAAACCATCTTTTTTAATTCACGTTTATTTTTCGTAATATCGTAAATTTGTGTCTTTCCAACCCTATATTTTTAGGCCAACTTAACGCTTACTTTTCACTTTCCGAGATTATATTTATTTTGTCTTTTAGCGACAAACGTTTTCTTTTTGGCGACATATTTAATTGAGAATCTTTCGAATGCAGAGACAATTTTAAACTAATCAAGTAACCGAAAGAACCTTTCGCGTACGGAGCGAATTATAAATTAACCAAGTAACTGAAAGACTACATTATGTGTAAACTCGTAGAAATGAAGGCGATCTTGGTTTGATCAAACATAACCATATTGCCCCGGTAATTTGCTTTCGGGACGTGTTCGGGACTGAGATCGCATTTATTTCTACAAGTTTAATTTAATTATGTGTACATATTAAGAATACGTAATTACAAGTAATTTCGCACAAATACGAAATAATATTGGGTATTTACATCAATAAAGATACATCATTAATAGTCCGGCCAATATCGGCAGGTAAATTTGTATGAAGATTAGGCCGGAAAAATTTGGATTTATTTACCCGAGGTCGTTTTATAAGGGTTTTCGTATATGGAAATTTCTTTATAGTCGGTTCGAGTAACTTTGATATTGTCAATTACCTCAGATGGCAGTTATCACAAATGTTACTGTATAAATATATGTATAGTGTAGCTTAACAGGCCATTCAGGCCCAGAGCTGTGTAATCTTTTTCCATATCCTTCAGTCCTTCGCTTTTGTCTTCCAGTTTACAACATCTTTTTCTCTTAGGTTTTCTAGCACTGCTTCCCTCCATCTTTTTCTTGGTCTTCCTCTTTTCTTCTTACCGACCGGCTCTCACCACGCTATTTGTTTTAGCCATCTTAGTCTCCCAGCTATTATTACTTCGTCTATTTTTGGTCCTCGATATGTGCTATATACTTCCTTGTTTGTTCTTCTTATATAACCTCCTTCCGTTCCTTTTCCTCCAAGAATTCTTTTCAGAATTCTTCTCTCCCATCTCATTACCCTTTCTTTCTGATTTTTATTTATCACCCATGTCTCACAACTATATAGTAATGTAGGTCTTAAAATAGTTTTATATATTCTGAATTTAGTTTTCCTTGATAGGTGCTTTGACCTGATTAGGTAGTTTACTATTCCAGCACTTTTATTAGCTTTTATTATCCTCTTGTTGTTTTCCTTTTCTTCTTGGCATCTGGCTGTTATTACTGCCCCCAGCTAATTAAATTCTTCCACTCTTTAAAATTCCAAATTTCCTTTTTCAGTAATTACTTTACAGATTCCATCGTTATGTCTCTGTTCTGGTCAATTGTGAACGTGCTCTAGAGTATGGTTGTTCAAAAATCGCTCCGAAATTTACTACCCAAATCTGGGGTTTTTCGAGTGAATTAATACGGAATTAGTGTCACAAGTGTTAAGTAAATAACTACGCTTCACATAGTATAAGCTGTAAGACAAGTAGTGCTAAATTCTTTTAAAGATACATTTAATAAAAAACGGTGTGTGGGAACACAAGCCTCCGAGGTGTTGAACCGGGCGACAGTTTTTTTATCGTGCTGCAACGAAAAAGTTAATCGACACAGGTGTTTGTAAAAAGAAAGGAGACAGGGCCGGACTTAGAACTAACAAACAGTTATAAACGAAAGATATAGAAAGGATGACAACGGATAGTGATGATAATTCGACCGAGGAAAATACACGTAAAAGACGTGCCGAGAAGGAAACGAAAGGATTTGCAGGTAGAAACAAAAAGACACCTAGAACACCTGTAAAGGGCAAGGATTTGGAATTGGAAACTGGTAAAATTGGTGAAATATTGTAAACAAGTAAAATGGATCAAATGTTGGTAATGATGTCACAGATGAAAACGGGACAGAGCGAAATAATGTGTGAAATTAAGCAGATTAGAGAAGAGCAAAGTATATTCAGTGAGGAAATTAAGAGAAGAAAATGCAGAATTTAAAAGTGAAAACATAGAAATCAGGAAAGAAAACAGAGCGCTAATGAGGAGAATAAGGATATTAAAACGGAGTTGGGAAATATTAGGAAAATTGTGTAATGGATGAAGAAAGATAAGAGAAAGAACACTATTGTACTGAAAGGACTAAAAATAAGTACAAATGATGCAGACTTAATGAAGCTATGCAGAATTTCTAAGGTGCGCACTTAAAAATTGTAATAATAGGCTCATTAATTAATGAGGCTAAAATCACCCATTTTTAGCGTAATAAAGACATATTAGTTATACTAATTATGTAGTATTTAACAAATTATGAATCGGAATTTAATCTATTATCCTAATAGAGTGAACTAAATAGATGGAATTCGTTTAAAAAAGTGTTTATCTATTTTCGAGCAATTTTAGGGAAAATTTAAAATTACAAATAAAAATATTCTGGATGGATTTTTTGACAAATTTTCTCATAATCAGCGCATTAAAAATTATCAGGAAGGCTAGTCAGATTAAAGGGGAGAACCATTGTAGGCCTGTGCTATTAATACAAACTGACACACTAGCGAACACTATAATAAAAGAAAATAAGAATAATAACTAAATTACAGAGATATAAAACTAAACCTGAAACATCAAGCCAAAAATTAAAAGAAAAATGAAAATGATAAATATTTCCTCCAGAATTGATCAGGATACAACCTATTGGCATTGTGGCATACAATATTCAACATGTACGGGAGAGTGAGATGAGCTGCAAGTTACTGAATAAACTTTCGGGACAATTTTGAAAAAGCAACTGGTTTCGGCCAATATAAGCTAGAGAATGTACATCAACTATTGTCATATAGCCATAATGCACACTTCGGATACGCATAACTTGAACACATTAATAGAAACTATCGATTAATTAAAATTTGATAATTAATGTGCGATGAAGGTCATGTCCATTTAGATGAATTCACAAATACTCATAATGTAAGAGAATGGGGTACAGAAATCTTTTATTATGTTATTTATAAACACTCATTGTAAGTAATCTCATCGTGTTACACTATAGTGCACTGGTTCCCAAAGTAGGCGATGACGCCCCTTGTGGGCGCTGCAGGTCTAAAGGGGGGCGGTGAGGAGACTCTTAGACACCGACTGAGCTCTCGACTCTCGACGCGTCGAATGAGATAAACGAGTTTATGCATGTTTATCTTATTCCTGTCGGTGCGTGCTGCTTATGCAATCCTATATAAACAACGTAGTATTTATTTTATTTTCATTTGCGGTTTCCCGCGTAATAGATAAGCAGTACTTAAGTTCAACACTTACTTACGTATTTCTCAAAACAAAACAATGTCGGAAGTAAAAAAGAAGAGACGGCAATACTGTGCGGAATATATTAAATTCGGATTCATTGAAAATCCTACAAACCCATCGTCGCCTTTGTGCCTTCTATGTCTAAAAACATTTTCGAATGAAGCAATGAAGCCTTCAAGACTGCAAGATCATTTGAATAAAATGCATCCAGATAAGAAAGACAAGAATGTAGCATATTTTCAAGACCTAGAGAAGAAGCATAATACTCAGCCAAGTGTAGCAAAACTCTTTTCGGCGGCTGCTAAGCAAGATGACGACGGACTTCGAGCTTCGTACAATATCTCTTTGTTAATTGCTCAAAAAGGCAAACCACACAACATCGGAGAAGAGTTAATTTTGCCACCAATAAAGGAAGTAATAACTACTGTGCTTCATAAACCGGCCGCAGATATTATCCGAAAAATTCCTTTGAGTAATAATTCTGTGCAAAGACGAATTGATGAAATGGCTGTAAACATTGAAGAATCATTGTGCAATCATCTGAGGACTAGTCAATTCAGCTCGATGAGTCCACTTTACCAACTAATGAAGCATTGTTGCTGTCTTACGTGAGGTTGATTAAAGATGAGAAAATATGTGAAGAACTATTGTTTGCTAGAAATTTAGAGACCGATACAAAAGACGAAACCATATTCAATACATTGGAAAAGTTTTGTGATGAGAATGAGATTCCCCTGAAAAATATTATATCAGTTGCTACGGATGGCGCTCCGGTTATGACAGGGTGCCATAAAGGCTTCATAGCGTACGTAAAGAATAAAATTCCAGATGTCCTTGCTGTACATTGCGTTATTCATAGACAACATTTGGTTGCTAGAAATTTAAGTAAACGACTATTTCAATCACTGCAATATGTCATCAAAGCAGTGAATAAAATCCGTAACTGCTCTTTGAATGATAGATTATTTCATCAGCTTTGTGTTACTAATGACGAAGATTTCAACCGTTTGTTGTTTCATGCCGAAGTTCGTTGGCTATCAAGAGGCAATTGTCTGACTCGATTTTACAACCTGTTTGACTCTGTGATAGAGTTTTTGGAAACTAAAGATACAGAATTGCGCAACAAGCTCATTACATCAAGAAATGATATAGCTTACATGACAGACCTGTATAAATTGTTCAACAACATGAATCTCCAACTGCAAGGCGGTGAACTAAATTTAATTAAAACAAAAAATGTCGTTGCTGCTTTCGCAGCCAAACCGCTTCTGCACAAAAAGAATATGGCCAACATTTGGAAAACCTCCACATTGACTTCACCGAACGATACCAGGATATTTTGAACTTGGAAATACCAGACTGGGTGTTGGATCCGTTTTCAAATGTCAACACAGCAATATCACCACATCTGGAAGAAGAACTTATAGAATTGACAACGAACGAGGAAATAAAAATCAAGTTTAAAAATGGCTACCAAGAATTTTGGCTACAAAAACCGATCCCGCAATTGTACCCTGGATTGTGGTCAATCGTTCAACGATTCTTGATAGCATTCCCATCGTCATATTTGTGTGAACGTGGATTTAGTGCTGTGGCAACGCTGCTTACTAAAAAGAGAAATCGTTTGCATGTTACCGAACGTGGTGACTTACGGCTGTTCTTGAGTAAATTGGAACCTGATATCAACAAACTTATTAAACAGCATCAGATTCATCCTTCACATTAGTTTTTATATTAGAATCGATTATGTTTGTTTTATTTTGAATAATTCTCATTGGCAGGTGTAGCCCGTAAAAGTTAACTTGAGACCTGAGCGCCGTTGTGTACTACCTACTACGCTCAGGTCTCAAGTTAACTCATTCATTCTAAACGAGACTTTTACTATAACAGTATAACACTATAACCCATAGTAAAAGTCTCGTTTAGAATGAATGTTTAATCTCCGCTAATATAGTTCACAATAATTTTTTTAATTTGAAGTTATAGATGTTTTTAAATAGGTGAAAAAATGGGGGCGCTAAAAAATAATTTATTCTCGAAGTGGGCAGTAGACAAAATAAGTTTGGGAACCACTGCTATAGTGTATCATATCCATCAATGAAATTATTGGTCCATTTTTCTTTGATTATGAAAACGGAAGAGCAGCTACATATGAGTAAAACACCGCCAAAAATAATTGACGGTAATCCAAACTTGAGTGAGTGTGACAATAAATCGTTTAAGGAGAATATTTTCTGGTAGACTAATTTCGCGAAACGGCAACCTTTGCTGGCCTATTCGATCTCCAGATTTGTCTGTCTTAAATTTCTTTATGTGGCACTACATAAAAGAGCACATTTAGCAAACCTCACGCGATTCAGGATTAAAGGATGAAATTATAAAAAAAATAGACAATATTGAATTGTCAGTTTTGAATACAAGCTCACCAACGTTAAACTAATAGGGGCGACACTTTATCAATATTATTTTAATTTTATTTAAATAGTAAAAGATCATAAGATTCCTTAAAATATATTATTCATCTTCCAATAAAATTTTTACTACAAAATGTCACAGATTTTTTAAATTCCAAGTAAATATCAGTTTACTAGATTTTTACGGACTCTGTATATATAATAATTTTGTTTTAATGCAACGCAGAAAATTTTTAATTTTAAAATTGCAAGATACTAAGAATCGGCATTTGTTTTCGTCATATTACATTAAACGTGGCCTTGCATTTTTAATAAAAATTGATCAGATAACATTCACTTTTTGTTATAAAGTACATACAGCGGAAAATTTTCGGGCATTGCTACGTGCTATGAACCGATAACACTTTTTCTTAATATAAAAAATCAATATGCAGACATATATTATGAAACATCCTGACACTCAATTTCTACAGAATACATAATAATAATAATTGTTATTCAACAATAGAAAAAAAGACTGCTAATGAAAGAATAGTCTAACAAAAAATAAATACACATATAGGACGGATTGATCTACAACAACGCGATTGTGTGAGTAATGGAGATAGAAACAATTTTGAACTTGCATCTTAACATGAAAAACTTCATTTTCCGGTGTAGTGTCGTTGAGTAATATTTATTTATCATGAGCTGGATTTCTTAGATGCTTACCAAGCAACGATCTCAGATGTAATTTTTAACGCTGGAAGGTTGCACGCCTATCCAAATTTACTGGCGTTCGAAAGCTATTTATGGCAACGATTGTATAGATGTGAAGAACGTTCGCCAGTGGATTCGACCTACATAATCCTGCCTTGAGATGAAATGTAGGTAGGTGTTTGACGAAAGGCGATAGGTGGACCAATGTCAGTGACATATGAGAAGACTCAAAGACAAGTGCAACTGATTGAAGAAAATCGCGATTACGCAAAAACAAATTACTCGAAAACTAGGCATTAGTCAAATACATTGTTTAGATGTTAATTTGGCAATTAACGGATGTCATGACGGAACACAAAAAAACACCACCGAGGACGAATCTTGGGCTCATCATTATGACGCCGAAAACAAGCGTCGGTAACTGGAATATCGACGTTTAGATTCTTCACGTGTACGAAAATTCATAAGAGATTCATCAGCGCAGAAAGTCTTGCTCACTATTTTCTGTGATGTTAAGCGAGTCATTCATACCGAATATCTGACTAAGAGACGATTAATTCGATAAGGAACTACGCCTAGTTTTCTTCCATGCTGCCTTTTATGACTTAACTATGTGCATTAAGGTTTGTTCTTGTGGAAGGTGTCTATTCCAGCATCATGCACTAATGAGTAGAGTGGACCAATCCGGAGCGATATTGGTAAATATTTTCTTATAAAATCCGAAAAACTCCAATAATTTATCAATTAATATATGTATATATATATATATATATATATATATATATATATATATATATATATATATATATATATATATTAATTGATAAATTATTGGAGTTTTTCGGATTTTATATGAAATATTTACCAATATCGCTCCGGATTGATCCACTCTACTAATGAGTCTATAGCAAGACGAAACACGTATGCTTAAATATCAATTTTCACATAAATATCCACTTCTACTGAATTTTCAACATCAGATTTTTTTAAATATTCTCGATATTATTAAAAATATTGATATTTTATACAAATGGCTAAGTTTTACCCACTCAAGTATGTTTTAAATTGTTTTTGTGAACAAAAAGTTTTTTCAAACAAAAAATAAATAAAATACAAAGTAAACTAACAATTAAGTCTGAATCTAAAATAGTTTGGAAATATCATAGTAATTAGTGATTTATACTACCATACTTAAGCAGCTTTTCAAACTATTGTTATTTGGTAAAAGAAAGAAACCTCCACTGAAGAGAATTTCTATGTGTTGGATCACCGTTTCTTAATCTGGGGTCGCGGTGATATTAAAGGTACTCGCCAAATAGCCTAAACGATAATGAAAAATCATTTTATGAAAAAATATCATTTATTATTATTTTACTTACAATAAGTAGACATCTAAAGAAAATAAATTAATGTGATGATTGCCTTTGTTTTTCATTTAAAGTTTCTTCATACGTGGATCTACTTTAGAAACACACAAAAGCAAATTGTTTTCGAGTGATAAGAGACGATTTCTGTATTTAGTTTTTAGCGCAACCATAGATGAAAAACCCTATACACATAGATAAGACGTGGAGAAAGGTATTAATATTTTCAATGGTTATGTGACTAAATTTCCATATTCATTTCGACGAGCAAGCCAAAACGTATTTAAACCTTCAGGTGTAAATTCTAAGTTCTAGACTTGTCGGCAGACATTTCGTGAATTTCAACTGGTAACTTAACAGCGACAGCAACGTTTTCACTAAACAGATTCAATACCCATCTCTTCTAGAAATTATTTTTATCTTCCGGGAAATAAACTGTCAACTGAGTGCAAATGCATCTTCATGCAATCCAAACTGTGACGAATAATAGGTCTTGTTCAATCAAAATTTTCTCAATATAAAGTAAATGGCAACATATACAAATTTCTGCTTTGTATGCGAATAATCCAGATATCAAGCATCTTAATGAATACATGAACTTTGTCTGTCATTAATCAAATATTTTTATCACGTCCTTATAAATTCTCATTCAAGTCGTATAAATATAAAAATACACCAGCTAAGTAATCCAACAACAACTACACTCATTATTCTGTAAAAACAATGAGAATGGCATTTGTTTATTCTGTAAAAATATTATTAATGCATCTCGCAATTCCAATACTCGGATAAACACTTTCCCTCACGATAACCATCTAATTTCTATATGGAAAAGAAGAGATTTTTTATTTTCGCCCATTTTATCGCATAGTTTGGTAATCAGTAGGGCTGGGCGATACCGACGTTTTCGGTATTGGGTATCGATATCAATCGAGGTATCGATACTTAGCGATGTATCGGGTCTGTGCACGGTATCGATTCTGAGTACTGGAATCAGTATCGATACTTTGGAATCTATATTTGGAATCGATACTTTGGAATAGATACTTTGGAATCGATATGTGATAACTAAACCAGTTCATGTATTCACAATATCCATATCATGAACACGATCCTGTTGAGTTACGATCTTACACCACATTGTTAACAACTTGTAGCCAGGTCACTAAGATAAGGGAACACACTTTAATGGTATATAACGAGGCACTGAGAGGTCTCTACAAGGAGTCACTGCAAAACCAGAGTGAGTACAATTCTAGTGCCGTATATTTATAATGTAGTTTTCACTGTTGTTGTCGTTGTTGTTATCGGTTTTGTGTTATTGCATTAAATGTTATTATTTAATATTTGTCCTGCATATTATTTATTATACTGATAAACCTGCTGTATACCTTCTGACATTACAGATACTTTGGAATCGATACCTTGATTCGATACTTACGAATCAGTATTCATAACCCGTTTTTTAGGTATCGATTGTTTGATATCGGTTTCAAGAGATATAAAATTAATTTATCGATTCTACCATATCTACGGTATGAAATTTACAATATTGTGATATTTTTTTTACAATAATTGTAGTTATTATGTCACAATATTGATATTTGCTACGCATAATGTAAAATTCAACATCTTTTTAAATAGATATCGTATAATATATGTAATGCATACTTACTTAAAAATTATTTCCTTAAAAAGTTATTGCACCCTTTATATACTTTAAAAAAATTAACAAAGTTAAGATAATATATCAGATATATGCGTGCTATTACCAAATTAAAGCTTAAAATATTCTATTTCAAAATAGAAATAAACCAAGCACTTTTTTTACCTACAATAGCTTTATAAGAATTCTCGACGCTACTTTTTCTTTAACTTATTGATCTCCATTTGTATGAATCATAAATTAAAGATGCAACATAAATGCAATAAAGAAAAGGACCCTATTAAATAAAGAAAATGAAGTTGCTATAAATACCAAGAAGTTTAACAGATCCAAAATAAAGCGACACTGACATACTGTTTTAGAATCGATGCTTTGGACTCGATACCATGGAATGAATACTTCGGTATACATTGAAATCGATTCCAGTCATTTCTACAGTTAACATCAATTTCTTGGTATCGATACCTTAGTATCATTTCGTTGGTATCGGTTCCTTTGTATCTATATTATTTAGGTATTAGTTTCTTGGTATCAATACCCAAGTATCGACTCCTAGTTATCGATATCCAAGTATCAATTCCTAGGTATCGATACCTTAGAATCGATGGATTCGTTATTTGAGGTATCGGGAAATCGATATCAGTTATGGTATCGGGTATTCGACGATGTATCAATACTTGGCCCAACCCTAGTAAACAGCTTGTTCTGCAACGGTCGGCTTTAAATAAAATTAACCATTTTTGCGGCTTCACAAAAAATTTGATTGAGATGTTTCGGCATGAAATTTAAAAAAAAAACAATTTAATTTCACGGTTGGCCACACCCTAAAATAAAAGCACCAGGCGCACGCTTTGCATTCGAAACTTAAGTTGTGCAATCGACAGCGTCTCTTTTATATTGGTGACAGCACGACTTGTTCAAACGCATCCATGTGCATGTTCAAACATGCTCTCACAGCGGGTATTATAGAAGGAGACCAAATTACAAAGAGCACGTACACATCAAGCTGGAACTTGTAAATTAGTCATGTATGTACACGTCATACATGCATGTTCATACCTGTCGCTATAAACGCAGCGACATAATATAATAGGAATTAGTCGTATTTTTCATTGTTTATACTGTCGGTATTTGTTAATGTATAAAATTAGTGCAATGTTACGAGGGAAAGTCAGTAATTAGGTCACAAAAAGGTATTATAAAAATAATTAGAGAAATAGTTAGCCAAAAACAAGTTTTATTTTTCAACAAAGTCTCCATCTACATTAATACACTTATCCCATCGCTCTATCAATGCCCCAATGCCTGCTGCATAAATGTGTTTGGGCTGGCGTCTGAACCACGTGCGTACCTCTTGTTGAACATCGTTGTCACCCTCGAAATGTTTGCCGCCAAGATGCTTTTTGAGTGCACCGAACAGATGATAGTCGCTTGGGGCCAGGTCGGGACTGTAAGCCGGATGTTCAAGAAGTTCCCACCCTAATTGCGCAATTCTCGCTCTTAAGTGGGCCGAATGGAGCCTGGCATTATCGTGATGCAGCAATATTCCAGTAGGCCTGGTCAGTAGGCCTGGACGTTTTCGTCGAATTGCATCCCGAAGCAACAACAAAACTCTACAGTATGATTCAGCAGTCACCTTCTCTTTTTTGTTCTGGAAATAGGCTAGGAGCACTCCCTGAGAATCCCAGAACACGGTAAGCATAACCTTACTAGCTGAGGGCACAACCTTAAATTTCTTTGTTGACGGCGAAGAAGGATGTTTCCATTGCATTGAAGCACGCTTTGTTTCGGGTTCGTAGTGGTGCACCCATGACTCATCACCAGTAACAATCCTGTTAAGCATGTTCTCCCCTTCCACTGTGTATCGAGAGAGGTGTTGCAAGGACAAGCCCATTCGAATTCTTCTGTGTTCCTCGGTCAGTTGTCTAGGTACCCACAGTGCGCAAACTTTTCGGAAATTCAAACGATCGTGGTTCGTAGGCTAAACCATGAGAACACCCTATTGCAGTTGCTATACTGTCTACTGTTACCCGCCTGTCAGTTCGAATCATCTCTTCCACCCGTCGAAGTGTTGCATCTGTCGAAATCTGAACGGGGCGGCCACTTCGCTGATCGTCAACAACTTTTGAGCGTCCTTGAGAGAATTTCTCGACCCAGTTATATACGGCTTTACGCGACAAACACTTTTCACCGTAAACAGGAGACATTTCCTTATGAATATCTTTTGCAGAAAGTCCTTTTGCCCAGAAAAAAACGCACAGTAGCACGTTGCTCTTCCACAGTACAATCTTCGAGCACGGTCGCCATTTTAACACTGCCTGTGTTCGCGCACACCAACTGTCACTTGAGAATTATAAATCTGGATTGTGGTGACACCTATTGACAAATAGGGAAACAACTCACTCCTATTTTCAGCTTTCCTACAGCAGTTTGTGACTTATTTAATGACTTTCCCTCGTATTATACACGGTGGGGCACATAAAGTGTTACAGAGCAATAGCACTCAAACGATTAATCATATGGAAAAATGTTTCAGACAAAAGTTTCAGTGTTCGGGAAGGCGGTCAACTGGGCCACCCAGTTTTTTTATCGGTGTAGGCGTAGAAGCTACGTCAATGTCAACTCCAATTTTTTAAATGGAACCATGTATTTTCTTTTCAATAACATTATTTCTGATTTTAAGACGAATTCAGCGACCTACAACACAAGGTCATTCTCGTCACGCAAAGTATGAAAATAGTCGAAAAATCGAAAAATATCGGAATAATCAACATCAACTGTCAACGCATACGGCTGTCAGTTAGTCACGCATTACCTTCTATTGTGAGTACATCGGATCGCGAAAATGAACGATTATCAAGAATATTTTGATATGTTAATAATAAGTGCTGGGGGAATGCCGCAAACATTACAGAAACGCTGAGCAGTTGTACGCGGCTCGTTATCCGGACAGAACAAAAATCGCACATGGCATTTAAGCGATTAGCTGACCGTTTCTGTCGCTTCGGTACAATGAAACAAACACGAGCCAAACGTCGACCGATTGTTGATGAAAATGCGGCTGCTATCTTAGCTTTTACTGCACAAAATCCCCATGCGGGCACCAGGCAAATGGTTAGAGAGAGTGGAATTAGTCGGCGATCTGTATTAAGAATATTACATCAACACAAATTACATCCGTATTGTATGTCACTGCATCAGGATTTGTACGGCAATGATTTCCATAATCGCGTCAATTTCTGTAACTGGATTCGTCGAAAAATGCACACGGATGTTTCATTTTTGAGTCATGTGCTTTTTTCTGACGAAGCTAACTTCACAAATACGGCAAATGTGAATAGACATAACATGCATTACTGGGCAAATGCGATTCCTCGATGGACGAGAACTGTACGATATCAACATCCGTGGTCCGTTAATTGTTGGGCCGGCATTGTTGGCGATCACGTCATTGGTCCACATTTTTTTGAAGGTCACTTAAGTGGGCAAGTTTACGCAAACTTTCTGCAAAACGTACTGCCCGAATTACTGGAAGACGTGCCCTTGCTAGTTCGCATAAACATGTGGATGCAACACGACGGTGCACCATCCCATTATGCTCTATGTACAGGACAAGTGATGAATGAGATTTCTGGTGAAAAATGAATAGGACGAGGCGCTACTGTTGCTTGGCCACCTCGATCTCCAGATCTAACACTAATGGATTACTTTTTCTGGGGTTTTGTCAAAGGACACGTAATGGCGGAAGCACCTACCACGCCTGACGACTTGAGAGAAAGAATACGCCGAGCATGTACCGAAATTACACCACAAATGTTGGCTAACGTTAGACGGTCGATTCCTCGGAGAATTAACCACTGCTTACAAGCAGAGGGTGGTCACTTCCAGCATCTTCTGTAGGTAGACCCAAACCAAAGTTAGTGGATCCTTTGATGCTGATTATTCCGATATTTTTCGATTTTTCGACTATTTTCATACTTTGCGTGACTAGAATGACCTTGTGTTGTAGGTTGCTGAATTCGTCTTAAAATCAGTAATAATGTTATTTAAAAGAAAATACATAGTTCCATTTAAAAAATTGGAGTTGACATTGACGTAGCTTCCACGCCTACACCGATCAAAAAACTGGGTGGCACAGTATGACCGCCTTCCCGAACACTGAAACTTTTGTCTGAAACATTTTTCGATATAATTAATCGTTTGAGTGCTATTGCTCTGTAACACTTTATGTGCCCCACCCTGTATAATATTAAATAATTTTTTACAGTTATAATTACAGTCAAAATGAATTTAGTAATAGTAAGGCTTACTGTTATTATTCCTTTGGGAGGGAAGAGGGTCGTAAAATATTAATTTGATTTACATTTACTTTTTGCGGGGTCGCGGAGCTAAGATGGTTGAGAATCACTGTGTTAGATAATATGTTGTCAAATAATTTACTTATTGCTCCACAATAAAGAATAGATTGTAAGTAAAAAAACTGTGTATCCATTTGCTCCCATCTTAACTACCAAATAATTGATAAATATGACTGCTTCAAAATTGTATCTTTGTGTTTTTAAATGGTCTATTAAATTCCCTTGTTTCACCTCTTTATTTACCTAAATTGGGTCCGTTTACCAGAATTTTATATTCGTGCAATATTCTTATTCTTTTTTTTGGTTATTTTTAATCATGTTTCTTCTTCATTTAAGATATCTTTCTTGTTGACTAAACTACTTAAAAATACTGTTGACATCAATAAAATTCCATGTATTTCTTTGTTTTGTTTGGAAAATTTACTCCAGGGTGTGTATAGCATTTATAGCGTAGTGGATCTGTCTGGTCTAAATCCATTAAGATAAAATCCTAAAATTTTCCCTGCGTACTCTTTTAATCGTTTATTTACCAAATTTGCTGATACTTTATAGTTAACATTTAGTAAGGTTACTGGCATATGAATTCATAAGCAGCACTACTTCAAATAAAAGATTTACATAAACAAGACAAAAGGAGTACACCGTGTCCAATTGCAAGTGCACCGGGTAGGCAACACAAAAATCCCTGCTTCGAAGAAACATAGTTCAGTTTTATATCTATATGTTGAACAGGTTTACGTTAACCCGTCCCACTGCATTGTTTTTTATGTTTTTGTTAGTGATTCTATCAGCTTTTGCATTTATTTCTTTAATCGGTACCCTTTAATCTGTTGTCTGTAATCATTATACAAACTATCTTTTTCAAGACAATGCCGTTTACATTACAGCAAGATACATTTATTGTGATGGCGCATTTTCGAAGTGCGACATTAACCGAAAATGGAAACTGGGAATATTCACTACCCTCATGCTTTCAACAGTTCCATAATGAGTATCCTGATGTGATGATAGCTTATGAAACATTTAAGTGTCATCGTAATAGACTGATGATAAAGAGGTTTATGGAAACTGGTAGCGTTACAAAACGGAAGGCTGATCAAGCACTCTGTGCTTGATCTGCACTTCTGTGCTGACAGAAGATAGAGTGGATGATATCAGGCAAAGAATGGATGTTAGTCCTTACAAATCTGTTAGAAAATTGGCACTGCAAACAGGTACCCGTGTGATTCAGAGAATATTCCTTTTTCATATTTATCAAATTGTAGGTATTTCTCGTGGAAGTGCACATATGGCCGTAAGGAAGAAATTGCATACGCATCCCTACAAAATTCTAGTTATGCAACATTTACGTGTGCAAGATTTTGAACAACGACAAAATTTCTGTCGCTGGTTTAATGAAACTCTAGGAGATGATGATTTAGATCGCAGCTTTTTTTCTGATGAAGCCTGGTTCCATTTGTCAGGATACGTAAACTCTCAAAATTATCGTACATGGTCAGCAGAAAATCCACATGTTTTTGTAGAAACTAATCTCCACCCTATTAAAGTTGGCGTTTAAATCGCCATGTCAAGAAGGCGAATTATAGGACCAATCATTTTTCACGACACAATAAATACAGTGCGATATAGAGAAATGCTACTAGAACCGTTTATAAATAGCTTAGACGATAAAGAACTAACTCGTGGATATTTCCAACAAGATGGAGCCCCAGCGCATACTGCACGTACTACATTAAATTATCTAGAAGGATTTTATGATGATAGATTGAAGTTACAATCGCTGGCCTGCATATTCACCGGATTTGACTCCTCTGGATTTTTTTCTGTTTGGTTATCTGAAGAATAAAGTTTACAGCAATCGGATTCACAATTTAGATGAGCTACAAGCTGCAATAACACATGAAGTGCAAAATATTACAGAAGAAATGCTGCAGAATGTGTTCAATAATATGAGAAGACGAGTAAATTTATGTTTGCAACATAATGGTGCACATTTTGAAAATCATTTGTAATTTATTTTAACCATATGTCCCATTAAGTCTTTTGCTTGTTACAATTGTAGAATTTTATTTTTTTTAATGTATTGCGACTTTATTGTACTGCTTTTTCTTCTTTGTGAAAAACTTATAAAAATAAATTTCTTATATTTATTTGCAATTTAATTTTCTCAATTGTATGGTTAGTATTTATCTATCCATCTTGTAAATTTAATGATCATCAGTATTTCGTTTTTCTTAAAAAAAAGTTATCAATGCAGCGATGGAATTGAATACAATACATGAAATTTAATTTATGGTTATGAATACAAACTATGCTAACATAACCTTTACATAAGATATTCATTTTTGACAACTAAACATAATAAGAATGAAGTTACCAAGTCAAGGCAGGCAATATTACAGTCTTACCGAATTAAATCTGGCGTTGCCAACCTGGTGCACTTGACCTTGGACACCCGGTATGTAGTTTAGTATTTTTAACAAAATTAAAAGAAAATCTAAGTTTTACTAAACAAATTGTAACCATACGCAACCTGAAGTTCCCAATATGATCATTAAAACATTAAATTGAAAATTAGGTAAAAAGTCTAATAATATTATTATTCTAAAATGTAATATAAAATAAGAATCAAAATGTGAATAATTACAGTTTCCTTACTGTTTATCTTAATTCTCCAGCATACTTTATTACTTTTAACCTTAAGTTGTTTTATGATAATTACTACATTCTAAATAACTATATCTATTCAGTTTTGCAAATGCAACATTGCCACAATCTCCTACCGCTTCATCCTGAACAAAATAAAGCAATATATCCAAGGGATGCATCAATAAATCTAAATGCAACTACTCCAGATGTATGTATTTCATTCAGACATATATAACTCAGACCAGATACTAATTCACAAAGTTACGCTTAAATTTAGTGTTCTATTACTGTACAGGAAACATAGATGTCTTCTCTCGTTTACGACCGAAAAACTTTATTGGTTACTAAAGAGCGACAATTTTAGAAGCAAACAACACTGTGTCACCGTGTGGGTTGGTTTACATTTAGGGGATATTAACTCATTAGCAAGTCCAGAGCGGTAGGTGCAAAACACGTCTATTTGTTACATTAAGAAGAAATAAATAGGTTTACGAGGGTATTGTACGTTTCACTTAAGAGCTAATAAGTTAACAAAATACACATGTCGTAGTATGAAATTAGTAAATAATTAGTAAGTGTGAAATTAATGGACCCTTATTTAATGTTCAACTAAAATACAAAAAATATACGAGTATATGTATAGGTACTAATATTTCGAGTATTTAAGTTAAATGTATTCTGGCAACTTTTAAATACCCAGACCTAGTTTGAAGATTCACTCCTAAAAGAATGTTCATACATCCAAAAAAGTTTCAAGTTATAACTTGATTAATTATTCGAAAATAAAACACTTGCCTTAGTTTCACGACTTCTTTAATTAGATATACTAACAATTGTTTCGGCTATTAGGCCATTATCAAAGAGCTATCTAAAACTAAACTTACTCTACTTAATGTTAACTTATATACCTGTGTTCATTATGGGTCGGAGAATGTGGATAATTGATATTTAAAATTGCATCGATATAGGGGGTATTTATGAATTCTAATTGGGTGTTTGTGATTACTCGATTTTGTTTTTGGGCTTTTTTAATTTCAAAAATCTCTAATATATTTAACTTTTTACTTTTTACTACATTATGAATGAGGTTACCGCTATTTATATCGGGTAAGTGGTTCTGGTCTGTACAATGTTCTGCGAACCCTGTGTGTTTAACAGTGTGTGTTTTTCAGTATTTCTTAATTCATATTTTATATCTCTAATATGTTCTGTTAACCGTTTATTAATACATCTGCCACTCTGTCCGATATAAATAGCTTCACAATTCTGGCATTTTATGGAATATACTCCTGATTTATCTAAGTATATTCCATAAAATGCCAGAATTGTGAAGCTATTTATATCGGACAGAGTGGCAGATGTATTAATAAACGGTTAACAGAACATATTAGAGATATAAAATATAGTGTTAAACACACAGGGTTCGCAGAACATTGTATAGACCAGAACCACTTACCCGATATAAATAGCTGTAACCTCATTCATAATTTAGTAAAAAGTAAAAAGTTAAATATATTAGAGATTTTTGAAATTAAAAAAGCCCAAAAACAAAATCGAGTTATCACAAACACGCAATTAGAATTCATAAATACCCCCTATATCGATGCAATTTTAAATATCCATTACCCACATTCTCCCAACCATAATGAACACAGGTATATAAGTTAACCTTAAGTAGAGTAAGTTTAGTTTTAGATAGCTCTTTAATAATGGCCTAATAGCCGAAACAATTGTTAGTATATCTAATTAAAGAAGTCGTGAAACTAAGCCAAGTGTTTTATTTTCGAATAATTAATCAAGTTATTACAAGAATGTTTCACCAAGAAATATCTGCGAAGTCAACCAATGAAAAAAGTTTCAAGTTATGTTGTTACACTCGAAAATCATTTTTTTTATTGCATAATTTTTCAGAAGTTCGCACACTTTTCCTCAGTATTGCGTTTCTGTATTTATTACGTAACCTTTCAGATATGTTTATTGGCAACTTATTGTTGGGTATTCCCCAAGTAATACTCTTCGGAGAAAACCAGTTGTGCGATCTCGAAAGTAAGGGACGAAGGCGTCTAGAAAAATCATTAGCGAACCGTCACCAGTCAAAAGTACTACGTTGCTTGTGTAATTCGACTCGTGTGTTGCGTATACGCTGTATTAACAGGATTTCACGTAACCACGACAGAGTAACAAAAGTTTTAGTTCATTGTTTTCATAAAATTTTGCAGTTTAGTTGCATTCAGCCCCTTTTGTTACAAACTCTTGTTTGAGGATTTAAAAATAGAGCCATCATCATTATATACTAGGGGGTATTGATATCTAGTTAGCCTAGACCGGTTCCGTGGATAAAAAAAATATTGTGATACCATAGCAACGAAAAATAACATATTAGAAGTGTCAGTGTAAAGTAAGTATCACGTCAAAAAATCAAACCAAAGTTGCGCAATAAAATTTGAAACAAGGATGTCGATCGAAATTGTGAAATTCGAAAAATTGGAGTATCGATCCATAATCAAGTACCTGTATTTGAAGGGGTTAAGAGGTAAGCAGATTTACGAAGATATGCTTAATACCATTGGCGATCAATGTCTTTCGTATGCGACCGTGAAAAATTGGATTGCAAGCTTCAAAATGGGTGATTTTTCTATTGAACATGAACACCGATCGGGAAGGCCAGTTTCTGTATCCATCCTCGAAAATGTTGACTACAGTTCATGACATAATTTTGTCAGACCGTCGAATTGGGCTGAATCGAATATCTGAGGCACTGGATATTTTATATGAACGCGTCCATCATATAGTTCACGTCGATTTGGACATGAGAAAAATTTCAGCAAAATGTATCCCCAAATGTCTGAATGCTGACCAGAAACGTGCAAGGGTGGAAGCATCGTTTTCAATCTGTGGTCGGTTTGAAAGTGATGCAGGCTATAAGCCGTATTGTTACTATGGATGAAACTTTAGTACATTTCTACGACCCAGAAACAAAGCAAAAATCGATGAAATGTGGACACTCTGGTTCTCCAAGGCCTAGGAAGTTTCGCGCTCAAAAATCTGCTGGAAAAGTTCTTGCTTCAGTTTTTAGGGATTGCCGTGGAGTAATCATGATTGATTTTCTGAATAAGGATAGAACAATAACTGGAAATTATTATTCGACGTTACTGACCACTTCACGAAAAAAAATTATGGAGAGAAGACGCGGAAAGTTATCCAAAGGTGTTTTGTTTTCGCAAGACAATGCCCCTTGTCACAAATCGCATGTTGCCATGCAAACAATTCGTGATTGAATGTTCGAGTTTCCTCAAATGAAAAAAAATTTAAAAGGTCGTAAATTTTCTTCCAACGAAGAGGTGATAGAAGCTGTGGAGGCCTGGTTTGTAGAGCAAGATAAAAATTTCTTTTTGAAAGGTCTAGAGGCGTTGCAGGTTCGTTGTAATAAATGTATCCAATTAAGAGGAGAGTATGTTGAATAATAAAATATTTTGACTTTCAAATTTTATTTGCTTCTATAGTAAGCTAAGAATTTTTCAATATATCCTCGTACCCTGGTAGATGCAGCTAACGTCCACTTAGTCCATCAGGTATACCAGTTTCGAAACTTTGATTCGTTTTGAGTCGCACAGTTTGTTTATGAAATTTAGTATTTTTTTCGAACATACTTTTATCCATTTTTTCTTAATTGAATGAGACCGTCATTTTAATTACGGCCTCATTTAAATTTATGTAAGTGAAATTCAAGAATTTTGTACCATTTTAACCGTGTCGAAAACAATAACATCAATACATTTTTAATTTACAATTTTATATATGCTACTATTTTCTTTTACACTTTACATTATAATAAACTACTATTTTACACCAACTCGCACACACAACTCCAAACGTCGAATGAGTGCTTCGTTGACACGATGAAGGGCATTTTGCTCCCGTATTAAAGTACTTGCTTCATTCACACGATTTTGCAATTCATCGATGGTATCTATTTCATTCACATACACCAGTTGTTTTAAATAGCCTCAGAAGAAAAAGTCCAGAGGATTTAAGTCAGGAGAACGCGGTGGCCATGCGACAGTACCCCCGCGTCCAATCCAGTGATATTGATACACAGTATTAAATGTCTACGAACAGTGTGTGTAAAATGTGCCGGAGCACCCATCATGTTGAAACCACATCCGATATCTAATATTAAGGGGACATCTTCTAACAGCGGTTGTAAATTATGTTGTAAGAATTCTAAATAAGTTTGGCCGTTAACAGGAGCAGGGAGGATAAACGGGCCGACGATAAAGTTATCTATTATTCCCGCCCATAAATTTAGCGAAAATCGCTGTTGATTATGCACACGAAGGACCGCACGAGGATTGTCTATTGTCCACTGATGCAGATTATAAGTACCTTCACTTGTAAAAGTAGCTTCGTCTGTAAAGAGAATATTAAATAAAAAATTTTCGTCCTCGCGATTTCTTTGAAGCAACCATTCACAAAATTGTACCCTAGCCGGATAATCACGAGGGTTTAATGTTTGCACTCGTCTGTAGTGAAAAGGATAAAGTTGAGCTTCTCTTAAGGTTCGCCAAACAACAAACTGTGATACGTTAAACCGATTAGCAAGGTCTCGTGTGCTTAACGTTGGATCATCTTCTATTGCCTCCAAAATCTCTTCTTCAGCAGCTAAAGCCTTTTCAGCACGTCCTGGACCAGCATCTCTGCGTCGAGGTTGTAATTCTCCGGTATCGCGAGCCCTTTCAACAACTGCTATAAACGTAGGTGCCGACGGTAAATGTCTATTAGGAAATAATTCAGAATATCTACGACGCGCTGCATTACTATTCTGTTGACATTCTCCGTAAATCAAAATAATATCTACAAACTCACTATTGGTAAAATTGTATGCCATTTTATGTTAATACAAGAATATTTTTCAACTAGCAATAAAGTAAAACTAACGTCTTATTACTACGAAAAATACCGTTGAACTAATATTTTTTTTGCGAAACATTGCACGCATTGTTTTGGTTGACGTCACTAAGTATACAAATAAACCGGGCATTTCATTCTAACACATGTTCCAAGTATGTAAACTGCAGTCTCACATATTAAACTTGACCCTGACACAGTTCGATATCGTTACGGCCACTAGTCGGTTACTGACCTATTAAGTATGAAATTTGTACAGTGAAACTTGAAAACATTCGGCTATAATAAATTATTTTTTTTGGCGTTATTAGACAACTTTTATTAGAAAAAATGTTTACTATTTTATTTGTTGAATTTTCTGGAATATATCCCAAAAAAAAAAATGAAACTTCAGTCATACTGTATATGAGCGAAATTTGTCATACTAAAATCAGGAGTTCTACCTATATTCTATGTTACAGTTTATTTTGCTTTATTTTGAAAGTCTAGCGTGGATAAAGTTTTAACGCCCTGTAGATATCAAATTTACTTCATTATATTCGATACTTTCTTTGCAATCCCGGTTCCACCATCTAGTGAGATTATATTCGCTGAATTTGACTCCCCGCTTCGGCGATTTCAAGAGAGTCTTCTGTTAGACGTACGAGAGAGTGCACTTCAGTTTGTACGACCAGTATGTAAAGTTGATATATCTTGGTGAACTCCGATAATCCAAATATGATTCACGCCTGCCTTAAAGTATTTTGGAAATTAACGCAGTTTGCGGATTCGACTAGGAGAATTTAAAAAGAAAGCTCATTACTGTTTTCGAATAATTGGACGTCTTTTGTTTTGAGGCAAATAGACGTATGTAGGATTCGATCTTTTTTTTGCCTGTCTATTTGCTGGACTATAATATTACGCATTCGAGGAAAAAAAGCAGATAACCAAGATAACCAACGCGCTATAAAGTCAAGGCTACCTCGTTCTTACCTAAACGTCTGTGACAAGAATCGTACGTCGTTTTTTTTTACCATGCCATCTGTGTCGTATTAAAGCCGTTCATGTATGTTGTATAAAGCTTTTCTTAATTTTCTCAATTAGAAAATTCTCGCCAATAATTTTATTTGCTATAATTACGATTCCGAATTTTAAATGCTTCTCAAAACTTAGTTTAATTCGTATATGTATTTTGGGACTCCGTTAAATTGCTTCTTACGCGATTTACATAAGGTGTAAAAGAATTTGTTTCATTATTGTACATTTATCCAAATAATTAACGCTCATATATTTCATATTTAAACATTTATAAAATTAATTCACGTATTAAATTATTGATAAAATCTAGTTGGTTTCAAATAATAATTTTGAATTTTTAATTGTTGGTTAATTAGTTTATTGCACACATCTTTGTATATCGTTTTTTTAAATTTTTGCAATAACTTTGTGAGATACTAGAGTGATATAAATTACGATGTTTTTTTACTGTCATCACGTTATCATAGAGTGCGATCACATCCCAGTAAATTGTAGTTATTATTTAATTTTTTTACTATACTTGTAAAATACTGTGTGTGTAATACCAGATGTAAGGTTCAACAACAGATCTGCGGTCGAACTACCAATTTTTGATCCTAGGTTAACGCTGATAGATTAAAACTAATCGTCATAGTTTTGGTATTTTTGACAGATTAATTTAATTTATTTGATTTTGGTGTTATAAGTTGATTCAGTATAAACTCATGTAAATTTTTGTGCTATGTTCAATAATTTAACGACCTGATATAGCGGGTGTTCATATCCCAGTGTCATTTTTTTTCATAACTTAAATTCCATTTTACTAATTGCGGCGTGTGAGCCATTTGTTGATTTACCTGTTTACTACTTGTTAATTACTTCGTTTTCGTTTATTTACAATATACGAATTAACTATTTTCCGATTTCTTATTTTGTATTTAGATATCCGTTTCCTCCTTTAGATTAGCTCGTCGTTTCGGTACATTTTTACTAGTCTGCAACGTGCAACCCTTTTCTTAGTTTTCAGTCACGAGCCTCCGTATGTAAAACTAAGTAGCGCTGCCTATCATCTGTTTTAGTCAATCTACACTCCACTCACTAAGGGCATACACGATAAATAGAGGCTCCCTTAAATTGTGCGTTACGACTACCGATTTCGACAGCTTACTGATCATCTTCATTACGTCAGAACTGCGCCTGCTCGTGGTAGGTAGCATCTAGTTTAATAACATCAACTACTGTATGTACGTAACACAGCAGCGGCGTTTCTAAAAGAAATTACCTTTGAGAAAACAGCGACCTAAGACCTTGAGATAAGTTGGCCGGACACATCAGTGGTTTAGTATAAGCGCAAAATACGTAGGATATTTTCTTTAATAAATTTTATTTTTATTATTTATCTGATATATTACGAAAATTTTCTGTAGAGATTGAAACTCAATTTTCTTATACACTGTGCTCACTTGTACGCCATATTTTCATTATTTTATTATATTCTTCCATTCAATAACGGCCTATAACTTACTTGCCCCTTTTCTATTCCTTACAGTTGATCTCATTTACAATATTACTACAGCTATATTAAAATTCATTTAAGCAATGTCATTTAGTTTATTTACTGATTTCAGGTATAATTTTCCGTTAAATACATTTAGCATTTACAAATGTTTATTTCTATTAATACATATCTATCAACTGTTTGCAATTATTTGTTATTATTATTAGTAACTAGTATTTGATATCGCACATTTATTTTCTTTTATGCTTTACGCCACTATATTCCAAAATAAATACCAAAAAATTAACAAGATCTACAAAAATTATTTTTTGTAGCCAACGTTTTATTATTAGTAAAGCTTTTGTTCTATTTATACTATGTGTTTTTATCTAAAGAGTCTTATACATGTTGACCGTGTATAAGACTTAACCATAAAAATATTCTTAAGGTCAATAACAACATTTAGATTTGAAAAATAGTTGTGGTTTCAATCGAAATTATTTTTAAGCTACTAACCGACTTGAATAGGATTACACAATCTAATCTGGGTGTAATAAAGATTCTCTCCAACAAATTGTTGGGACAAGGCGTTTCATGCTTAGGAGACTCTTCTTAATGGATGTACATATAGATATACGATATTAATATACATATACACTCTGAGGTTTATAAGCTGTAATCGCAACGACTTCTTTAAATTTGTGTATTCGGGAGATCTGTATAGAAATGTGTACCACAAAAAAGTTTTGTAACATAATAAAAACACTAAATTTTTAGAACACACATATACAATAATATACTAGGCAGTTAAGTTGACAAGTAATAATTTTTAGTTTAATGTATGTTGCAATGTATGTAGTATGTATTTACAATATGTAAGGTTGCTCTGAACACAATAATAGTGTATTTGTTAAAAAAAATTAATTAAAAGAATATACACGAACGCAAATATATACAAGGCAAATATAATGTATATTAAAATATTAATGAAATAATTAAAATAAAGCTAAAATATGTTTCGGTAAGACAGCTTACCATTAGGATGACTGTTACGAGAGATGTCTTTTTAGTGTTACACATAGCATAAAATAAAACAGTGGATCGACTCAAAGTTTCGAAATATTCAAAATATTTACAGTACCAACGTAAAATTGTTGATGATATAAGTGCTTCATCTTCAAAAACAGAAACTAACTTATTGCGCGAATATTTCTTAAGTTCAATTCGATTTATCAATTTTAAAAATTCACTATGACTAAATCACTTGCTCTATCTTAACGAAACTTTAGATTTAGGTTAACGAAAGGGGAACATATATACGAACAAGTTTAAATAAATAGATGATTTTCTAAAAATAAGTGAAATTTATCAATTCAAAGTAAAGAAGTGAATTATCTAAATAAGAAATATGTTTTATATTTCAGAGCAAACACAATTTTAAAAAAACGCTTCTAAAATCGAATTATATGAAGTATGTGCATATGAAAATAAATCGAAGAAAATAGAATTCTATCAAAGCTTATGAGGCGGTTAAGAAACGCTTCATTTGAAAATGTTTTCGATATTCTCGCAGGGTGTACGGAGCAATTGTACTGCTGAAGCCATACATTATCGAAATTAATATTAAGATCACTAATAGCAGGAACAATGATATCATTTAACATATTTAAATATTTGTGAGCTATCAATAAAAAAATGGTACAACGATGTAATCACCTAAAATACCTACCCACACATGGTCATTTTTCTGGAGTACTGTGTGGGTAAAGTCATGATGTAATAGGTTTCCGCCTTGGAATGGCAATTAAGACGGATTAATTACGGATATTTATTATTCAACGTTACTATCGACTAATCAGTACCTACAGGATTTCCGACAACTGGATCCTAATCTGCCAGTTACTTACGCACAACTGCAAAAACATATTCAAGCTTGTGGTATTAAATTTAGTAAAACAGGGGCAATAACTCGTAAACTCGAAGAGCAAATTGCATAGATGATATTCGACGTCGAATTGAGAACTATCACAAATTAATTTGTCAGTGGGAACATATCGTACTATTTTAAAAAGTTTGTTTCTATATAAAATTAAAGCAGTTTCGGAACTCCAACAGGTAGATTTTGTTACGAGAACACAGAATTTTCGGGCGGGCATGGGCACCAACCACCTGCTGTATAATTTCTACACATGAATTGGGCACCGAGCTCCGAAAAGGTAATTTTAAAATACATGAATTGGACACCGGACTTCTAATTACTGTTTATTTTGCTTATTAATTAATCTGTAATATTCTTTTAGTAGATTTTCGGGGTTAAATAAATATGTACCCGATTACACATAAAACAAATTTTATTTAGTCAACTAGGTACACATTTAAAAAAAAATAAGTCAAATATAAAAATATATGGAAAAAGTTTATAAATGCATATATACATAAATATATATATATATATATATATATATATATGTATACATAAAATAATATAAAATATAAATTTTAACTCTTATAAAAATTTTTAGATGATTTGCACCAAGCTGAAAACAACTTTCATCAGATATAAAAACATCATTAAAATTATCGTCTTGAAAACGTTGGCAAAAATCTATTCTTCGTTGCCTTTGTAGAGGTGTCATTGTGGGGATTTTTTTTTGGTTTTCTTGTTAAGTAACCTTGTCTTTTCAGTGAAATGCAGACGGTTTCTGGACAAACTCTTATTTGACGTTGATTTCCAAATCTATTAGCCAATTTTGGAAACCATAGGCGTGGATTTTGTCTTCCTAAAGTCTCTAAACCGTTCAGATTGTTTCCAATAATCTTACGCGGTCTTTCGGAAACTGGTCCATGGCTTATATCTCTCCTATTTCTTATCCTCTTTATTGTCTCATATACTGCACATTTTCCGAGTTCAGTCAATTGCACTAATTTTTTAACGTTTTGAACACCTCTTCTATACAAATGTAACACCAACTTTCTTTTTTCTACTTGCGACATTATTTCACAAATATTAAGCCTGTTAACAATCAACAATATTTGACAGCTGATGTTATATGATTTTGGCCATGGCCTACTGTCGCTACAACTTATTTAATGCATTACTTTTGTATTAGGATGTAACAAAAAAGAAATATATTAAAATTAAGAAAAATAATAAATTCCGGATACTTTCTAGACGGACTATATATAATTTAATCTTTTAATTTTTCATACGTTGTCTTTTTATTTCCAGGATACGCGGTACATATATATATATATATATATATATATATATATATATATATATATATATATATATATATATATACACTAGGCTTGGTATAAGTCAGGTAACACTGTAGACACTCTTCACTATTCGTGTTATTCCGCTAAATGTCGCCATTAAACCGATAGCAACACGGCATCGTTTCATTTTGTAATCATTCTCACTGCTATTGGATTCGAGCGTATACTCATCTTTAAACTCTAACAAATCCTTATAAATACAGTTTGGAAGAATGTGTTTTTTTTTGTATTTGCTTATTACAAGTACAATGTCGATTACGAAGAAATTTCTGCGCTATTTAGAGAGGGTATTTTAAAAGATAGAGTTTTCCGGTATAACTTACCAAACATTGATGCTATGAAGCATGCAATAACTGATACTGATGAAATGGAAGTAATATCGAATGACAAACATTTACTGCATCGCATATATTCGGCTGTCAAAAAGAGATGTTTGCTGTGCATTGAAGAAAATGGAGGTCATTTTGACCATAAACGTTTAGAATAAAATTGTATTTACTGTTTCATAATAAAAAGGACTTATTTTAAACGCAGGTATAGCAAGCGCCAATTAAGTTGGCGCGAGGAGGGGATGCGCAGAAGCCGATTTTAAAAACGTCCACCCCCACTACTGAAGTAATTGTTAGAATACATTTGTCATTGACGTTTGACGGAACATAATGTCTTTGCTAGGGGATCATAAAGTGATACACGCATCCTACGCATTTTACATATTGCAGCCTATCAATTTCCCCCAGGGAATGCTTAGAAATTTTAT
Organism: Melolontha melolontha; assembly: GCA_935421215.2. Lineage (NCBI taxonomy): Eukaryota > Metazoa > Arthropoda > Insecta > Coleoptera > Scarabaeidae > Melolontha > Melolontha melolontha. Next base: position 50,863,067 of record OW285235.1, on the reverse strand, counting down.
TTTGTAAAAAATCATGCCTACGCCTTGTTTCAGGATCCTTAATTCTGTGCATTTCATTAAGGCTTTGAAATTTAATGTAAGTTTCCGTTTGAACGTTATACAGAACCCTTAAGAAATTATTCACCGACTTAATTGTAGTGCCCAATTCATGTGTTACCCCAGGTAGGGAAATGGTATCCGTAATTAGAGATTAGGATAGTGCCCTATTCATGCACGCCCGTATTTTGTATGGTTTTTGAATAACATAAATAATAATATTATTCTCAACAAATGCTTCTTTTCGAATGAGGGTTGGTTCCATCCTTCTGGATATTTAAACAAGCAAAATATGAGAATTTGGTCTGTAGAAAGCCCTCATAAATTTGTGGAAACTACGCTACATCCACGAAAAATAGGCGTCTGACTAGCAGTTTCAAGAAGACGAATTATTGGGTTTATATTTTTTAATCAAACCATAACTGCTGAAAGATTTCGAAATGAATTATTAGAGCCGTTTATTAATGCACTTTATGATGATGGACTTACAGAAAAATATTTCCAGCAAGATAATGCACCAGCGCACAAATTTCGAGAAACAATAGCTTTTTTGCAAGAATTTTTCGAACAAGAATTCTTAATTTTCCTTCAAGATCTACAGATTTAACAATTTTAGACTATTTTATTTTTCATATTTAAAGAATACCATTTTCAAGACAAGGACATCACACAATCGAAGAGCTTCGTAATGCTACTGTGAATTAATTTTGAATATTTTAATAAATATTTTTTTAAAAAACTAAATTACACACATTTACATGACATAACCAAACTATAAAAATTATACGTTTATGACAGATTGTACGTGCACTGTCGCCAACCATTAAAAAAAAGCATGGGCGTCTCTAATGAGGAAAGTTTTTGAAGGCGCGCTATAGTGTCTAAATATTGTCGCACAATTGCAACATTATGAGCAAGGCATCCATCCTACTGAAACCAAACGTCATTTATGAAAATATTTGGTATGCTTCGTCCACAAGGTACGAACAACTTCTACAATGAAAGAAATAAGTATATTTATAACGAAATAAAACAAAACAGTTTTTTCACGAAAATAGTTTTAATAAACTAAATGTACATATCCTGTGCTCTGCACACATCACCAACATAATATCTACGAGACAATATATAATATAAAAATACAACATATACAGAAAAATTAGAGGTAGGGTGAAAAACAAATTGATGAAAAATTATAATAAATCATAAAACTGATACAATTTCTGAGAATGAGTTCATATGGAGATACCAAATATCTATGAAACAAAGGGGGGTGGACTAACGGCAAAAGGATTAGGGATTACAATATAAAATATTAATGTGAATGAAGAATTTAGTATTTTAAGAATTTTACAAGATGTCGTAAGTATGTCTTAATGATGTCGGTATACATGCTAACAGTTTATTATTGAGGGGTGAAATATCATTATTTAGAAGATAATTTTTGTGTTTTTTCATGTACATGGCTTCCCACATGTCTAAATTTATATTACTGCTTTTTTAACTAAACTAACATTTTCTAAATTGAAGTTGTGACCTGTATCTGTATGATGCAGAGTTAATGCTGACTTTTCTATGTTGTGTAATTTAACATGAGCCATGTGTTCTTTGTATCGTGTTTGAACATTTCTTCTGGTTTGCCCGATGTATAAATTTGGACAAGAATTCCAACTTATTTTATAAATGCCCGACTCCTTCAACGGATCTGTGTTAAAAATTTTTGTTTTTAAACACTGTTGTAACTTATTATTGTTGGAGAAAGCTGGAATTAAATTGTATTTTTTAAACAGTTTTATTACGCTGTTACGCCAATTTTTATAAAATGATATCTCACAGTATTTTTTATTGTTGTTCAAAGTGTCTGGTGTTAAAGTGATTTTTGAAGTTTTGAGCCTTTTCTTTTCTAGTTTGTTTTTAATTTTCAATAACAATTGTTTGTCGTAACCAATCGATTCTGCAACTTTAACTGTGTAGTCTAATTCTTCAAATTCATAGGAGATAGAGGGATTGACAGTAATCTGTTGATTAAAAAATAAAATCGGCTCTCTTTATATTTGTGAAAAGTGTACGAGTGTTTATGAATGTAAGTATCTGTATGTGTTTCTTTTCTGTGGATGTAAAATTTAAAAGAATTGTCTGATAATGAAATTTTTAAATCTAAAAAGGGTAACGTTCTATCTTTTTCTAATTCATACGTGAAACGTATTGAAGGATATTGTTAATTTAAAATATTTAAAAAAGCCTCCGTATTGAAAGATTCGGGTATCACTACAAACACTATCATCTGCATATCTTTCCCAAAACTTAGGAAAAATACCACAATTGGCCAAAATTGCCTTTGTTTTCAAGGTTATTCAAAAATAGGTTTGCTAAGAAAGGTGATAGAGGATTGCCCGTAGCTATGCCATGTGTTTGTTTATAGAAGTTATTGCTGAAAGAGAAAGTGTTTTGATCCATGCAAAGTGTTGTTAGTTTTATGTATTCGTTTGTTAAATCGGAAGAGATCGAATTGAATTCTAGAAAATGTTTAAGCATAATTAAAGTAGTATCCATCGGAACAATTGGAAACAGGGACACTACATCAAAGGAAATAAGTTTACCATTGGACTCTACATTTACATCAATTAATTTGGTAATGAGGTCCGACGTATTTAAAATAGAAATGTCATGTTTAAACTTGAATTTACTGAATTCCTTAATCAACCATTTGGCAATTTCATAAGTGGAAGAGTTTATGTTCGAGACAATTGGGCGATACGAATTCCCTGGTTTGTGGATTTTTAGTAGACAATATAAATGTGGTATTTTTGGGTTACTGATTTTTAACTTAAGTTTTTGTCTTTTGTCTAATAATAAGGTGCATTCATTTAAGGTTCTACTAATGTTTTTTACGAAAATATTTAACGGATCTTTCTTTACTTTAATATACCGACCAGACTGTAACATTAGCTCTACATCCATAATATAATCAACTTTATTTAAAATTACAACTGCGTTACCTTTATCAACCTTCGTGAAAATACGAGTACAATATCTTTTTCTTTTTTAGTAATGCTACTGTTTGGTTGTACATGTTTGGTTTAATTTCCTTCGTTGATGGTGCGTTCTAGCATCCGGGCTGCTTCTATGTTGAATGCAGGAATGTTCTCCTTTGGAATAAGATACATAGCATTATGTAGGTCGTTGACTAAATCCTCCACATTTGACATCCACAGAAAAGAAACACATACAGTCAAAGAAAGAATTAGACTATATAGTTAAAGTTGCAGAATCGATTGGTTACGACAAATAATTGGTATTGAAAATTAAAAACAAACTAGAAAAGAAAAGGCTCAAAACTTCAAAAATAACTCTAACACCAGACACTTTGAACAATAATAAAAAATACTGTAAGATAGCATTCATAAAAATTGGCATAACAGCGTAATAAAACTGTATAAAAAATTCAATTTAATTGCAGCTTTCTTCGTGGAATTTTTGGATGATGATGCCATTGTAGCTTCTGTGTCTTCTGCAGCACAATAATAAGTTACAACAGTGTCTAAAAACAAACATTTTTAACACAGATCCGTTGAAAGAGTCGGGCATTTACAAAATAAGTTGAAATTCTTGTCCAAAATTATACATCGGACAATCCAGAAGAAATCTTCAAACACGATACAAAGAACACATGGCGTATGTTAAATTACACAACATAGAAAAGTCAGCATTAGCTCAACATTATACAGATACAGGTCACAACTTCAATTTAGAAAATGTTAGTTTAGTTAAAAAAGCAGTAATAGAAATTTAGACATGTGGGAATCCATATACATGAAAAAACACAAAAATTATCTTCTAAATAATGATATTTCACCCCTCAATAATAAATTAAGACATCTTGTGAATAGGTACTAAATTCTTCATTCACCTTAATATGTTATATTGTAATCCGTAATCCTTTTGTCGTTAGTCCATCCCGATGCCCCCTTTGTTTCATACATATTTGGTATTTCCCCATAAACTCATTCTCAGAAATTGTATTAGTTTTAAGATTCATTGTAATTTTTCATTAATTTGTTTTCACCCTATCTCTAATTTTTCTGTATATATTGTCTCGTAGATATTATGTTTAAAAACAGTACTACTGCTGATGTGTGCAGAGCACACGAAATCTACATTTAGTTTATTAAAACTATTTTTGTTAAAAAAGTGTTTTGTTTTATTTCGTTATTTCAATTTTTCACAAGTGCTCAACATATAATACTAAGTATATTTATGTGTGCTTTGACCGACACAATTGTTTTTTGTATTACACAAAGGCGATTCTCTTCACATTAGAAGGTTCCGCCTTAAAAGAAAGGAGTGACATTTAGCCGTGAATAGTAACAGACATTCATTTGTAGACAAACTGTAAATATATACATCACATTCTTCGTGATACTAAGTTTGCAAACCTTTCATCTCGAATTTTTCTCATATTTGCTTAATACTTGAGATTAAAATAGGCTCTTGTATCAGTAATTTTTATTCATGTTACAATAATATATAACATTATATAAAATATATGAAATAAATTTTATTACAAACATATGGCTGAGTATTTGTACATACTTTCACAGATGAGAGTAAATATTGGATTTAGATTTACATGTACTTTACAAGTATTCATCAGTTGATGGGCTATATAATACGTGTTTGTATTTATTGTTCGTGCATTACGTTGCAATAGTGCAATAGAAGGGATTTGCTTTCGCCAGTATGTAAAGATATGAAACATGAACTATTACTAATCGTTTGCGATCGTATAATAAAATAGATCATTACTGTACAGCGCAAACACGAATACATTTAATCTTTCCTAATTTGAAAAGTTTAATAATATGCCCTATGCAATTTTTCTTAAATGTCACTACAATAATTGACTTTCCACAACAATCTATGTACATCCATGTAAATAAAAATGTTGCTAGACATCTGTTTTCATATGGTTCGAAAAGATAAACCAAAAAAAAATAATAAAAAACTTCTAAATACTCGTAGTAAAAAGTATGTAGTTAAAACATTTATTTAATTTTGTACAAAAAAACTTATAGTTTGTTCGCACCTAAGAAAATACACACATCAAAATAATCTAGAGGACGAGCCTTTATTTGCTATGGTGTGTATCGGAATAAGAAGGAGTGACTCAAATATCCCGCCAAAACTCGATCCACACAGCTTAAAATTTGACATACCGTACGTGTATACACCTGAAAGTGAAGTTGTTTGTTGTAATGTCATTTATTTTTATTACATACTTAACATAATCTATTTCTGACAGATTCTACAGATCTATGAATGTGATTGTCAGATCATGAAAAAAAATGTAATCCTAAAGTCAATACAAAATGGTTTTATTTAAAAAAAGTTATACGATTCAATAACAGGCCTGTGATTGTTAACGTCGCATAATAAAATGTTATCCTAAAATAAATAAACACGTGTCGTAGTGCATACAGTAATTTCTTTGAGATCTACAAAAAATAGTACTAGAAATTGATTTACGATAAAGAAGGTTCTTACTTATTTCGTAAGTGCTGAACCATGAATACCATACAATAAATAAATGTTCAGATGACTGTTAACGTTGCATTTTTTAATAAAGGAATACATTACTTTTCAGTTCACACAACGGCTTATTCACTAATAAGCTGTTGTACTGTACTGTACTTGTACTGTTGGACACGTTTTCTTTATGCCTTACCGATTTTCTTCTCAAGAGTATGCGGATATGCATTTTGTGAATGGCTACTGTAACGGCAGTGCACGTCAAGCAGTTATTGAATACTGACATCGGTTTCCCGATAGGCGCATTCCTCATTACAGAACGTTTCTGTAAGTACACAGACAATTTCGGGAATGCGGACTGCGTGATTATCTTTTCGCCGAGGAGTAAATTTGCCAGCAGACTTAGAGGAAGAAGCAGTAGCTATTGTTGCAAGGGATCCAACTCTCAGTGTACGTCGAATCGCTAGACAACTAGGAGTGCCACGAACGACAGTTTGGTGAATTTTAAAACGTGCTGGCTTATATCCATATCACTATCGCAGGGGACACGGTTTGCTTGAGGCAGGCCACTATGCTCGTCTAGTTTATTCTACCTTGATATTAAGACAGTCACAGCTTCATTTTAATTTCTGCAGAACAGTCCTCTGGACAGATAAATCTACGTTCGCGAGAAGTGGTGTTACAAATCTGAGAAAACTGCACAGGTGGTCAACAGAAAATTCCAAGGCATACGCCCATCTAAATTTCAACATGAATTTTCTATTAACGTTTGGGCGGCCCTAATCGGTGAAATGTTGATTGGTCCTGTCGTTCTTCCTGGGAGGTTAAATGCGGACAATTACCTTCAATTTCTTATTGACGAACTGCCAGGTCTTTTAGAGGATGTCCCACTGAATGTTCGACGAGACATGTGGTTTCACATGGATGGGGCACCACCACATTTCGGAATTGCTGTTCAAAATTGGGTTAAAGTCAATTATCCGAGATGGATTGGTCGAGGTGGTCCTGTTGCATGGCCACCCAGATCACCCTATCTTAATCCCCTTGACTTTTATTTATGGGGATACATGAAAAATTTAGTCTATGTGCAAGTTTCGAACACAAGAGAAGAGTTGTTGGATCGTATTCACAGCAAATCCGACAAAAAAGTATGAATTTCGGATAAGTGCTTGATCGGCTGGCTTACGGGCACAAGTCTGCATTCAACAAGGAGGTGGACATTTCGAAAATATTATTAATTGACCTTTTTTTAAATAAAATCAGTTTTTATTGACTTAGGATTACTTTTTTTCATGATCTGATAATCACATTCATAGATCTGTAACTTTGAAACAAATAAAAATGGATATATAAATTTTGCGTTTTGGTTACTTGAAATGAAGGCTACTTTACACTCCTAAAATTTGAACATAACGATACGGGACAGCTTGTATATCATTATGTTATCCATATTCCTACAAAATATTGCTAATTTAAAGTAAGACAAAACTACATTACTAACAGTGCTATTCATTTCATCGTGATAGTCAGCCCAAATAAAAGTTACATATAGTAATAACCACAGTTTTTCACTTACACTTACTTGATTTAAGAATCTGAGTAAGGTAGCTTTACTAATTTTTGGTACAGGTGGATCTCTAGTACTTATTCTGCCATGATTTTATTAAGAGTCGAAATATTTGATTTAGTACAGTCGTAGATAACGATAACAACGACAGAAAACGTTGACAGGTTATATTTGTAACGAGCCATCGAAAAAATTCATAATTGGAGTAGACTATGAAATTGGGTTGGTACTTTAGCCACTTTCACATAATGACATTTATTATTTGACATTGAAACTATAAGTTTGTGTCAAATTTTTCAAAACTCTTATTAAGTTGGTTGGTTTGTGTTTAGATGTAAATGGACAACATTTTCAACAATTTCTGTAGCTCTATGTAACCCCGCCCGTAACCATGTACCCCAACGTGTCAGAATCGGCTGTGGTGGCTCTGGGGTATGGGAACACAATTCGTGAAATGTCCGAATACGTTTTGGAGATTTCAGGAATACTGCCTTGTACTCGATATTAAAGCATCTACCTCTGGATAACATCTACGAACATGTTCTACCACAAGGTGTAGAGCATGGAGTTTAAAAGTAATATGTAACAAGTTAGGACAATATTTTCTAAGAGACCGGCCTACAGAACACATGGTTGCGTCACCATCGGTCATAAACATTAATACTTGGTCTTTCGAAAGTTTGTATTTTTCCAAAGTATCTAATAGCACCTCTGAAATTTTTTCGGCATTACATTGTTCTAGTCGTCTGGATGCTAATACAATTGAAGACGTTGGTTGATTTGGTTCCATATTACGCGCCATCACATTAACTATAGATTGTTTTTTTGTTGTCAGTTGTTTCGTCCACACATAACCACAGTTTTTTATTTTTCAGTTCGGCTTTGATTTTATTTTCAACCTGTTTACGCACCGATGGCAAATTCCTTCGTAACGTTGTCGTGCTTGGTAATATTTGATTCGCGTATTTATTCCAAAATGAAATAAATGAATCATTACTTAACAAGGTAAACGGCAGTGTACACACAATCAAAGTTACACATAGTTCATGTATAAACTGTTGTCGATTAATTTTTTTTTTATTATTGTGCTTCGAGCTGCTTACGTGTTCTTTACAATGTGTTTTTAACCAACACATTAGATATATATTGCACACTAAACATTTAATTTTTGAGCCATCGTATATTAAGTACGGGAAATCCATAATAAACCTATTCACTTCGTCTGACAACGGTCGTTTTCTCGATTTATGTGTCGACGACATTTTATTACGTATACTTACACTTACATGCAGTCTAAGCAAGTACCAAACACATACTGAATGCTTTTTATTAGTTCTGATGCAATACAATCATCCTCACATCGGCGCACATGGCGCGCACGGAAATTGGTCTGCTCTAGACTCATAACTCAAAAATTATAAATTATAGTTTAAATCAAAAATTGGGTTATACAGTATTATTCAGCAAATAATTACTTATAACTAGAGTGGACCAATCCGGAGCGAAAGCAGAGGCGTGACTAACGAATTGGTTCACGATTAGTTAGTACGTTGTTCACGGTCATCGTGTGTACACGCATAATAGCGGCAGGAAAGTGTATTCTGTATATTTAATAATGTTGCACAGCTATGGTCGATAGAAGACGCAAGAAATGAGTGTATTTTAAGTAAGTTTGAAAGTCACGCCTCTGCTTTCGCTCCGAATTGGTCCACTCTACTTATAACTGTACATTTACACATTTTTTCTAAAGACAATAACAGCAGAGATATAGACGGCGATGAAAATAAAAAAATCATTTTTGCGACATATCTAGTTAGTCATGCATTTTTTCCATTTCATACGGACGCTTTTGTAAGCCTTCTCATTATAAACAAGCTTCGAAGCTTCAGGTTTCTCCTATTTGTTGTTCTATGTACTTGAACTTTTTTTTCCAAAATTGATTCTTTTTCGTAATGACAAAAGTATACAAATGCAAAAAAAAAATAAGTATAAAAAATTGTTGAATTTGTATTTTTGAATTGTTAATATCTAGACATTAATAAAGAAATAATAACACGTTTTTTATAACATTTTAGTTCTTAAATACAGCTTACAAATCAAAAAAGCAATACCACCTCATTGTTACGGTGTTTATTACAGAAATTTACATATTTGTCTATTCTTTTACAACCGAACGACGCACTCAACAAAGAACTTCCCCATACGTCATTCAACCCCTCTTTTACTTATACAAATTGAATAGATTTTCGTGTTAGAAATTGTTACACGCCCAACATCATTTCATCTGGGATTAAACGTACTGAAGACAACGGATTCGATAGTGACGACAAAAAAATTCCCCAACTGGCCGCATCGTCCGTTTGCAATGTAAATGAAGAAAGGGTTAGAATGCAATTACTAACGATATCAAAACGATCAATATTCAGAGATATATCAATTAGAAATTGCGTTCTGGACTTTGCAAACGTCGATGATAGTCAGTGACAATGTTATGAACATTTAATGACTGAATGAACGACGTAATCCAATTAAAGCAAGTTCGTAATATCTATAGACATCAATTTGTGAATTTAAGTAATTAATCTTACAAAAGAGTTTGACTACTATTAGATCGTTAATTTATTTGAATAATTTCACTGAATTCGTTCGTAGATTGTTTCTTATCGTAAATATTCTGATTATACCGCCTCATTCCGAGCAAACTCAACGATCCGAATGTACGAATATTTCTCCCGCTCCGAATACAATTCCCCTGAATTCTGTAGGCGCATCAACATCGATGTCATATGTCATACATACTTGCATATTATGGAGCCGCGTAATAAAAATTATCTGATTACCAAGTTACTATTCAAGGACTATAAATTGTTTAGTCCTGTGTTACGGTAATGGGTAAATTGCAATACGTTATACTGACGATGGTCACACAAAACTTAATGAAATTATAAATAAGCGGTTAAGAAAATTGCAAATAAGGTACCTATCAAGAGATTTAATAAATTAAATTTTAATAATAAAGGTCACAAAAACTATTCATAGTAAACTAAATAAACTTCAAAATAAATAAAAACTAAATTAAATTCTAGTAATGTAAAGAAAAATTTACTCTTACAAGTAAATAAATTGTTCATAATGAGAAATTAATTATATAATAACGGAAATTCATCCGTTTAAACTCATCGCCATAAAATAATTGATGATGTTTGGAATATTTGTAATTACGAAAACCATTTAATTTTAGTATGCGGTTAACGGAAGAGCAGCATATGCCTAAATCGTTGGAAATATCGCTAAGTCTAAAATTTGAATTTAGTTCTATTGCAGCGCATACTAAAATGGACGTATCATTAGGAACTCTGCGATTTGGGAATAATGGTTTTAAATTTTGTACAGAACCAATGATGTCTATTTTCTTTTTAAGTCTACAAATTGTAGCTTTGTTCGAGATGGGCCTGTCGGGATACCTTCCAGCAAATAAGTCACATACTCTTTGATAAGAATTATCAGCGTGGTACCATTTCCTCATTTCGGCTTTCTCTTCCAGTGTATAACGCGGCATGATCACTATTCAAACGCTTCAGAGACTCCGTATAGGGTGACAGTGGTGACAGTTATTTGTGACATTCATTGTCAAATGGTTGCGCGACAGACTGTTTTGTGATTGGCTAAACGCGTTCAGGGGATTTGTATTCGGAGCGGGAGAAATATTCATACATTCGGATCGTTGCGTTTGCTCAGATTGAGGCGGTAGATGAATAGGAGCCATTCGATAATTTATTCAAAATTTTCTTTATTTTTACTGAAAATTCAAATTGAAATTCTAGCCCTTTCCAGATGTTATAATCCCAAAATATCTCTAGTTTGGTGAATGTGACAAAATATATTTTATATTTAGGCCAACTTGTAAAAAAAGATTAAACATTTCAAATAATGATGGTTTGAGGGCTACAGGCAAAAAAATTACATTTCATTTTTTTAATTTTAGTTTATTTCAATGAAAAGATAACGAAATAATATTTTAACATTATTAAGGCAGTTTCTGGATTTAATATATTTCATAAAAGCATAATTACTACATTTAATTAATGTAGAATGCATTGTATTTTTTTCTAAATTAATAAAAATATGTTAAAACATATCTGAATCTATACACGTGGATTTGCACAACGTATTTAATCAATTGTCACTTGAACTGCAGTCACATGCATTTCGATCTAGTAATCTCGTCAGTATAGATCCACATCATCATCACACATCAGTGTCATCTTAGCATTCGCTCCCGCAATACAAGCACAACCTTATCAGCTGACAAGAGACAGCTCATGACATTTGACAGGCAAGAGGGTGTCTGCTGTCATAAAAATGATGGAATATTATCAAACGAGGACCATTCAAGAGAACTTTTACTACTATATTCTGAACTTTTACCGAATAATATCAGTGATAATTAGAGATCGGACACATCGGGTTGAAATGACTTCATTACGACGAACGATATAAATAATCTACAACATCTGTAAGTACATCACGCAGTTATTGAATAGCACTATTCATTTGGTTAACCGCACACAAAAAATAGATGTGCAGTTAACCAAATGAATAGTGCTATTCAACAACATACAGATGTTGTAGACTATTTATATCGTCCGTCGTAATGACGTCCATTTCAGCCCGATCTATCCGGTCTCTAGTGATAATTATGAAGAGATCTAAATTTTTTGTCATATTAGATTAAATAAAATGTTACCTAAGAGAAATGAATATCGAAATAAATATTTTATATTTAAATGAAGTATTATTGTTCAGTTTACATTATTCATTCTATTTACATATAAATAAAACTCACCCCCTGTTCGGCAACAACTTTTGGAGCAACAGCCTCCCGATGTTGCCGACCCGCACGACGGACCCACGGCTCGCCGTTAATTGCGGCCCTAGACAAATAGGTGGATTGTCATAAATAACGTCAAAATCTTCATGAGGATCCTGCAAAAATTTAGCAACATTGTGAAGTATGAAACCTGCTACGATGAAGGTACATATTCATTAAATTTTCAGTCACAGAGTACGATGAAGCATTGAGAAACTTTTCAACTGTCCGAAGCAGCATTGAATTTGAACGCGATTGTTACAATGCACCTTATTATACGCTTTTTGAGTTGCAGTCGAAGGATTTCTATAATGTACTTATAACCACAGAGCGATACCATATACGAGGTGCATTCAAGTTCTAAGGCCTCCGATTTTTTTTCTAACTAACCACTCACCCGAAAACTATAAAACTGGTGTTACTTCTCGACGTAATCTCCCTGCAGACGTACACATTTTTCACAACGTCGACGCCATGATTCCATGGCCGCGGCGAAGGCTTCTTTAGGAGTCTGTATCGACCACTGGAAAATCGCTGAAGCAATAGCAGCACGGCTGGTGAATGTGCGGCCACGGACAGTGTCTTTCAATGTTGGAAACAGCCAAAAGTCACTAGGAGCCATGTCAGGTGAGTAGGGAGCATTAAAAATCACTTCAAAGTTGTTTTCACGAAGAAACTGTTGCGTAACGTTAGCCCGATGTGCGGGTGCGTTGTCTTGGTGAAACAGCACACGCGCAGCCTTTCCCGGGCGTTTTTGTTGCAGTGCAGGAAGGATCTTGTTCTTCAAAACATTTTCGTAGGATGCACCTGTCACCGTAGTGCCCTTTGGAACACAATGGATGAGGATTACGCCCTCACTGTCCCAGAACATGGACACCATCATTTTTTCAGCACTGCCGGTTACCCGAAATTTTTTTGGTGGTGGTGAATCTGTGTGCTTCCATTGAGCTGACTAGCGCTTTGTTTCTGGATTGAAAAATGGCATCCACGTCTCATCCATTGTCACAATCGACGAAAAGAAAGTTCCATTCATGCCTTGGTTGCGCGTCAACATTGCTTGGCAACATGCCACACCAGCAGCCTTGTTGTCGTCCGTCAGTATTCGTGGCACCCACCTGGAGGACACTTTTCGCATTTTCAGGTCGTAATGCAGGATTGTGTGCACAGAACCCACGGAAATGCTAACACTGGAGACGATCTGTTCAACTGTCATTCGGCGATCCCCCAAAACAAGTCTCTCCACTTTCTCGATCATGTCGTCAGACCGGCTTGTGTGTGCCCGAGGTTGTTTCGGTTTGTTGTCAAACGATGTTCTGCCTTCATTAAACTGTCGCACCCACGAACGCACTTTCGACACATCTATAACTCCATCACCACATGCCTCCTTCAACTGTCGATGAATTTCAATTGGTGTCACACCACGCAAATTCAGAAAACGAATGATTGCACGCTGTTCAAGTAAGGAAAACGTAGCCATTTTAAGTATCTAAAACAGTTCTCATTCTCGACGCTGCCGCTACAATTCCATCTGCCGTACAGTGCTGCCATCTCTGTGACGTATTGACAACGAACGCACGCTCATTTTAAAACAATGCACATGCTTCTATCTCTTTCCAGTCTGGAGAAAAAAATCGGAGGCCTTAGAACTTGAATGCACATCGTACTTCACCCCCTAGCAAGCACTGCCCATTATTACTTCCTGGAAAAAATTGTATGAATTTACAAATTTCTCCACAGTCTGCTGCCATGTACTCTTTCTGGCCACGATGCATCCACAGACCTGAAAATTCCTTTATAATTGCGTGTAGCTTGTACATTAATGCTACAAAATCCTTTACGATTGAAATATTCTTCCCCATAAATTTTTGGTTGCATTATTCTGATATGGGTAGAATCTATCACTCCTATTTCGCCAGGTATGGTCCAACCCTCTTTCGTTAATTCAATTTCGCGGGCATTGTGAGGAAAAAACATTCAAACGTTTCGTATCAACACAATTTTTTGTGAAACTTCTTTCGCTATTACAAATAAAACAGACATGCATTACACACATCTGTATCTGTGTACATGGACATACACCTCGTATTTTTTAACGTTTACTTCAGCCAAAGACACGTGTATCTGTCTCAATAGACTTTGTCAGTTTGGCTAGTGAAGTAAAGTTTGATGGAGCGATTTTCTCTCGTCCAGTTATGACGGTACAGAAGTCGCTATTTTCGGCGTAGTCTCTTTTGCCCATCAGATGTCACTAGATTATCTGGTGCGACCTAATAGGACAAAATTTGCTATACCTATGAGACGATCCATCAAACTTTACTTGACTAGTCAAACTGACGAAGTCTATTGAGACAGAAACACGTGGCCTTTGGCTGCAGTAATCATTGGAAAGTACGAGGTGTACGTCCATGTGTACAGATGCAGATGTGTGCAAAGCATGACAATGTTTGAAACGGTTGTTTGATGTACTCTCACATGCACATCAACACCTTGTTGAAATGCAGGATCACCTAGAGCTCTTAAAAATATCTCCATTTTCGCCACATTTTACACATTTGACAGAGCTTTCCTAAGAACTTGTTAGGCATTCGTTCAACATTTTCTGCATTGAAACTACGAGAACAGTGCGTGAGTCAAACATAAACTAAAATAATTGACTTATCAAAATATTTTTTTGAGTACAGTGCGCCACCCTCATACGTTCTACGTTATTTCCCTCCTTTTCCTACCGTAATCCATAAAAACAGGCACTTTTCACACTTCTTTAATCGAAGTAACACATGTGAGGTTGCTCTATGAGTAATTTCTTAAACGCTACACCAAACTCTCCCAGATGGAGGAAATACTAGACAGTATTAGTAATTACTCTAGCGTAGACTTCTATATCCCAAAGTAAATAAAGCAAAGTATGAAGTAATTGCTCCTAGTATTTACTTTGGTCTTGCTTCAAAAATAATGTGGAGTAAATGCAATCATTTTTAATATTTGCTTAAAGTAAAAGCTACACAAAGGAGCGTTTACTTGAAGTAAAAGCAAGTACTCATTTTGATCATACCACCCATTAACTTAGATACGCCAAGATAAATACGTTAGAATTTTCTCGTAAATAATAAACTGGACAATATTTCCACATTCAACAAAAATTCTAGTAATTAAAGGGCTAGATCATATTACTTTCAGTAGTAGAATACTATAATATATGATAATATAAGAGTTTTGTTGTAGTTCTGTTGTAATAAATATAGTAAAAATAATAAGCGCTATCATAGTTTAATTTCGTATGTGAAATCGAGTGTAATATTGTCTTTGTTAAGTGCGTTGCTTAATATAAATATAGATAAACCTTACATTAACAGGTAATTTACAGACTTACGATTATTATCATTACTATCAGTGTACTAAAGTAATAATAAATATAGACTGTTGTCGTATGCGCATACCAAAGATAAACAATCTTAAATAATTTGCTAATGTAACCAAATATTATATTTTTTTTTAATGAAATAGGGTATTGCCATATAAATTTTAAAGAATACAGACATACATAATGAAATCCATTTCTAGTCCTTTAAAAACTAGACGTCAACTAGAAAAATGCATATACTAGTAAATCAAAAATAAAAAAAAAATTTTTAAAAACTAAAACTAGTAATTAAAATAAAATTTATGCTAGCAAAACAAAAACTATTTAATCATAACCAGCATTCTATATATATTCTTTCGAAAAACCTCGTTAATCACACGAATATGAATATTTCTACGACTGCA
The DNA here is from genome assembly GCA_935421215.2 of Melolontha melolontha. NCBI lineage: Eukaryota > Metazoa > Arthropoda > Insecta > Coleoptera > Scarabaeidae > Melolontha > Melolontha melolontha. The sequence goes on along the minus strand of OW285235.1, from coordinate 50,847,300 downwards.
AAAATTTAAAATGTATTAAAATAAAAATGCATCTGCCTTTGATGATGTTTATAACTAGATAACAAATTTTTTATTTCTTTCTTTATTAAGTATGTATAGCAAACACCAATTAAGTTGGCGCGAGGAGGGGTAAGTTCGCGCAGGATTAGAAGTAGTGGGGAGATTTGTATTTGGTTTTACATCAAATGTCAGATAATTCTAACCTCTGAGCGTGTATCACTTTATGATCCCCTAGCAAAGACATTATGTTCTGTCAAACGTCAATGACAAATGTATTCTGACAATTACTAGACTAGTGGGGATGGACGTTTTTAAAAACGGCTTCTGCGCACCCCTCCTCGCGCCAACTTAATTGGCGCTTGCTATACTATTCTATTATTATTTTATTGGTTTAATAATAATAAAAATAAGTTTCTTTAACAGATAATATTTAAGAACAAATATAACGACACAATAAATATCAACCTATGTACTATAATTATATGCTAGCGTGGTTTATAATTAAGAAGTTGTTCTCTTCACATTTCTTTTATGTTGAGTTTTAGAACTTTCCTACATCAATGTCCAACAATAATCTGCAAATATTTCGCTATTCCTCTTGTTCTGGTAATATTTTATAAATGTCTTGATGTCTTGATGTAGTATTTCCCACTCTCATCACTAACAGAGTTGTAATTAGGTGAGCAAAATTCAGATGGGAATGCAAAAATGTATTTTTGAGCCTTACAGCCCAACTTCCAATAACCGTAACTTACAGATATGTATATTAATTACATGTCTGTTTCAATTGTGACAAAAGCGTTATACGTGCATTAACGTATAGATATACTTAAAAACTTTTTTTTATATTTACTGCCATCTGGCTCGTTGTTAATGGACTACCCGTATTGTTTCGTTTTTCGTATCAGCATAGCTGGTCGAACGAAAGGTCGCCTTTTTCGGCAAAGTCTCTTTTATCCGTCAGATGTCACTTATTAAATAAGTGCCACCTTATAGGATGAAATTTGCTTTATCTAGTAGGCGATTTCAACTTAATGTTATATACAGATACAGATCTATTCATAAAGATTTGTATCATTTGTATACATTGCTTCACTAGCTTGACTGACGACGCCTATAGATGGCAGAAACACGTGTCTTAAGCAGAAGTAAATGCTGAAAATACGAGGTGTATTGTCCAAGTGTACAGTTACAGATATGTATATTAATTACATGTCTGTTTCAATTGTAAGGTAATAAAATTAAATTAAATTTATGAAATCTAGAATATTAATCAATAGGTAACGAAAAAATCCTCCATGAATAGAACAAAGAGGGCTATAGATTGTAAGAGTAGAACTCCTAATGGACCTCTACATTCAATTTCACCTTTACGTATTTAACCAAATAACAGGCACGTGACGCGACACAGAATTACATTTATTATGTTAAATCAATTAGGAAATTAGTACATCATTTGGAAATTTCGCATAGATTATAAAGATATCTAATAAATATTGAATAGCAATTCGTACGACCTAAATGCAAGATCTTTTAAGTATACTAAATACATGATGTGTAAAAGCCGGATTATATGCAAAAAAAACTGAAAATATGCGCATAAATATGCAGATGTTTTAGCCTAAATATGCACTTCCTTATGACAAATATGCAGGTAAAAAATACGAGAAATGTTAGAAAATGGAATACTGTAGAAAAAAATATTTTATTATGTTTACTACAAGTTTATTTAGAACATTTTACAACATGATCAACTATGAAAACAATTTACTATCACATATTTTTCAAAGTTTTCAACAGAAAAATTGTGACGCTTGTCTGAAAACATGTATTTATATATTGAAAAGTTCGTTCTACGTCGACGTTTGTTATCAGAACATATTTCAAATTATAAATAGCATATATTGTCAACTCAATATTTTCTACTGAATCACCACACAAGATTTTAGCAATGTCCTTTAGCTTTCTAAAACCCTAATTTTATCCTATTACACTTAAAAAATTTTCATACACGGATTGTCTCATTCCTCCTTCAACATCAAAACACGAGTTTTCAAATTTGTTTATTATTTCAACGCTCTCGATTAGCGACATAAATTGTTTTTCCAACTTGGAAATAAAACTGTAATTGGCTTTAATAAACGCCATTACTTTACTCGAATACACCTTTTGGGCGTCTATCACAGATTGTGCATCCCTATCAAGATCTATAATAATTGTCTTTATTCCTTCATAATAATTTGCATGCAAAATAGCAGCCTCCAACCACGTTTCCCATCGTGTGATTACAGGTTGAGTAGGAAGCGGAACACCGGGTAGATGTTGTTTGTAAAACTGAACTCGTAATAGGGCCTTTAAAAATACTTTCTTAACATTACTAATTAAAGTATTTACTAAGGAAAAATGGTTTCTGACTTCTTCTGCAACACGATTTAGTCTGTGCGCCAAGCAAGTTGCGTGAATTAAATTTAGGTAAAAGATTTTCAAGTTGAAAGCTGCTTTCACCATGTATGGTGCAGCATCCGTCAAAAACAATTGAATATTCTCTGTTGGAATCGATTACGGTAAGAAGAAAGTTGCCAGTTCTTCCTGTATAAACCTTGTTATTGTCAAATTATTTGCCATTTCCAACTGTTTGGATGAAATTAAATAAGACTTTGCATGAACCAATACGTTAAGAATACCAGTCATTAAATGAACTATGTATCGGCCCACACTATCAGTAGTTTCATCTACGCATACGTAAAGATAATTGTTTGCAAGAACCTTCTTAATGCTATTCAATATTTCTGCATAGATACAGCGAATATAATTTTTTCTTAACGTGCTCTCGTCGGGAATGTTATATTTGCTAATGTACTTTTGCAAAAATACCTTGACATTTAAATTGTTTAATTTATGTAGTGGAATATCTGCCGACACAAACATTTGACACAAATCTTCATTAATGTGTTTTTGTTCCGATTTTTGGAAGTTGATGATAAACATTGCGGTAACGTTTGCTAACTTTTCTTGGCCAATTTCATCTTTGTTCGTTTTGCAGCATGATATGACTTGGAACTTTCTCTCACTTGTGATCTACAAAAAAAATATCATATCATCGGTTGTTTTCTTATAAAATAAATGTTAGTAAAAGATAAAGGAATAATTAAAAACTTAATTAATTAATTAATACGAGGAAATAAACTTAAAATTTTACTCACAATCTTGCAGCATGCTACGCAAAACACTTTTTGTCCATCCATACGCAATTCTGAATAAGGTGCAATCCATCCAAGCACAGTCGCTATTTTCGGCATTTTTGCTATTATATATTACAACTCACAACTCCCAAGTTTACACTTCGAAAAGCCAAAGTAAAATGACTTTTAAAATAAAATTACTTTCGAATATGAGAATAAATTTCTCCGAATAGAAAAGAAACACATATACTCCTACTTTTCTGGCAAAATGTATTCTTGTATTTATTTAGAAGTTTTAAGGAATTAGCTTTTCCTAGAATTTTTTCGGCCTGGATGTATGGGAAGAGCATTAATAAATTCTTCGAGACGCTTATCGGAAAAGTAATGGGAAGAGGCTTAATAAAATGCTATTTTTAATTTAAAGAGGGCTGTTTAATTTTTGTTTGTTTGTTACATCCACAACATATTTTTAGTAATTGATTTAGTAAATAAATAAAACTCGGATACTTAAAATATGCACAAATGCAGGATTACAACAAAATATGCAAATAAATACTGAATTACTACAAAATATGCGAATAATATACAAAATGCATATATTATGCAAATATGCAAATTTATGCAAACTGCATATAATCCGGCCTTTAATGATGAGTATGTATTTAGGGAAAGTAAGTAGCTAAATATAGATAAACGAAACTAAATCTATGTAAAACAAAAAAGACAAAGTAATTTTGAATACTATTGTTTTGCATTGAATATCTACAGATACGGTGTCAAACAAATGTTCACCTTTGTCTTAAGCTTTCTTAAGAAGCTGGTTAGTAGAATTCATAAAAAAACTCTATATAATACTATTTTAGTCGATTGAATAAATATGCTTTCAAATACTATTTACAGAATCTGACAAAAAAATTGTCTTTACTTAAGTGGTATAGCAACGCATGCTGGGTTTTTGCTAATTTATTAATAGAAAATATTTTAATATAAGATTTTACAACCCATTATTAATTTACAATACATTAATGGAGTTATTCGACGTAGGCTTCTCATTTCAGTTGTTGAATCATAATCCAAAGAAAGAGATCTAAACTGCATAACAAATTATAAAGCCCTCGCGTTTCTTTCAATAGTCAAGAGAAACGAAGCAGATGTGTCCCTTTTCTTGTAAAAGTAATCTTTTACGGTACCAGGATTCGAATAAAAATGGAGAGACGAAGACAGCTTTACGCAAATTTGATAAGAATTTATTTATATCCGTATTGATTACTGATGTGAATAAACGTTACTTTTCAGTGCAAAATCATCGGAAAATTAAGAAATGCTTCAGTGTTCTATTTTAAAATTACAGTATATAATTTTTCTTAGGTTTTTTCATATATTGATGACATGTGCTATTTTAAATTTTGATATTAATATTACGTATTTTTTATGTTCAAATTTTAGGAGTGTAAAGTAGACTTCGTTTCAAGTAACAAAAACGCAAAACTTGTATATCCATTTTTATTTGTTTCAAAGTTTCAGATCTATGAATGTGATTGTCAGATCATGAAAAAAAATGTAATCCTAAAGTCAATACAAACTGATTTTAGAGTATCCCTCCCCATAGAGTACTCTGGGGAGGGATATGTTCGGACACGTTCACAAAAAATATTAATAGTGAGCCTGTATTTGTGTTCTTCACACCAGACTTTCAATAATATTTTATATTATTAAAAGTACCTTTGTATTATACAAAACTGGTGGGGTTTTACCCACTCATGTATCTTTCAATTATTCTGATACCTTAGAAAGTTCCTTACAAAATATATATAATCTAAATTCCCTTCTACCATATAATGGCGTCGGGACGAAACTGTATTTTTATTCTAGGCGTCTACAAATTCTTTCCATCCTTTTCTGTCTTCCGCCATTTTTTTTGCTTCTGTCCATGTTCTTTCTTTTGTCTCCAGTATTTTCGCTATTACTCCATCCCACTGCGTTTTTGGCCTATCGCTCCTTTGGTTTTTCAGTATTTTTGCCTCCCACACTCTTTTAGCTGGTCTTACTCCTTCCATTCTTTGCAAGTGGCCCCACCAACCCAGCTGTCTCTTTTCTATGAATTTGAGTGTTGATTCTGTTTCCAGGTCTTCTCGTATTTTCACGTTTCTAATTTTATCTAGTTTGGTAACTCCTCGGACTCTTCTCAAGTATTTCATCTCGACAGCCTGTAACTTGCTTTTTTGGCTTTCGCTTAAAACCCAGGATTTGCAGCCAAATGTTAATATGGGTCTAGATATCGCTTTAAATATTTTCATTTTTGTGTCTCGTGAAATTTCTTTATTGTTTATGAATTTCTTGTACATCATATAATGGAGCTTTAACGTTTTCTCTATTCTCTGGTTTATTTCTACTTCTTGTGTTCCCTTTTCGTCTATTGGCACTCCAAGATATTGAAAGTCTTCACTTGCTCTATTTTTACCCCGTCGATTTTTATATTTATGTTTTTGGTGCATCTCCTTTCGTCATCACTTTTGTTTTATTTCTGTTTATTCTCATTCTGTGGTTTTCCAGCTCTGTGTTCCATATTTCAAGGTTCTGTTGTAGTTCTTTGTCACTTTTAGCGATTACAACGACATCATCTGCGAAAACTCCCTCCGAGATATCTACTCTTTGTAGTTGTAAGTGTCCAACGTTGAACTTGCTAGTTTTTGGGGTACATTTCTTTATTATTTTATCCATATAAGTTACGAAAAGCGTTTGGCTTAAACTGCCTCCTTGTCTTAGACCGTTTTGAGTTGTAAATGTTTCAGATTCTATATTATTATTTATGATAGTGTTAACGATGTTAATGTAAATTTTTTCGTATCAATCTTATTATTTTAACACTTACTCCTCTTTCTTTCTATTTAATACTTTTTCCCTCGGCGTTTTGTCGAACGCTTTCTCCAGGTCTATGAACGCTAGAAATACGGTTTTTTTCTCACACATGGCTTTCAGGGTTATCCGTTTCAACGCGAAAATGTGATTTTGCGCACTTCTCCCTTTTCTGAATCCACTTTGCGCCTCATTTAATGTACTCTCTCCTATATTTATAATTCTTCCATCTAGAATTTTCTCGAATATCTTCATGGCTGTACTCAGTAGTGTTATGGGCATTGTTACAGTCTCTTCTGTTTCCTTTTTTATATATGGGTACTATTAAGTTCCAGTGCCTGTTTTCTAGGAAGTTCCCTTCTTTCCATATTTTATTATGAATTTTCAAGAACAACTCCCTTCCTGTTTCTTCCATGCTTTTGATCATCTCTGTTGTTAACTTGTCATATCCTGGTGATTTTCCGTTCTTTAATTTTCGTATTACCTCTTCCAATTCTTGCATAGTTATCTCATCTTCTAGATTTTCTTCCACTTTTTCTTTATGTTCCAAATTAAGATCCATCTCCGTTTGCTCAGTCAGAAGTTCTTTAAAGTATTCTTTCCATATGTTGATTATATCTTTAGGTTCTGTCAACATATTTCCATTTTTGCTTTTGATATACCTTGTTTCTTGTATTTTTTCTTCTCTTATTGATTTTAGTGCTCCATAAAATAGTTTTTGATTTTCTTTGCTATTTTTTCTATTTCTTCCCCAGACTTTTTCCATGTGTTCCTCTTTGCCGTTATTACTAATTCTTTTACTTTTTTTCGTTATTTTTTATGTGTCGTAATTGTCTGTTGTCCTGTGTGATAGATATTTTTTCCATGCCTCCTTCTTTGTTTTTATTTGTATTCGGATATCTTTTTTCCACCATGCTGTTTGTTTTTTATTGTTGTTTTTCGTACTACTCCACATATTTTCTTTGCTGAGGCTTTCATCGTATTTTCCAATAGGTTCCATAACTCCTCTACATTCTTTATCCTCTGCTATCATTCCTGTCTGCTCTAAAGTTTCCGTTATAAGTTTGCTGTACTTTGCTGCTATATCATTAATTAGTTTCCTTACAAAATATAGAAAAGTCACAAAAATGATTCTTGAAGATATGTTGGCTGTGTACAGAAATGATTGTCCTTCCAAGTCAACTTTTGCCAGTAATAAATATGCTTAAAATGGTGGAAGATCATTGCATGATGATCCTCGTCCAGGTCGTCGTAACAATGTGCTCTCTTCAGACGTTGAAGAAAACAAGTATTTGACACTGAAGGATGCAAGACTAAAGAAGCAACAGTTAGCACCTTTACTAAGTGTTTCAGAAATCACGGTCTTTAGAATTCTACACGAGTACCTTGGAATAACAAAAGTTAATTCACTCTGGTTTCCACGAATGGTTTCGCCATTGCAAATGCATGTCCGTATAGAGACGTGTGAACAATTCTTAACGATTTGTGCGAATGAACCAGATTTCATTATCGACCGACTTGTCAGTGGAAATGAAACGTTAGTACATCGTTATGATCCAGAACCAGAGTCGATGCAGTAGCATGTTAAGGGCTCGAGCCATCTCAAGGAGTTTACAGTCACCTTTTCCGCAGAAGAAATAATGGCAACTGTTTTTTGGAGCTATCAAACTATTTTGCTGATTGATTATCTGAATGGAAAGTATTATGCAAGTATTATTAAGGACAAAAGACGGGTATAATTAATGCAAGGTGTCTCGTTGCTCCATGACAATGCACCAATGCACAAATCAAAACTTTCAAAAGCCTCTCTTGCAGCAAATTGTGGCTTTGAAGAAATTGAACACTCACCTTATAGTACAGATTTAGCACCCAGTGACTACTTTTTTCTTCCGCATCTCAAAAAAAACCCTTAAGGGAACAAAATTTATAGACGATCACGAACTTATAGCAGCTGTAGAGAATTATTCTGCATAGAAACAAAAAGAATATTTTTACGATGGACTGAAACGGTAAAATATTTGTATTCAAAGAAAGGAAAGTAAACACATGTTCAAAATATTCTGATATATTTTCTATAATTTTTGCATTTTCTAAATTTTTTTGATTTTATCTAAACATAATCTAGACGCTTTATCTCACTGCATCGTAATTTTGTCATTTCTGGTGAAAAAAAACCGAAAGTTAATATCAGGTTTCAATAAAAAGCTTTTCCTGAGTCGTTGAAGTTCCAGTTCAATCATCATTTAATTACGAATTTGTTAATTTTTTTGCATGTATAGAATTTAAGTTAATAAAGTTTAAATTCAAAATCACATCATTTAACCAATGATGAAGATGTAACAGCTTCAACTTTGTTGGAAGAAGGGCGTAGAATGCGTTATGTTGGCTAATTTACTGGGCGTTAATCATTCGACAATCAGTCGAATGATTAGAGGTAAGGAGAACGTTTGGACTATTACTTACCGCAACACACAGAGTACAACGTTTAAGATTTACCAGAAATCCTGCAGATTGGGCAGTTGAAGATTGGATGCCAGTTTTGTTTTCGGACGAGACTAGAGCAAGTTTAAAATCATCAGATGGTCGCGAAAGAGTATGGCGAAGAACTAGAGAAAGATATAATGACTGCACAATCTCTCAAAGGGAGCCCATTGGTGGTGGATATTCTGGGAAGGTATTTGCTTTGACGCCTGTATAGAGTTAATCCCTATTCGCCGAAGGTCAATAAATGCTGACTACTACCTCGAGAATATTATTCGGGACCATGTAACGCCTTTTACACCATTTATAGGGAACAATTTAATTTTCATATAGGATAATCACAAATCGCTAGACAAGATTTGGATTATTTACATGAGGTCAATACTCAAGTCATGAACTGGCCACCACCAGGTTTAAATCCAATATGGGATACTCTAAAAAGATCAGTATCTGCTCCTATTAATCTCCAGGAATTAGAACTAGCTGTTCTTTTCGAGTGGGATAATATTTCCCAAGAACTAATCCAAAACTTGACAACGAGCTTACCACGACGAATACAAGCAGTTATCAGAACTAGGGGAGGTATCACGCGTCATTAACTTTTATTCACTCGTGTAATTGTTTTTTTGTTTTTAGATTTTTTAAGAATTTCAGTAGTCTCGTTTGGTTTCTGAATTTGTAATTGAATGTAGTTTATCATTTTTTCCATAAGTTTCCATTAAAAAATTTATTATTATCTCCATTTAATTTGTTTTTTGATGATGTCAAAAATTAATTCACCAATCAAACAATTTTCTAAAAATTATACCGAATTATTTGAACATTAGTTTATATAGAAAAATAAATATTTATTCATACTATCTAGTCTTTTGAGTTCATGTCTAGCCCAGGAAGATAAATTTGTGTATTTGTGTCTTGTTCTTCTAGAAAGTCTATTCGAACGTTATTTAGTTTTTCTTTTACAATAGTCATTATTTGAGACCGAACGCATCGGGCCGAAATTACGATGGACCATATAAATAGTAAAAAGTATGGAGAGTTAGTTTCTCTTTTTCATTGATTTAACTGTTAATTACATAGGTACTTCGTAATTTTTGTAATAGATCCTGTTTAATATCGTTTCATCGAATCTACTTCTCCCAATTATTTCGATGTAAGTGTCCGGTGAATTTCGTTAAGTTTCAATAACTTACGCATAGATTTTTAATTTTCATTTATTTAGATCTAGACCATTGTTACTTTTTCAGATACGATATGGAACAACGTCGAGAATGGCATCGTGAAACAATGCCGAGTTGGATTATAGGTCATACTGATTGTATGTCCATAGCCAGTGATTCCGAAATTTATTGCAAAGTCTGTAAAATATCGTTAAAAAATTCCAATAAATCGCACGTAAAACCTCACTTAGCACCGCAAACACATACACAGAAATTAGACCCGTTGGAATCTGACAATTTTAACGAAGAACTCTGTGAAACTTTAATGCCGGCAAATATTCCATTAAATAAACTTAACAATCCCACCTTCAAAACATTTCTGCAAAAATATACTTGTCGAAATGTTCTTGATGAATCCACCTTACGCAAATATTATGTTTCTAAATACTACACGAAGGCAGTAGAAGGCATTAGAAGCCATCTTTCAAATAAGTACCATTGGATAAGTGCCGACGAAACTGTCGATATATTAGGACGCTGTGTGGTAAATGTTGCAGCTGGTGTACTACATCCAACTATTCCATATAATGCATATGGAATAGCAACAAAAGTTATAAACATAGTTGATGTGGAAACTGTAGCTAAAACCACTTACGAGAATATGCACCAAATGCTTCATTCGGACGACAGATACAAAGAAAAAATACTTGTATTTGTCAATGACAGTGCATATATATTAACAACAGGTAGACTATTAAAGTAAACATATCCTAATATGCTGCATATTACTTATGTAGCATATGCACTCGACAGAATCTATGAATATATCAGAGACACCTTTCCGGAAGTTAATAGACTTGTAACCGCTTTTAAAAAAGTTTTCAGAAAAGCACCATCGAGAGTAGCTCTTTACAGAGAAAAACTTCCATCTTTGTCACTGCATCCCTCTCCAGTAATAACTAGATGGGGAACATGGTTGGAAGCTACTAGTTTTTATGCAGAAAATTGCAATAGTTTGCAAAATTTTGTTACATGTTTAAATGACGATGCTCGAAGTATTTCTGAGTGCAAGGAACTAATAAAAATTACAAATTTAAAAAATTAGTTGTACTTTCTTCAGGAACACTGATATTTGCCAAAACTAATCACTTATTTTGAAAATCAAAATCTCAAATTAAATTATGGATTAACCACATTAGATGTGGCTATTAATAATTTGAAAAATATTCCAAGTGACTTCGGATATGATAATAACACCTATAACTAGTTGCGATGTAGCAAAGACGTTTTCTATTTACAAGGATGTATGTAGAGAACCTTGAGAAAGTATTGCTAGTTAATCATTATAACTTGAACTACAAAAATGAACAAATAAAAATGTATTTCGTATTTTATAAATCACCACCCGTTTGTTTTCCAATTGTTTTCCAAAATAAAATTAAAAACTCTTTAAAAATACAAAATGTTCAATAGTACGCCTGTGGGCGATGAGTCATGAGGCCTCTCTTGTCCGGTCCCTAGTCATTATTATTATTATTTTCTTTTATTCAAAAACTAAAGTAAATAATTAAGAAATCATAATTTATATTCATGAGATTTTATCAAATTATTTTCCTTATCCCTCGTGCAATACCTACTCCGATAAAAAATTACTTATTTGATTATAATTGATTTGGTTGTCTATAAATAGATACAATCTAAATATCTAAACGCTGTTACGATATAATATTCCGATTTACCGAAAAAAATAATTAATGCCCAATGCTTTAAAATATATTAATTCCTAATTGCTCTACATAAATATGCATGAACCAATGTGTCTATTTTCTGTATCATTTATTTATTGAGTGCATGTATTTCTTATACAGTTTACAATATTTTCCCACTACGCTCAACGAAAGGCCACACCCAATCGTCTGCCTAGCATCTCTCCGTGTCTCGCAAGCCGGTTTTTAAAATATTCACCTCAACTCATCACAGTTTATCTCTAGTGTATGTATTCGTATACTTTTCCAGCTCTTTTTTTCTTATTTCAATCTCTCGACTCTCTAACAACATATCGAATAAGTATGAAAGCATCTGTTAATATAAAAAATTAATTACCATTCGATTACCGTTTACTTTCTTCCTTCTTTTTTTCACGACCAATTTAACATCGGTAATGTATGGATCGATAACGGACGAAATATTGAAAAAAAACGACGCGCTGACATCAGAGATTAATTTTTATTTAATTGACATTGACGATTTTGATCGTTAACGATTAATATAAGTGACATTGTAAACGTTTAATTTAAAATATGGGCACACGAAAATATGTCAGTATTGTTTGCAAAAATTGAAACAATTCTTATCTTAATTAATAATACACTTACACTCGTGAACAAGAAATTCCAGACACTGAAATAAATGTCTGTAATAATTAAAATTCCTTTTTTTATTTTTTATTCACAAGACATGAAATGTTATCCATGAAATAAGAATTGGAAATTAAACAAAATACAAAACATAGCAAAGAAATTTGAGTTAGCACGCATTACGCATTTGTTAAAAACTAAACAGATATGTATTACACATATCTGTATCTGTACACATGGACATACACCTTGTATTTTCCAACGTTCACGTCATCCAAAGACACATGTTTCTGTTTTAATAGACGTCATCAGTTTGGCTAATGAAGTAAAATTTTATGGCTCGCCTCAAAGGTAAGTAATTAATTTTGTCCTATCAGGTGGTACCAGATAATCTAGTGATATCTGACGGACAAAAGTATGCCCATGTGCATCAATGTGTACAGATACTGATATGTGTAATACACATCTGTTTGATTTGTAACGAATGCGTAATGTTGATGTACTCAAATTTCTTTAGTATATATACTGCCATCTGGCATCGCGTTAATGGACTTACACATAAATACATATTTTTTCCCTTCTGTACTGGCATAGCTGGTTGAGAGAAATCCGCTATTTTTAGAATAATCTCTTTTGTCCGTCAGATGTCACTAGTTTATCTGGTGCCATCTGATAGGACAAAATTTGTTATTCACATTTAAGGCAAGCTATAAAACTTTACTTCATTAGCCAAACTGATGAAGTCTTCTTTTTCTTTCTTCTTCTTCTTCTGTTTTGGGTTGGACGCCAGAGCATCCAGGCACTTGCGCACACTGCTCTTTGTACTATCCCTAATAGGTCTCTCAGTTCCACTCTATTATTCTTGTGTTTTCGATGAAAGCCACTATCCTCCTCAGGGGAGGTTTGACAATATCCGGTTATTAAGCCGGTAATTATTTTAATTTCTTTTTTGTTACTACGAATTAGGTTTGCTGAAAACCTTCCGCCCAGCTCCCTTAGTAGTGTGGTAGTATGGAGTTGGCTTTCCGTTAACCTCCATTTCTCTTTATTTTCTCTTTCTAGCTATAACCAGATCTCCCTTTTAGCCAAATCCTTAGCGATTCCATATACAGGTTCTGGTCCTATGAAGTTCCTATTAGTACCTTCTTTGGCCAGTTCGTCAGCTATCTCGTTGCCTTTCATTCCCTCATGTCCTGTCACCCATATCAGCTATTCAGTATTGTTTTGTGCCAGTTTATTGAGGACTTGTTTGCAATATTTCACCAGTTTAGGCCTAGTAAATGGATTCATAATGGTTTTAATAGCTATTTGGCTATCAATTATTATGTTTATTTTTTTGTTCGCGCAGCCGGCTTCCAAATTTCCTCAGCGCAGGCTGCGACTGCAAACAATTCGACCTGAAAAACTTTCGTATGTTTTCCCAGACATATCGATATCTTCCTTCTAGGGTACATTCCGCATAGACTTGCTACTGTTTCCTGATTGGATTGTGATCTATCCGTGTACCAGGTGCGAGCGACTTTTTGCCTGTTCGCTGGTCGGTACAAACATGTTCAGCTTAGCTATAAACATAATTTCAGGTACCATACTGTCCACCAGCATTTGAAATATCGGCTCTCCCAGTATAGTTCCTGTGATATCTCTATGGCTCCCTATAACCTTATTAGGACACCATACGTCATTAGGCTTCAACCTCAGGATCGCAGCCATGGCCTCCGCTTTTACAAATATTTCCAGCGAAGGGGGACCCACGATGCCATCCATGGAGGCGGTTCTCATGCTGTTCATAGCTCCCGTGATCCCAACAAAACCTGTCTGACAACTGCCCCATAGGTAATCGTTGATGTTACTACGGCTGTGTACATCCATTTCTTATTTGGTTTTAGTCCCCAGATCTTGCTAACACCTCTTCTGCATCTCCAGAAGAGCTGCGTCGCCCTGTCTGCCACTTTGACTAGGAGTCTGCTCCAATTCAATTTCGCATCAAGTGTTATGCCTAGATACTTCACTTCATTAGTTAGTTCTAACTCTTGTTCAAACAACCTTACGCTGCCCAGACCATTTAGTTTTCTCATGTCGGTAAAGGCTACCAGCTTGGTTTTTTGAGGATTGAAAGTTAATTACTCCTCAAGGCACCAATTCGCAGAGCATTTCCCATGATGCTCGCCACTGTCCCCGGGAATTTCCCCTGGCACACAATGACAATGTCATCGGCGAACCCGTTCGTCCATATTCCCTGGTCATTTAAAGGCCTGATGAGATTATCCACTACTATACTCCATAGTAGCGGTGACAATACGCCTCCTCGAGGACACCCTTTTGTTGTCCTCATGGAGATCGTCTTTTTTGCATTTGGGCATGAATTACTCTACTACTGATGACGTCTATTAAGACAGAACACGTGTTTATGTCTCTTTGGCTGTAGTTAACGTTGGAAAACAGTAGCTTTGAACGAAGATGACGCAATATTCGATACATCGCTACTGTCTTGAATATTCCCAGGAGTACCGTCCAAGGCGCAATACAGCGACATCATCAAACTGTGGAATATACAAGAAAGCCAGAATCAGGCAGACCTCACGCCACAAACTGCCGAGAAGACCGTTTTATGGTGTTATTTACACACACGCGATCGTGTCTTTCCACGTATACGGTACTGCAGTTTCTGCACGAACCGTTTGCCGAAGATTGAAGGAATACGGATTGAAATCAAGGAAACCTGCTGCTTGTCTACTTTTGCTCCCAGCTCATCGTGTTCAGTGACTATAATAATTTGCCAGTGAACATAGACACTGAACAATGGCTCAATGGAGCTCCGCATTATTCACGGATGAGTCTCGTTTTTGTCTGCATTCACGATTTAAATGGCACCTTTTGGAGGCGGTATAACGGTTTGGGCTGGTATTTCACTGTACGCGAAAACTGAGCTTGTTCTCATTGAAAACGGTATCATGGCGGCTGTTAGGTAGATCGACGAGTATTTAGCTGATCACGTCTTACCATTTGCTCCATTAGTATGTGAGAGCTTTGCTCTAGTGCCAGGTAACACCGCATGGGTGGTTGAGCAATGTTTGGATGCGGTTAACTTTCACCGTTTGCAATCGCCAGCTCGAAGCCTGGACTTAAATCATATAGAAAATCTTTGGGATTCATTAGGGCGACGTGTTCGTCACCGACAACCCATACCAGTAACCATTCGAGATCTTCGAATAGTTCTTTGTGAAGAATGGAAAAACCTTACACAACAAGAGGTCGCCAACTGTATTCAAAGTTTACCACGCCATATGGCAGAAGTCATTAGAGCTTGTCGAGGTAGTACGCACTATTAATTCCTTAAATTCTGTGAAAGCGTAGATCTAAAACCTAGCCGATAAGTCCAATGAATTTGTTAATTTTGCACGATTTACTGTTTCGTGATTTTTTCTTATTGAATAAAATGTTAAGTACTTTTTTCTATTTCTCGATCTTACTTTGTAGTTAATATTTTTAGGCCGCTACACACGGACGTACATGTTTTAAAACATGTACGTGCAAGCAAAAACGTGTATTCAATAACGTACGTTAAAGTAGCATACAGACATACAAACATGTTTCATAGTTTTGGTCTGTCTACTGAAATGTAAAGATGTTCTCCCAAAATGACGTTTATTTAACTATAGCGGCAGTGGCGTGTGCATATGTGATTAAACAGAAAAATAAAATTAAAAAACCCCGTCGAGTGTGGTCGAAAAGATGGCTTCTAAAAAGGCAAACATTTTCGCATATTCAGTTATTGGAAGAACTGAGACTAGAACCTGATGACTGGCGAAATTATCCCAGAATGGATGAAGATACCTATGTAGAACTTTTACACCTAGTTACTCCATTAATAGAAGGCCAAGATACAGTAATGAGGTCTGCAATAACCGTTATGACCGTATGACGTTACTTCGTGTTGCCTTCGGCTGAATAGTTTGTACCTTTTTTATTAACGACTGGTATGCCTCCGTTTTTTTTATTTCTGTCAAGATATTCTTTTGATTTTATTTGCCAAAGACATGGATGCGATTTATATAATTCAATAAACTCTCTTAAAAAGTCTCGTGTCATCAGTTTAACATCAGACATACTAACAATATCTTTATACTCCTTAAAACATGCGATAATAATATATATACTAAAAAAGTTCACCTCCGACGCTACTATAAACTCTCGCAAATTCACCTGTTCCTTTGCCTCTACACGTTGAGACTTGCATGTGCAAGTGCATGTGCGTTGATAATTTCTAACACAGACAGATTTTTTAACGCGCTTCTTTTATTGAATGCGCATTCAAAAACGTCACATTATTTCACATACACACCAACGTTAAAGAATGCGCGCTAATGCATGCACATACATGTTTTAGAATATGTACGTCCGTGTGTAGCAGCCTTTTACATGTCTTGTTAAAAAAGAAAAAGAAAAAAAATTATTTTTCTTGTACTAACAGACATTTACTTTGGCGTCCGGAATGTTTTGTCCACGAGTGTAGTTTCACATAAGCTACTAAATCAAAGATTTGTATTTTTACATCGCCTAATTGGTTTCTTAAAAAAAGATAGGAGAAGATGAAAATAATTGTAGAAAGGTGTTCCAAAAGCGTTAAAGTAAAACAGGAATATTGAATAAATGTACCACAATAAATTAACAATTCTATATAAACTTAGCCATGTAAGTTCCTTATTCAAATATACCTCAGAAATACTTTTCTTCATACACTGAGAAAAATGTAGTCCAAAGAACAAAATATTTGTAGCGAATGTATTGTAGAAATGTACTCTACAATTCTGCAGCTTATTCAAACTAAAAAGAAGCGTTTGGAAAGTAGGGCTTAAAATAAACATTTGATTGATTACAAAAGAGATCGTGAGTTTACACAGGCAAAATCAAGATTTTCATCTTGTTCTGTCAAACTTTCTTTTACTGTCAGTACACATCAGCACTACCGATTTGCGTATTTTATTAGTTATTTATTATGCTAATTATTATTAATACTTATTAAAAATAGTTCATTATGGAGCTCATAAAATGAATACTCGTTTTTGAGATGAAATATTTAATACTCGTATTACACAGGCCTGCGTTTTTTAACATTCTAAAAATTGTTTTAAATTTGATAGCTGATTCTTATGTGTTTTTGGGCGCTGAATCCAAATATGAACTCTATTTTTCTCCATCAAGTAAGGAAAGAGGCTTCAAATTATATTTTTTAAAAATTAAAATTATTTTTAGTTACATTTTGAATTTATTTACAAAGGATATAAAAAACAAAATTACTTACAAATATCATTAAATCTAATGAAAAGATACAGTAAAATACTATTTATGTCTTTACAAGTCCTTATAATATCTTTTTCTTTGTCTTTCCATACTCCTTTTTTGCTTTTTCTTCTGTAATCTCGTAGTGGACCATCCCTTTTTAACATCCAACAATAATCAGCTATCATGCTTATATTCCATCTTCCTTGGTATCTTCTCTACATCTCTTTTAGGTCTTGGTGGAACCTTTCCCCCTGCTCCTCACTTACTGCACCAAGATTTTCAGGGAAGTAGTCGAGATGCGAATCTAGAAAATGCACCTTCAAACTGATGTTACAGCCTAAGGTTTTAAATTTTTCTAACATATTTTGCACAATATTTTTATAATCTTCATGTTTTTTATTGCCAAGAAATTTTGTAACCACATTTTTGAAGGCTATCCATGCTTGTTTTTCTTCCTCCATTTTAGATTCAAAATTTTCATCTTTCATAAGCTTTCTTATATCCGGCCAAACAAAAACACCCTCCTTTATCTTTGCTTCTGACAAGCGAGAAAACTGGCTGCAAAGATACTTGAAGCACTCTCCATCTTTTTTTAATGTCTTCACAAATAGTTTCATTAACCCTAGTTTTATATGTAATGGAGGAAGCAAAACTTTGCTCGGGTCTACTAAACTTTTTCTTTCAATGTTTTTCATTCCAGGTTGTAAGGTTTGTCTTGGTGGCCACATATTTTTACAATAGTGCTGCTTTCTATCACGACTATCCCACTCACACAAAAAAACAAGGATATTTAGTATAACCGCTTTGTTGTCCAAGTAACAAGCAAAGAACTTTCAAATCACCACAAATTGTCCAGCCTTGATCCTTGTAACGAATTTTAATTAAAAGTAGCGCAAGATTTTCATAACACTCTTTTAAATGAACTGAATGTCCCACTGGTACAGAAGCATATTTACTTCCATTGTGTAGAAGAACGGCCTTAAGGCTCCTTTTTGAAGAGTCAATAAAGAGTCTCCATCCAGAAACATTATATTCTACGTGGAATAGTTCCATGAGCCCGGGTACATCATTACAGAAAACTTCTTCAGAATAATATCGAGCAAACTCTTTTTCTCTGTTCCTAAACCAGTAAAATGTTGTGCTAGGTGCTAACAAATTTTTTTCTTTCAACCTTGACCCTAAAAGCTCACCTAAGTCCTTAGGAAGATTTAAGTCTCTCACCAAATCATTTAATTCAGATTGGTCAAACAGTTTTCGCTCATCACTTCCAGTATCATAGTAATCACTTCGCTCATCCAGTTCACTTGCGCATGTATGTGAAACCATTTCGTCATCAGATACATCATCTAATGTATCTAGTAGTGAAGGAACAGGTACTTCTGGTCCATGAGGTATAGGACGTGTTGCGGATCGAAGGTTTGGGTAAACGATGTCCTTTTTCTTTTTTAAATTGAATCCGTGTACTACACACGAACAAAAACAACAATCATCGCTATGATTGATCGGTTCTCTCCAAACCAAAGGCACTCCAAAGCGAAAAGACTGTTTTTTTCCTTGTGACCACTGGCGAAGCTCTTCAACACACACTGAACAAACCTTATGAGGAGCCCAAGGTTTGTCTTGGTCTCCTAATTTCACACCAAAATATGCAAAATATACTTTTTTTACAAAATCTGCAATGTTTCTTTGTTGTTTTTTTACTGTAAACTTTCCACAAATATAGCAGAAGGAGTTGAGTAGATTGACACAGCCTCTTGATGCCTTTTGAATTTAATTTTAAAAAACTCGTAAAATAAAAATTAAATTAACTCAGCAACTAATCAAAAATGTCAACTAATTACACAAATTCACACCACAGTTGTAAAGAAGATATTGAATGAACTAACTGTTTTGTCTAGAATAGCAATATGTTTGTACTGGAGGTGGGGAGGTAGACATGCAGTAACAGGAAGATGATGAGTCATGTCTTGCGACATGCTCAATTATTTCTATTTGTAACTTATTTATCATAAATCTAGTGTACGTTTATTCAGAATATCAACTTCTTGCATCATCATAAGTAAAAACATTATAATAGTTTATTTAAACAACGCTTTAACAAAATTGTCCTTTTCAAAAAGACTAATACATGCAGATAGGTCAAAAAACCCCAGATTGTAAAAAAACCTTACGTGATGGAATGTTTTAAATAATTTTCCCATATTCAGCACCAAAAAATCTATTGAAATCACTGTATAAAATCCAGACAATTTTACCATCGCAGGCCTGTGTTATCAAAGAAATAGAAATGTCTGGAGTTTTACATTCTTCTTTAAGAAAATGATGTTATCAAGAAACTATAAATTAGTCGAAACATCAAAAAGTACAATTTTATTAGAAGGTACGTGCATTCATTTTTCTTAAAAAATGTATTACGAACTTATACAAAAATATGTAAGGTAGTTTGTATATTTCTGTAGTTATAATGTAAACTATACACGAGTACTTTATTTCTAGGTTATTAACTCATTTAGAACCACTATTAGACAAATCAAATAAAACGCCAATTCTTTAAGGAATAAACTTTTATTTAGGTATTTATAAACATCCTTTAAAGTAAAAAAATGACAAACCATTGATTCTTATATATATAACAATGGGACGATATGCACAAAAAAATATTACAATTATTAATTATGGTAGTCTTTGAATCAGTGTGAATGTAATGGAACTCCACATTTATTACACATAAATACGGTTGTACTTTTGCATACTCTACAACGTCTCCTCCAATTTTCACGATTTCTTTCAATTAGGTGACCCACATTATCTAAACGTGCACTGGATGATAGAGACGCACTGGAAACACGTCCTCGAACAGATTATGTTTTATATTTGTTAGCCCTAATGAGGCTTCGTACAAGTTCAGACCTGAAATCCAGCTGCGAAATGGGTTTCTCTGTGTATACAAGTTTGTGCAGTTTCTAAGCATTCACCACAGTAGAATCTAACATATTTATAAATAACGGCCACCACCATTTTTTTCCACGAATATTTATTCGGTAATTTGCAACTGTGCTATCGTGTAGATCAACACCTCCTATATATTTGTTATATTTGGCAATCATATTTGGTTGTGGTATAGAGATGTCTTTGTTTTTCTCTACGATTGTACCGCTTCACAAACACATTAGGCAGTGCAGACTCACAATTGGTTGCTACTGTAACCACAGAATTGTCATTCCAAGGGACCACGCTTATTTCATTTATGTGATCGTAACGAGAATCCATTGTACCACGAGGTTTTTTTCTTATTGAGTTACAAGTCTCTAAAGGGCATTTTAGCATTCTGTTCTCACGTACAGTTCCAGTAGCAAAGTATCCTTGACGTTTCAGATGAACTAATAGCTTGTAGCTCGTAAAAAAGTTATCAAAGTATACCTTATGAGTCGGCTTATTTTCTAATACGTTCAAAAGATTGATGATCACTGTTTCACCTAAACCAAATTATCTTTTGTCCATTTTCACCAGTTTTTCCAGCATAAGGTATAAATTGATATAAATACCCATCGCTAGATGCCAGACACCACATTTTGAACCCGAAACGTACCGGCATCCGTTTCAAAAACATTTTCGCTGAATGGCGGCCGAAGTAGGGTACCATTTGCTTACCAATTGATAAGTAATGTCTAGATGTCTAAAAACACCATACTTCAAGAAATTGCTGTTCAAGAGATCAACCAGTGCTCTTACTTGCGCAAATTTGTCTGCCTTGTCTAATTGATTGTTATCTGCAAGATGAATGTTCTGCTTTATGTAGAGAAATCCGTTTCGAGACATCGCATTTTTCACAAATTGAACACCTTTATATTCATCAGATGACCAGTAACGTTTTACCTGTGGAAGAGTGTGATATCCCCTCAAAATCAATATTCCCCAAAAAATTTCTAGATCATTTTGATCTAAGGCAAAATGAGTACGGCTATTATCTCTCGCATATTTTATGGAGTTTAAAATAATAAACTGGCCAACATTTTTGTCAAATATTTGCATAAAGAAATTAAGCACAGACTTTCCGTTTAGCACCTCAACAATATTCTGTACATTCCCTTTCTCATTTGACGTAGCATGTTCCTCGTAGTCAACGGGCGTTTTACACCAAATAATGTCTTCAATTCTTGCCGTTTTGCTTGGTGTAGATAAAGCTGCCTCATGATGTATACCATCCTCTATCTCAATTTCGTTATTCGGACACACTATCTCAAAAGTTCCCACTATATCTACATGCAAATTTTCTACTCCACCTATAACATTATCATCAATGTCCTCCTCGTCCGTTATATCATCGACGTCGGGTGGTATATAACAAACATCAATTTCCTCATTCAGATCAAAGTCTTCAACAATTGCCTCAAGTTCTTTCAAAGTCAACGGTCTGGTAGGATCATCGCGATATTTCACGTGACTCTAAAATAATTTTATTATCAACATCAACGACCAACACATACTTCAGATATTGTTGTACTTAGCATTGTATAATATTTCTGTAATTCTCAAGATAACACTATTATGAACTCTAACTTCTTCAACTTCTCTATCCCACAGTGTAAATGAACTGAATAAACTCGCATCACACAACGGATACCCAATAAACTTCCCCCAGACGTGAAAAAGCAAGTTCAGACAGGAATATTACTCATGACTACAATTACACCATTTGTCCCAATGTTGCGTTTTCGCAACGCTATGTTTCAAATCCGTTTGAGAAATATTTCCGGAAAAAAGGGGATTGATTTTTTTCCAAAATAATGTTACGTGAACTATATATGATATATATATGTATATATATATATATATACTTTTATATGAAACCTCTTAATGATAAATGAAAAAGTAAGCTGTATGTTATTTAATTTAAACTTAAATACACAAGTTTTTTTCTTGAAAATTTCATAGTTTTATTTTATTTTTATTCAAAATTGAAAATGCGATTACCCGTTCCCAAAATGTTTATTAGGTTGTTTAAATATTTATTAACGCAATGCTACTGATAGTACATCCAAAATTATTACATTTTAGTACGAAAAAAAATTTTTTTGGTGAACGCAACTACAGGAATAAATGGGTTAAAGGGAAAAAAAAAAAATCTATTATTTAGGTGAATACAGGTCACAGAAAAGTAAAAACATGGATACGTATGCATCAGATATGTCGATGATATTTTTGTGATCTTTAATACAAAGTTTTTCAATTTACATGACTATTTAATGCAATTAAATTCCTACCATTTTTAGATGTTTTAGTAATTAGGAGTAATAATAACTTAAAAATAGATATTTTCCGGAAAGACACGAATGTTAACAAGTTCATAACCGCGGATTCAAATCATAGTTTCCAACAAAAGATGGCATCCTTCAATGTTCCTATCCATGGGTTAAGTTTGCCGCTTACAAAAGATAGATATGAAAAAGAACTCAATTTAATCAAAAGCATCACAGTATCCAATGGTTTCGACATGACAATAGCAACTAACCTAATTAAGAAACAAGGGCTTGAAAAACTAATTCATGATACCACGAGTTTACCACCTCAAAAAGATCAAGGTGAAAAGTTTGTTTGTTTATCACAGAACTCAGCTTGCAGAAATCAGAACGCTATCTTCAAAAGCTATTCTCTTTAAATAGCGTTTAATGCATGTAACTCATTAAAATCACTTTTAGGTAACACCAAGGATAAAATTGAAGTAGGTACCTATGAGATAAACAGTTTTATACTATCTCCCTTTTTGTACAGCGGTGTTATGATGCCTATGTGCCAGTCTAGAAAATATAGTTTAGCTTAAATCAATCATTCTTAAGTATGAAGTAATTTGAACAATTTATATTAATCTAGAATTTTAACAACTTCTGTCATTTCATTGATAAGAAACTATTAATTCCATTTGAGTAATAGAAAATAATCTTAAATACGATTACTGCTAATCTAGTGGATCTTATTATTTATAGCACTAATTAAAATTTACATTAGGTTATTCTGAAATGTAGACATAGTAACCAATTTAGGTGAAATAATAAAAACGCAGATAAATTATTGTGTGCATTTTATTTCGAATTTTATTTCCTGCGTGATAAATGGCATTCATTCATTCGTTCATTATCTTAACTACATAATTACAAGAGGAAACCGCTAGCGATATCCTCTCTCTGTGTGTATTTGTATTTAGATCAAGTGCGTTAGTATATTTATGGTACTTGACTTTTTTTTATTGTTATTTATAGAATGTATGTGAATGTAATAACGAAATATCTTGCGTATTTAAAAACAATTTATGCATGTGGTTAGCTATAGTATTACCGCATTTGCATACATGTAAATTTATTAATAACGCAAGTAATAATAATAATATACAGTGTGGTAATAAAGTTTGGAACCAAGCTTATAACCGCATTATTTTACATTTTTTGGAAAAACGCTCGGACAGATAAATTTTCTTTTTTAAAACGCCATCTTTTAACATACAATTTTTTTCTATGACGTCATTGGTTTTCGAGTGATGACGTTATCAACACTTTCTTTAAATGGCAACCATATTATTTTTTTCTCGTTTTTGGTAGATCTTTATATCTACCAAATAGTGATATAAAACAATTAGTATGTTGCATTACAATTTTTTGGAAAAAATGATATAAATTTAGAAAAAAATACGAAAATTTTATTTTTGTACAAAATTAAAATTAAATTAAAAAAGAAATCTGAACTTAAATTTATTGTAACAGTTAACGTAAATTTTCAAAATGGAGCCCACCAACGAACTGACACTGTCCCAGCCGAGTGTAAATGCTTTGCGATCAATAGTAATCTGCGTTATTCGCTCCAGGTCAAAAGAAATTCGTCTTCCAAATCGGCCAATTACTTATTAAAAAATCTTATTTAACATTAAATAGTTTCGCAAAAAAGGGCCAAAGAAGTTTAATTTATTTAAAAAATTTACATGATGTGGCAGACCATTTCTTAATTAAAATTATCGCCCAAAAATTGAAGATTTCAAAAACTAATTAAGCTTACAAAATTTACTGAAATATGTAAGTAAGTTTTTTTCACAGTTCTGTCTTGTGCGAGGACTAAAATATTCTTCTTGAACAAACCGGATCGTCAAAAGCGCATGTACTCATGTTACTATCCAAAAAAATTTACAAAAACCAAAAACACGCACTTTTTTGCAAGATATTTCTTTATGACATTCTTGCTTCTTTTTATACAATTTATGTACAAAAATTTTAGTTTGAAATTGTTTCTATGGCGACAACATTGTTGAATTATTTACTTCTATTTTTGACGTTAAATTTTTGAGATATTGCGTAAAAATTGTTCATTTTCGCTAATATAAAAAATGGCATATTTATCTGAGCGAGAAAGAATCGAAATTTTAATTATGGTTGGGTATGGGGACAGACAAAGAACGCATGCAGAAGCATGTGATTTGTTTTACCATGAACACCCTGATAGACCTCCAATTACCAGGTCTACGGTGACAAAACTAGTTGGAAAGTTTACCGAAACTGGATCCGTAAAAGATCGACCACGGCAAGGTAGACCTCAAGTAGGAGAAGATGTGAAATTAAATGTGCTTCTAGAAGCAGAAGAAAGGCATCATGTTTCCACCAGACAACTTGCGTTAGCCAATCAGGTGGCTCACTCATTTGTCGTCAACTTATTTAAAAAAGAACACTATAGGAATTACATGAGGATGACGAAGATCGTCGACTGCAGTTCTGTGAAGACGTAATGTTACGTTGTGACCAAAATCCAAATTTCTTGGAAAACATCGTCTTCTCAGATGAAGCTACGTTCTGCCTAAATGGATCTGTTCACCGCCATAATTGCAGATATTAGTCGCAGAACAATCCGCATTAGACTCAAGCGTGTCATACTCAGCGCAGAGGAAAAGTTAACGTATGGGTTGGAATGATTGGACGACGCATTTTAGGACCATATTTTTTTGAAGGAAATTTGACTGCTGTGCAATATTTAGAATTTTTAAGATTTGAACTGGTTCCTGCGCTCGCTGTTATTTTCCCAAATCACGAGGATGGTGATGTACCCTATCCAAATATTTGGTTTCAACAAGATGGGGCGCTTCCCCATTATGGTGTAGAGGTTCGCCACTATCTTGACGAAATATTTCCCAATAAATGGATTGGACGGAGAGGCGCCATAGAATGGCCACCTCGTTCTCCTGACCTGACCCCGTCAGACTTTTTTTTGTGGGGTTATTTGAAATCGAAAGTGTATTTTAACAAACCGAACAATTTAGAAGATTTAAAAGAACGAATTCGCGTAGAACTTACACAAATATCCCCAGACATAATTGAGGCGAGTATACGAAGTGTTTACACTCGGCTGGGACAGTGTCAGTTGGTTTGTGGGCTCCATTTTGAAAATTTACGTTAACTGTTACAATAAATTTAAGTTCAGATGTATTTTTTTTAATTTAATTTTAATTTTCTACAAAAATAAAATTTTCGTATTTTTTTCTAAATTTATATAATTTTTTCAAAAAAATTGTAATGCAACATACCAATTGTTTTATATCACTATTTGGTGGATATAAAGATCTACCAAAAACGAGAAAAAAATAATCTGGTTGCCATTTAAAGAAAGTGTTGATAACGGCATCACTCGAAAACCAATGACGTCATAGAAAAAAATTGTATGTTAAAAGATGGAGTTTTAAAAAAGAAAATTTACCTGTCCGAGCGTTTTTCCTAAAAATGTAAAATAATGCGGTTATAAGCTTGGTTCCAAACTTTATGACCACACTGTATATTTGACCAACAGACTATACAATATTGCAATAACATGACTAAATTAAAAATAGCGTGAGCTATTCACTACCTAAATCAAAAAGAAAAATTACTAATTTACCTAGGTAATAATGAAAATAATAATAATAATACCGGTTGACTATAAATAATTAAAAATTTACATCTTAAGATGGCAACATTTCTGTAACTTTATGTTGACATGACTGATTTTTTTAATTCAAATTTGTCAAATATTAATAATTATAAGTATAACAATACATCATGCATCTATATAAGAAGAACAAGCTGAAATTATTGAAAATAAAGAACACGGTTCATATTTTCTAGGATTTTATTTTAAATATGCTCAAGGTAATTCCCTTCAGCAATGATACACGTGACCATTCTTTCTTTCCACTATTTAAATGCTCTCAACCAATCTTCTTTCGAAATACCTTTAAAATAAGCGCGAACTGCGGTATCAATCTCTTCTTCGACGAAAGCCTTCTACCTCGCAAATTGCGTTTAAGCCCAAACAATAGCAAAAAGTTACACATTGCTAAATCAGGTGAGTACGGCGGATATTCTATTACCTTTATATTTTTTCCAGCCATAAACTGGAGAGTTAAAACTGGCGTATGGCACGATGAATTATCATGGTGGAGCATAATTCCCCTATCTGGAACTCTACTGAACACTTCAGGCAAACATTTTTCACTGTACCACTTAGCTGTAACTGTCTTTTATCCATCTAGCTTAATTCTATTTACTAAATTCGTACTTCTGAAGAATACCGCATACATAACCTTTTTTATAGTTCGCTGCTTCTTAGTCATTGTAGGAGCTTCCTCATCTTCGAGAATCCATACACGGCTCTCTCTATAGGTAGGAAAATCGAACAATGAAAATAATTTTCGTCACCTGTCACTATTTTGGAAAAAATTTTGTGCCCCCTATTATCTTTGAAATTTAAAGTTTCATGGTAAATTTTTACACGCTCTGCTTTTTGGAACAAAGAAACAAAGCGACTTACAACTTTTTTAAATGCAAGTGATCGTGTATGATTGCTTTAACAGCTGATGATCCAATCTTGAGTTGATGCTCTATTACCGCCTATGTGACTTTACTGTCTTCTTCAATTATTTTTTAACAGCAGCAATGTTTTTGTCGGTCACAGCCATATGAGGACGCCCTGCTCCTTTTTGATGGTACAGAATTCCTTTCGCGTGCAAATTACTTATACCATCGGTAAATTGTAGTCTAAGAAGGTGTTTGTTCATTAAAAACTGAATCTAAACACTCTTTGCGCTTATAAGCGCTTAAATCTCTTTTAAAATCATAATAAATTATGATTCGAAAGTGCTCTCTGGTTAATTCCATTTTCTTTTACTTTTAAAAAGTAAAACGTAGCTGAGTTATAACGAACGTAACTTCAACAACAAAACGTTAAATGACAGATAAAGAGTTGCTCTAAATAAACACTGTATGATTGTTTTTCGCAGTCTACTAAATTCTCAGCTTATTCCTCGTATGTACAGGCTTGCTATTATGTACAGAAATGGTCAAGTATTTGGAGAACGGTTCGAGATATCTTAATTAAATTTTGCAACCGAACATTAGGAAATGTTTGGATATTTTTGGCAATATTTAATTTTTTTTCTTTCCGCATTTTTTAAATGCAAGGTTTATTTGATTTTTTTAATGGCAACAGTATTTGAATTTGGCATCGTTTTTTTTTCGAATTCAGCGGCGTAAAAATAGTTTGTCTAGCTCCCAAAGTTTAACGGAAAACGGATAGTATCTTTAGGGTAACAATAATAAAAAACATTTATTAAATAAGAAACTATTTACAAAAGGTGTTCAATGTCCACCATTCCAGCGCTACCTATCATCTGTTTTAGTCAATCGACACCCATCTTCACTGACTAAAGGCATGCGCGATAAATAGAGACTCCCTTAAATTGTGCGTTACGACTACCGATTTCGGCAACTTACCGTCATTTTCGTTACGCTAGAACTGCGCCCGTGCGCGGTACGTAGCAATGAAATGTTATTAATCTACACCACAAATTATATGCTGAATTATGGTTGTGTTAGTAGCAATCGCAGTTGGACGAATAAAGATTATTATTATTATTATTATTTGTAATATAAGTTTGTAAAATTTATTTCAACTAACATTTTGTATAGATCTCACTTCTGATATAAATTAGTATTGATTTACTAGTAATTCCAACTATATTTATACAAAATATTCCAACCCAAAGAGTTAAATATAAAGCGAATGACCAGGAAAGCCAACGTATAATCACTCTGTATAAAATGTATCGAAAATTTAAAAAATATTTAGTCTATTTTTATTACCGAGGCGCGTGCTAAATACCGAAAATCTTTCGAACTTTGAAGAGTGTGTTCGCTCCCTTAAAACGTTTTTGGACATGAAAAAAAAAATAGCTCCGAACGTGTTCTAGGATGAGCTAGCCATGCATACGTTTGTATTTACTGATTGGTAAACTCTCCTTGTTAATATGCCCTTCCAAATGTATACTCCTTAAATTCCTAGAATTAAAATTGTCTCATCCTTTATGTACTTTTTTCAAAACATTAATACAAAGATTACAAACTATGTAAACCTAAAAAGTATTCGATAACATAATTAAAGTTGCGATAATAATTACACAGGCCTGCATAAAATTTGTGATGACGTGATTTTTGTTTGTTAAGTTCAGTTTTTATATAGCAATAACTAATTAAAATACAGTTGGTCTCTACCACCAACAGATTTTTTTTTTGCACAAAAGAAAAAGAAAAAAGTATAAAAAAAACTTATAATAGGCATTTTAATACATTTTAAAATGAATGTACTACTTCAAATTCTAGGTATTAACCCAAAAATGATTTTCTGTTGTGGTTTTAAAGAAATTTGTTAAATAGGCTCTCATTACCTGATGTAAATCTTTTATTACATGTATTAATTTTGGACAAGATTTCCGGGAATTTTTACCTGCTAAATCCTATTTATTATGCTTTCACTTTATTAGTATTGCGAAGAAGAATTTCAAGTTTATCACTCCAAACAAAATGTATATTTTAATGTCATTTACTTCATTATAGCTCTGACTGTCGATCAGTAAACAAGTAAAATTAATTTGTCTTTAGTGTTGTGCGTGGTATTTGATAAATAAACATTGCTTAAAAATATGTCTAGCCGGTGTTGCAAAAACAAACCAGATGATTTCTGTTATATTTGTGGATATTTCGTCTTGAAAAAGTTTAAGAGACCAATTGGTGAATTTGTGAAAAATGCATATTATGCTTATTTCAAAATCAAATTAGGAGATCAAGATAAAGATAGGGCGCCGCACGTTGTTTGTAAGGTATGTGAAGAAGGTTTAAGACATTGGACCAAAAGGAATAGAAAAAGCCTTCATTTTGGAATACCGATGGTTTGGAGAGAACCGCAAAATAATCATGAAGATTGCTACTTTTATCTTTGTAATATTAAGGGGCATAATAGAAAAACTTTGAAACATATTTTGTACCCAAACAATATTAAATCAACTATCAGACCAGTTCCTCAGAGTGATCATGTACCTATACCTATACCCCCCAAAGTACTACAAGAAGATATTGAAACCTCTTCAACTTCCGGCTCCGTACAGATGGATAGTGATTTTGAACCATCAACCTCAGGTCAAAACCAACCTCAGCTATTTTCACAAGCCGAACTGAATGATTTAGTAAGAGATTTGTGACCTTCAAAAGATCTTTCTGAAGTACTGGGGTTGAAACAAAAAAAATTGCTTGTCCCAGAAACTACCTTCAAATCTTCCTTTAGCTGAATATGACAGAAAAACAACCAAACGAAGCTTTTCTGAAAAACTAAAACGTCTTTTTAAGAAGCATAAAGAATAAATAGCTATTTCTAATAGTTTCTATGTGTATATTTTTGTATTTTTTTTAATATAATATAAAACTAGCTTATAAATGAAATAAATCGTGTTTTTTCTATATTTTTTGATTTTACTGGTTTGAAAAATAACCTTACGTGATACAAAAAATATAAAAGCAGATTTGAAATCAGCGCTACCCAATACTAGAAAACAGTTAAAATTTTTAAATCAACATTCAAAGAGTTGAAAAATGCAGGCCTGTGTTATTAACAAACCTAGATAAAAACATAGGCTCTGCACATTCTTCGCACTCGAATAGAAAAACAAACTCTGTATTTGTAAAAGTGACGTACATAGTCAGTAAGTACTCTTGGACCTCGGATATAAATCGCCCTTAGATAAAGTAAAGCGAAATAGCGTTAGTAAAAACATAAATAAAAATTTATTGACGAAATAAACGTGTTCAAAATTATGATCGCTTTCAAGGCAAACCTGTATTCTTTTCTCATTGGATAATGCCAGACGCAAATATTTGAAAATAACGACTGATCATAAAAATTCTATTGAGTATTATGTACAATATGACAAACAATCCATTACTGGTGTGTTTGTTTTCCATCGAAACAGTCTCCGTTAAGGTGTCGAAAGCAGATCCAATGTTTCGTCTTTTACTATTTTTTTTCTTTATTATTTATTTATGATCTTCGTTAATATTGTGAAGAATTTGTCTTTGGGTTCGTTTAAATAAAACTAACGGTAATTAAAAACACACTATATTATAATAAAATACACTCTAAACACTTAATAACTAACAATAAGAATAGTTATTTATTTTATTAGTGGAATAGAAGCATTATTACACTGCGAGTGTGAATGATTGCAAATGACGAGGGCGTCAGCCCGAGCTTCATTTGTAATGTCACGAATTACTGCAATATGCTCCAGCCCACGTGTGATGCAGGCGCGGCTCGTGATGACGTATTTTGGTTTACAGTACAATGATACGAGTGCCTCGTGTGTTTTCGGTGTTTACTAAGCAAACGTTACAGTTGGTACACGAGAATGCACGAAGCACTCGGATCATTGTACTGCAAACCAAAATACGTCATCACGAGCCGCGCCTGGTGTGATGTATAAAACTTTACCCACATGTGCCTAATTCAAAAACTCTAAAAAAATCTAAATCTATAATTTCCAAATTCTAAATCTATAAGTTCCATTCAAAATAAAAATCAAGGAAACTTTCGGAGTGTTATAGCCATTTCTCAAATTTCTTGTAAACAATTTTTTAAATGTCAGCAATTTTTGGTACAAATTGTGGATCAATAGTCCAATCTCTATAATAATGAGTGATTCAGAAACGGAAAATCTGCCCTTGGAAATTGAAGAAGCTGCAAATGTTGTCTCTTCAGTTTTACCAGATAAGCCGCAAGCTAACTTACAAAATATTTACGCTTTTCTTACAAAATAAGATAATGTCTTTACCATCCACCTGCATCCTCAAACAAGTAATGCGAGCGAAATCGGAACTTCCCACATTAATGAGGAAACGAGATCTAACCAAGCCAAAATTTAGATCCGGCAACCAAATTGTGATTCTAACTCGTAGACTCTCGACCACCATGGCTCAACATAGGCATCTGCAGTTATTTAATGTCCTTCCAAATGCATGGATGGAGAAGCCTTATCTGGAGCTCAAGACGTTCCTAGAAACCCATCTAGTAGCCAACGGTTTCTACATAGTTGCTGATTTTTTGGAGAACATTAAAAACGTTGAAACTAAGATTGTAACCTGACACAATTTGCTGATACGCACACATACACACTTTCACTCATGTACACACATAAGCAGAAGCACACACACCAGCACATACACTCACACATCACTCAATACTTTACTTATTGACCTTACCGCAGTATATTTTGTATATATATTTTGTTGGTACAATAAAGTTCTATTCTTCTATTCTATTCTATTCTATTCTATTCTATTCTATTCTATTTTATTCTAAGTATGAAAATTTTTATAAATGGTTCACTGATTGGTGTACATCCAAACAAATTTAGAATCAGGCAAAAGAAAAAGTAATACGCCCATTTTTTGAAGAATTATCGAAGAAGTATAAGTGCTCCAATCTTTGGGTTTTTTATTCAATGTTGCGAGCTACAATCTCAATTAAACAAAATGTTGATATTAGTAAATTTGATCTTTAATTGTTTTTTGAAAAAGCAATAAGTGGGACACAGGCCAAAGAAATCCAGAGTATCAACAAAAGAGGATATCGCAAAATTTTTAAAAGAAGCTGGAGATAAAGATTTTTTGTTAATGAAGGTAAAAACGTGTTGAATGCTTGATATAATGAAACTAATAACTTAATATTTAAAGTTGCCTTAATAATTGGACTGGGAGGCTCTTGCAGAGTAGATGAACTAATAAAACTGCAATTAGAAAATGTGAAGAAAGAGAGACGGCTGTTTCATATCTTCGTACCAAATACAAAGATTATCCCGATAATTTTTTATTACTGTCGGCGGTATCGAAGGAGTGAACATGGTTGAAGTAATTCAAAAATACCTTGAGTTGCGTCCTATTCATGCTGTTCATGGGAGGTTTTTCGTCGAGTACATAGCTGGTAATTGCATAAAGGTTCTCGTTGGTATTAACACATTTAGTGCAATGCCAAAGAAGATTGCCAGATTTCTTAATTTACCACAAGCTCAAGAATTCACAGGGCATCGTTTTCGTTCACTCTTACCGGAGCAGGAGCAGATTTATTAGCAATAAAGTGGCATAGTGGTTGCCGTTCTAATGCTGTATGTGAGGGTTACATTGATACTTCAGTTGAAAACAAGGAAAAACAGCCTCTAAAATTCTTGTAGGAGAGATTACCGACGACGAAGCTACCACAAGTGCTTCCAACAATTCCTACCGAGATTTCAGCCTTCTTGGACGAGAGCTTGCTATTCCACAAGTTATAGTAGGCATTTTCCAACAAAATTTAAATGTTATTAGCAAGATTTCAGATCAGGTAACTTCATCTCCCATTAATTTTACTGATTGTAAAAATTATGTAATTAATATTTATCAGAAATAATTGTTATTTAGTAAAATTAAGTACCTATTTGTAGATCTCGGTTTCCGGGTTAGAACCGCGTCGACTTGGGCGTAATTGCCAACGTTTCATCCACTGTTTCAAGAGACATCTTCAGGGCTGTACGTAGATGTTCGTCGTTTTGCAGTAGCTTGAAGAATGCTAAGACAAAGACCGGCACAACTTATATAGGTGGACCGGATCAGATGGTGGTCGAATATTGGTTGGGGACAATGAGCCAATCGCATGCGTCGTATGGGCGTGGTATTTCGTGGTAGAGTTCAGTAAAGTTTGCCACGTTGGATGTATCGTCTCTATTGAGATTGCGGGGATGTTTGTAAATTTCAATAGATTCACGGATTTTTCTAGGACAATAATGCGATTCACGGGACAGAAGCTTGACATCTTTGAATAAAATTTGATGACCAGAGTTGAGTTTGTGTTCTGCCTACGCTGAGCCAGCTATATTTAACAGTCTAATACAACGTTCATGTTCTGACTCACGCACACCGACTGGCCGCTTAGTTTCGCCAATGTACACACCGCCACACGAACACGGAATACAATACACTCCTTATCCTTGGAGCGGAGATATTTTGTCTTTAACCAAGAGTAAAAGGGTAAGAGGTCCGAAACTTTAGAATGGGATCTGAAGACGGCTTTGATTTTATTTATATGTAGAACCATTCCTATATGATCGGTGATACCTTGAATATACGGTAAGAAGATGGTGCAGATGCTAGGATCTGGTTCACTCCGAAGTTTGGGGTTACGACGTCTAACTATAGTACGGTGTATGTCGTGGGCGTTATAATTATTCTGGAGTAGGGTGTTAGAAACATGCTTAAGTTCAGAGGGTAGTGCCCTAGGTTTGGAGATAGAAAACGCACGATGTACAAGAGTATTGATGACTGCTTGTTTGTGTGCCGGGTGATGATGGGAAAGCCCGTTCAGATACCGGTCCGTATGAGGCGGTTTGCTGTAAACCGTGTGGCCCAGTTTGCCATTGATATTGACTTCCGTCTGATTCCACATCCATGGTAAAGCGAATGTCACGCTGCTGGGAGTTTAGGAAAAGTAAGAACTCATCTAAGGACTGCCGCCCATGCGACCAGATGACAAATGTATCGTCTACGTTGACAATTACGCCTAACTCGACACGGCTCCAACCCGGAAACCGAGATCTACATCTAAAGAACGACCGCGGAAACCTACACCTATATTTAAGTACCTATTATTGTGTATTTTTCATTTTAATAAAATTTAAATAATTAAAGATTGGAAATTTTTTATTGCACCACTAGTGATGTAATGAGGTTCATTACTCAACTCGAATAAGTGATATTGTAACGCTCATATATCACAGATGTAGATAAAAATAATAACAGTATTTATATTTAGATTTAGATAACAATATCTATTTCACATTTATAACTACAATATTAAGAACGCGCGGTCGCTGCTTGAATAACAATTTTTCCTTTCTGTCAAGCGACATTTATAATACATGAGTTTTCTTGAATTTTTCTATTCTGAAAACCCTTTTCACATAGATAAGACGTGGCGAAAGGTATTAATATTTTTAATGCTTCTGTGACTAAATTTCCATATGCATTTCGACGAGCAAGCCAAAATGTATTTAAATCTTCATATGTAAATTTCAGTTGTAGCATTTTGTCGGCAGACATTTCAATGAGCTGGTCGTGAATCTCAACCGGTAACTTACCAGCGGCAACAACATTTTCACCAAACGGATTTAGTACCCATCTCTTCGAGAAATCATTTTTATCTTCCGAGAAATACTCCGTAAAGTGAGTTTTTAGTCAGATGCATCTTCATGCAATCCAAACTGTGGTGAATAATAGTGTCTTGGTCATTCAAATTTGTTTAATATAACTTGAAGTGAGTGGAAATATAACCAAATCTTTGCTTTGAAGGCGAATAATCCAGATATCAAGCTTCTTAATGACAGCATGAACTGTGTCCGTCATTAATAAAATATTGTTATCACGTCCTTATAAATTCAGTATTCTTGGTATAAGACTCAAGTCGTTTAAATGCTAAGTAAGCCAACAATAACATACACTCATTATTTAGAATGGCGTTGTTTATTCTGGAAAAATATTAATTTATCTCGCAATTCCAATACGCGGGTTAACACTTTCCCTTGCGATAACGATCTAACTTCTGTATGGAAAAGAAGAGATTTTTTATTTGCGCCAATTTTATCGCATAGTTTACCAAGCAGCCTGTTCTGTAACGGTCGGCTTTTAATAAAATTAGAAATTTTTACAGCTTGCAGATTTTCCGGCATGTTTTTTTGCGACAAGAACATGTCTGTGAACGAAACAGTGCGTCCATTCCTCCCTTGGTATAAGACGATTTTGTAATACTTTCATTTATCCACTGTTCTTTTCTGTTAGCGCCTTTTCACAATCAATACATTTTGTCCAATCTGTTGGTATAGTTTCTAGTAGCTTCAAAGAAAAAAACATCAGAAAGACATTGTCCTATTGCATGACCAGGTACTGTTTTGCATGACAACATATTTTCTTTGATTGATGTCCCTATCACATTCATACCTCGCAAAACATAAGAACTGGGACATGTTTGCTACATCTGTGAAAGCACCACTTTTATAGATTGGCATTAATCGGACGATCTTCCATGCATCAGGGAAGATACCTACAGAAAGTTAAAGATTGAAAAGTTATCATAGTGGTTCAATTAAAATAGGTGAGCAGTCTTTAAACAGAAAACTGGGAAAATTATCAGCCCCCATAGTCAGGGTGTTCACTAAGAACAATGAACAATAAATTAAAATTCTCAAAATTTCTAGCATGTTTATTACTAATGTATATGAACATCAATTTTCATGAAGTAAAAACAATGAAAGTTATTTTTAAATCACCTCATATATCAAAACGATATTATCTCAACAAATTTAAAGTCATTCCTTTTAAAATACTGCTGTTAATTTTAGTAATTGCAAAAATAAGTTAACCTCATATATTCTTATTTAAAATTAAAAAAAAAAGTTTTTATCTAAAAAACAGAAATATATACTTATATAGTTAACTTTAAAACATTTAATTACCTTTAATATTTTAAATTGCTATTTTGACAAGAAGATTTGTACATGAAACGGAAAAAATAAATTCAATTAGTAACAACGTACTGACAGTTCAAAACAAATATTAACCTATTATTTTGTCGTTATGTAGCGTGACTAACAAAACTACACGAAGTGGAAATTTACTGTAAAAGCTTCAATAACATGTCCCTGGAGTTATTTTAATAATAAGTTTAAACAAACGAACGCAGCCACATAGTTTTATGATATTTTCAAGAAACATATACCGAATGTTCCCAAAAAAGGAACCAATTTAAAATTCTTGTTGTGTTATAGAATCAACTTTTACCATCGCGATAATAAATTATTTCTACTAAATTTGAGAGGGAACATAACGTTCCTTCAAAAATTTTCCTGATTACAGTGGGCTGTTTTTTAAGTAATTAAGTAATGAAAGATTGGACTTCAGAAAACTTCAAATTCTGATAGTTGTCATACATAAATTCAAATTATAAACGCTTATATTTTTAAATTATTTTATCCAACACCTCCTAATAATAGACCTATAACTATGGCGATTTTAAATCAATTATGTAGCTTATAACTCACTAGTGAGTTAAAAACATAATTTATCTCACTAGTGAGATAAAACAAGGTGAAATTTAGATTGCATAGAGACATTCAAACTGCTATAGTATTAACACATTTATATTAATTCTAAAGGGTAAACAATAGCAACTAATTAACATTTACATTAATATTAAAGTTGAAGCAAATCCTCTTTGTATCTGACTCTGCATTCAGGTTATTCGAATTTAGAGTTATACTAGAAGACGTATTTGAAGTATCCTGAACAGAAATCTGATGACCAGAAGTCGAGGGCGTTAGACTGTCTGGACCTTGTATCTTTCTGGCTATATCAATCTTGTTGGATACTGAATCTTGTATATAACCTTCTGCCACAGTGGACGATTTCCACCCACCATGTCGTTTAACTGTTGTAATATCAGCTCCTGCGTTTGCCAGAAGAGATGCTGACGAACGTCTCAGACTATGTCCTGTATATAATTGAGCTTCTGGTAGGTTCAGGAAAGATGCAACTTTCTGAGGTATCTTAGAAATGGTGTTAATTCCAACTGGCTGGATAGTGCATTTTTCTTTCTTGTAATTTAGGAAGAATCTGCTATGTGGAATACCTTTTGGTCTCATACAGACATATTTTCTGTAGAGGTCAAGAATATCTGTTGTAAATCCTTCTGCCATAACAGTGAAACTTCTAGATACGTTTGTCTTTGTGTCAGGTATCGAAACATACAAGTATCTTCCTTTATCTTCTATATCGTCAACTTTCAGCTTAGTTATTTCATCAGTGATACTTTGCTGTTTTCTCCATTCTTCAAAATGACGAAATTCTTTGTCGTAATTATCCTTCGATTTTTTTGGCAGTAATTTATAACATGCTGCTTGTGCTTCTTTCTTAACTTCTAGCGGAATGAAAACAGCCTCTTGCAACTCTTCCATTAATATCAACTTTTAACTGCAGTATTATTAATCAATCACTAATTTTGTTTGCTTGTTGATTTGCATTATTTATTCTCCATAGTAACTGCATATCCGTATATGAACTTTTTGCATTAGTCGTTTATAATTTAAATTTGACATGGAACGTCAAATTTATAAAACATTAAAAGCCATTTTGAACGGATCTTAAGAGGTGTTGGATAAAGTTTTGTATTGCACACGTGTGTTAATTACAAATAAGTCACTTGAGAAAAGTAGCTCACTCGTCCTAGCGGACTCGTAAGCTAAACATTTTCTCGCGTGACTTATTTGTAACATAACACACTTGTACAATAAATAACTATTATTATAATGTTAGAATTACAACATAAAATATTTATTATTTAATGTTACTATAGAACTGGCCAAAAATTAGAAAATGGAGAAATTTATTCCACTAATCAGTGTTTACAGGATTTCCGGCAACAATATCCTAATCTGCCAGTTACTTATTATTAAATTTGGTGAATCAGAGGCAATAACTCGTAAACCTGGCGGTGGAGCACTTAACGAACAGCAAATTGCATAGAGGATATTCGACGTCGAATGAACAACTCACCCAAACAAACAAACAATCACAAAACTATCACAACAAATTCGTTTGTCAGTGGGAACACATCACGCTATTTTAACCTTTATGTGACTGGAAGGGTACCCGGGTGCCTTTTTCAGATTTAAATATTAATATTTTTTGTGTTTGAACTTGCAGAGCTTGGAAATTCTGTGACATCTCTAAACTTGTTTTATATTACATTTTATTATATATACTTCGTTATTTAGATTTAATTTTTAACGAAAAAATGGCATTCGAAATTATTACAACCTCTAAGACCGGTATGGGTACCCGGGTACCTCCACTTAAAATTACATATGGATGGATGTGAAAGAACAAAAGTAGCATTTTTACATTTTTTTATTTATATATGTTATAAAAAAGATGTATAAAAAGAACGAAAATAAATAGTAATAGGATTAAATGTTGGTTACAGGTATCGCATACGGCCTTAGTAACAGAATGCTCATTACAAACTGGTTTTGAACAAGAATTACATGCTTTTCGCGTTTTTCTTTGTCTGTCATTCAATTCCCGGCAAATGTAACATTTTCCAACTACCAAAATACGCCCAGAAGTATCTCGAGATGATTGATGTCTGACTGCTGTAACGACTGGTTGTGTAATTGGGCGTCCTAGAACCATTTCTAGTGATGTACGTGTAAAATGATTGCCCAAAACTCTTGGAATACTTCTTCGAGTTAGTACGGCAGACATGCGTAACTCGTTTGCAAGATCTTTCAAAAATCTCCGTCGTCGGTCGGTTGATGTAAGCCTAGGATTGTGCTCCGTGTAAATTATGTATGCACTCAGTGCAGCAAGGTGGACCATATTGAAAAAAAATGCTAGGGGCCAACGATTTGTTCTACGCTTTACTGTATACTCTGATAATATTTTATCCATCGTGTCGACGCCGCTTTTGGTTTTATTGTAATATTTAATAATTTCGGGTTTTGCAGTACCAGTATGTTCTACTTTGCCTGTTGTATGCATTGATGATAATAGGATGACAGATTTGTTCTTTTTGGGAACATACAAACATATAGTTGCTCTTTTAGTAAATGCAAAATTAGTGGAATTTATAACTCTACTTTTATCGGATTACATATTGGAAGGAAGAAAAGTTTTATTTTTTCGAACGGTTCCTACTAAAGTTAAGTTCCAAGAATTTAGGTTATGGGCCAACTGTAAACTTGTGAAAAAGTTGTCTGTCGTTATATTTCTTCAGAACCTTTATATTTAGTAACTAAATCTAGAACTGTACGCTCTACAATATTCACTTGCCATTCACCGTCTGGTGGTTTTCCAGTATAAATATTACCTTGTAAAGGATAAGCATTTGCCGCATTACAAGCCCAAAAAATGTTTATCCCATACTTTGCCGGTTTTGAAGGAATGTATTGGGTAAATTTTGTATGTCCTCTATAAGGAAATAATTGCTCATCGACCGTTATGCATTCAGACGGCTTATAGTTGTTTTCTAAATTACTATTTAGCATTATCCATATATCACGAATTGGAGCAGCTTTGTCGCTTTTAGATCGTTCAACACGTGTATTCTGATTATCAAAACGAATAAATCGTGAAAACATTTTGAAGCGATCACGAGACATAGCCGCAGAATAAGAGGTAAGGATTCAAGTTTCCACATTTCAGATATATGATTTATGTACACCAGCTGCAATTAGGATTCCTAAAAATGCATCGAATTCCTCTTCAGTAAATGCCTTGAAAACCTTTCCTGGTGGTGGTTGCCGCTTAGAATCTTTGTACTTTTTAGCTTGTTTTTCATTATAATCTCCAGTTACTTGTGTGCCTTTTCTGTTAGTTTCCCTTAAAATTATGGTACAAATTTCATTGGCCATGATAGATTTAAAAGTTTCTTTAGCAGTATATAATGCACTAAAACTTGGTGCGCCACATTTTTTGCTCAAGATATTTCGGCTAATTGTCTGCGCTTGTGGTAATGGAGTATTAGTCCAATGAGTTCCATCTTTAGCAACTAAAACAGTAGGCTGTGCCTGTGCAGGCGTTTCTTCTTCGTCACTAATTTCATCTGAATATGGTTCCTCTTGTTCGATTACAGGTTCTATTTCTGCATCAGATTCTTCAGATTCGATTTCCGGAATGTATTCGTCTTCATCCGAAGCAGTAAATGGCTCTTCTTCTAATGCTTCTTCCGCTGCTGCTAGTAATTCTACTGATGTCAGTTTGAAAACCATACAATATCACATTACGTTCTTATTATTACTATTACTTTTACTCTTACAGGATTTGTAATTATATTAACTTCTATATCATACCTGGTTCTCCTCCATCTTGGTTTTGTAAATGAACCCGATCTAGGACCAGGCGTATTTTCACACATTCCGATAAAAATAATAAAATTTGCACTTGTTATTACCAAAAACACTAAAAATAGGTATTTAGTAAATGTACTGTAGCGATCAAATTATATAAGAGCACTTCAAAAAATGGACTGTTACTGA
Source organism: Melolontha melolontha (assembly GCA_935421215.2). NCBI lineage: Eukaryota > Metazoa > Arthropoda > Insecta > Coleoptera > Scarabaeidae > Melolontha > Melolontha melolontha. Next base: position 50,806,538 of record OW285235.1, on the reverse strand, counting down.
TTTTCAGACATGTCTAATCTTGTTCATAACAGCGCAGTTTATGTCTCCCCACCACTGTCTCTCGTATATGTATAGCTGCAACTTATATACAACGTGTTATTTTTCCCAGTCACATAAAGGTTAAAAAAGATTTGTCAGAAATAGTTTTGAAAGATGTCATATAAGATTGAAATACGAAAGTGTATATATAATTTAGTTGGACGAGTACCTAAACGCGAGATTGTTAGCATTTTTCGAGACCAAAATATTGGACTGTCAACCATTTACCGTAGAATTAAGGAATGTGAAGAAGGTATGCCATGCATGAATTTACCGAAAAGTGGGCGACCTCCAGTTTTGGCCCCACATGAAGTAAACAGACTCATCCAATCTGCCCAAGACAGAGTTGGGACGTTTACGCGCACTTTAGGCCGGAGATTTCGAATTGCGCATAGGACTGTAGGCAAAATTTTGACTAAAAATGGATTAGAATATCGAAAAAGAAGGAAGTGTCGCAACCCAGGTAGGTATAATCTCCAGATGCTGCCGAACATTAAGGCGTCAACATTTTATTGGCAACAGAGTTATTGTTTTAGACGATGAGAAATATTTCACATTATCCAATCCGGAAATAAAGGGTAACGATGGTTTTTACACGTCCAATGTTGCAAATTGTCCTGACAACGTAAAATTCAAACCGAAAGCGAAATTTTCCGCCAAGATTATGGTCTGGTGCGCTATTTCTCAAGCAGGAAAGACCTTGCGTTGGGAGAGTTAGAGGTGAAACTGTGGATGCAAACGTCTATATTCGCAAATGTCTATCTAAATTTATAAATTTCATTAATGCTCATCATTCAAATGATAATGTAATATTCTGGCCATCTGGCTTCATGCCATTATGCTAGAATCACTCAAAACTGGTTATTTGAACATAACGTGAGTTATGTATCTAAGGAAGACAATCCCCCCAACGTACCCCAGGCGCGCCCCATTGAGGAATTTTGGGCACTACTGAGCAGGAAAATTTATAACAAGGATTGAGAAGCCCAAAATGAAGCACAGTTTCGGGCCAGAATATTCCAGAGGATCCGAGAAGTGAATATAAATATCGTCCGATGGGGAGAATTCTACCAAAATTGCGCGCCATTGAAGACCATGGGCCCTTATCAGTTTTGTGAATTTAGTTTTTGTATGACGCAATAATGTATAATAATTTCCCAATGCTTATGTTTTAATAAAATTGTTATCGTTTTTTTAATTTTTTTATTTTTTTCTCCAAAGCTATGTTTCACGCGTTATTTTATTTTTCCATATTTAAAAAATGCCATTTTCAAAACCAGACATCACACAATCGAAGAATTTCGTAATGCTATTGTCAATTCTTGTGCTGACATAACCCAAGTAATCCTTCATGCTTTGAAAGCATGAAGCGTAGCGTTCCAACATCTGCTTTAGTATTATCTCCTTTTAAGTGTGTCATAACCAAACTATAAATATTATACGTTTGTGGCATAATACGTGCACTGCCACCAACTATTAAAGAAAAGCATGACCGTCTCTAATGAGGAAAGTTTTTTATGGACCGAGTGACCCATCGGCTGGAATCTGTTTGGACTACGTGATATTTTAACATTGGCAACACTATACCGAGAAAAATATAACAAGTGTTCATTTGAAAAGTCAATCTAGGTTACTTTGAAACTTTGTTAGAATAAGACGCATATATATTAGTATGTGTTTGTTGTTCCGTAAACGTAAATCCAAATGACATTTGATAATGTCAATCACAAATATCAGTTAGTGCATAAAATAATCGTGCGTCGATTCTGGTTTAAATAAATTGCTTCAGTTTTAACATGGCTTCCACTTTAGAACATAACATTTCTTTAGTCCAGGCTTATTTTTGAAGTGGTAATAAAATTGATGGTTTATGGGTTTATTCAGTTCAAGATTGCATGGTAGAATTTCAAGTTGCGTTTCCACATTTTGTAATAGATTATATACAATTTAAGAATACTTTGGATAGAACTTTAAAACTTTTTTCTGAAACTGGTAGTCTCTTAAGAAAATCAGGCAGCGGAGCAGTTAAGAAACGTACACCTCAAGTTGTCAATCGTGTTGAAGAAATAGTGGAAAATGAACCACAAACATCTGTTCGACATTTGAGTCAACATTTAAACCTTTCTGTTGGTACAACTCACAAGTTATTAAAAAAAGATATGCAACTTTATCCATACCGTGTCACAGCAGTACAAGAATTGTTAGAAATTGATTACCCACGTAGACAACAGTTTTGTAATTGGTTTGTAAATATGAACAATAATGGAGAACTTTCGCAAAGAGTCATCTTTACTGATGAAGCATGGTTTTATAAAACGGGATACCTAAATTCACAAAATACCAGAATTTGGAGTAGCGAAAATCCACATGTAATTAATGAAGAATCGCTACATCCAGAGAAAATTTGTGTTTGGGCAGCGATAAGCAAAAGGCGAATCATTGGACCAATATTTTTTCAGGGAACGTTAACTGCTCAAAGGTACAGTACGGAAATTTTACAACCATTTGTCAATCAGTTGCATGATGATGAACTACAAAATGCATATTTCCAACAAGACGGAGCACCTTGTCACTGTACTGCAGAATCTTTGTATTTAAGAGAATTTTTTGATGAGCGTATAATTAGTCGAAATACTGAAATTGCCTGGCCTACACGTTCATGCAATTTAACACGTTGCGACTTCTTTTTGTGGCCTTATCTAAAAAATAACATATTTCGAACACCTATATTGAATTTGAATGATTTGCTACAGAGAATCGAACAGAAATGCATGGAAATTAATAACAATCCAGTAATGTTGCAGAATATCATCAGAAATTTTGAACGGAGGATTTTAAAGTGCATTGATCTTGAAGGACAACATTTTCAACATTTGTTATAGTTTTCAATAAATACCTATTATTTGTTATTTATTTGTATGTATGAAACTGTCAAAATATACGACTTCGTAGGTTAAGTAGTAAATTTTAATTTACGACATTCTTCAAAATGTTCTCAGTAAATCACATGCTACTAGATTTACTGTTCAAATGAACACTTGTTATAGTATAGTTGACTGCAATTGTAATATGCAATACTACAAACGAAAGTTACTATAGTGATAGGTATCGCGGTGTAATTGAAGAATTCAAGATTATTGTCGTTTCGTAAAATGGCTGCTTGAACAATACAGTTGTAGTAAAAAAGTATTATAAGTTGTGGTAAGAAAGACTTTATACAGCGTAAGAATTCTTAGAGTTGATGTATAAGAATAGTACTATGTATAATAATCTATCTTTCTTCTGTCATTCTTCTTTTCCCTTTCGGTAATGGGCCAAACACACTAAGTTGTAGTATCTTTTTTCTATACTGCTCATCTATCCAGAAACTAATCACGGTAATGTCTATTTGACTATGTCAATTGCAATACTGTTATCTTGATTACAATGCCATATTATTTGCTCTCAATTGTATAATATTATTACACATCGATCGCCTCTGATTTACCCATCGGCGGTTATATACTACTATATATAATAATATAGAATTATCGAATTTATTATTACAGCATCGTATTAAGTACCATATCATCATATATTTCTACCCTCTAGAAGGCAATGACATATTTCTTTTTTAAACTTAAGTTGGTACCATAATTTAAGTTAACTTATTTTGCAGCGTGTGTGAGATATAGGTTATTTTATACTGATGACAGATTAGGTTTTGTCATTTTGACAAATAATTACATACAAACGTTTCAGTTGAAAAAATAAAAAGTTTAATAATAAAAACAGCTACAATAAATGTTCAAAGTGAGCTCCTTCATTTTCTATGCATAGCGGAACTCTTCGTCTCATATTATTGAAGGCATTCCTTAAATTATGTGGTGTAATTTTCTCACAGACATTTCGGATAACATTAGTAAGTTCTTCAATTGTATGTGGACGATTCGTAAATACTCTATTTTTTAGATGTGGATAAATGAAATAGTCCATAATTGTTAAATCCGGAGATCGTGGTGGAAAGTCTACTATTCGATTATCAAAGAATTCATGCAATAATTCCATCGTTTCTCTTGTCTTATGGGCTGTTGCATTATCTTGCTGGAAATATCCCTCGCGGAGCTCATCATCATGTAATTTATTTACAAATGGTAGCAATAAATTATTACGATATCGTTCTGCATTTATCGTATTATTAAAGAATATTGGACCAATAATCCTTCTACGAGAAACAGCAAGCCAAACGCCTATTTTTTGTGAATGCAAGGGTGTTTCAAGAATTTCATGTGGATTTTCACTAGACTAGATGCGCATTGTTTGTTTATTTATATATCCTGATAAATGAAACCATGCTTCATCGGACCAGAAGGATTTATCAAGAACGTCCTCGTTATTAATCGTACCTAAGAACCACTGACAGTAATTAACTCTGGTTACATGATCGATTGGTAAAAGCTCTTGCACGCAATGAAATTTGTATGGAAATTTTTCTAAGTCTTTTTTAAGAATTCTCTGGCAGGTCCCATATGACAGTTGTGTTTGTTGTGAAAGCTTACGAATCGATTTCTTAGGTGATTGATTTATTCGTCCCTCAACATCTGCTATATTTTCAACTGTCCGCTTTAGTGGTCTACCAGCACCTGGTTTTCGAGACACAGACCCTGTTTCACGGAATTTAACCACTGACTTTTGAATTAATTGCCGCAAACTGTCATATGTTGTTGGAAAATTTGGAAATTCTGCCCGAAATTCTTCTGTACAAGGCTGCAAGGAGTACGGCCATTCTCCATTTTCTAATTTTACACCATTCCTAAAGTATGATTCGATCAGAAAAACTTTATGGTTTATTGTAAAGATTTTTAAGTGTCAATTAATAAATACATTAATGACAGATGAGTTTTATTTATCAGAACATACACATAATGACAGATGTATTTTATTTGTCACTACCAACACGATATTTTCAAGAAATAATTTCATGGCTTGCTAGAGGGTAAATATAAATGATCATATTGTATTTATAACAAATAATATTGCTTGTTTTGATTTTTATAATCTCCTTCGCCCAAGAATCGAATGTACATTGTTCTTCATACATCAAATAATGGTCAATGTTACTTTTAGGATGTTCATATTTTCCTCTTTGACTACTAATTGTGTTGTGTATTAACACAACATGTTAACTTCGAAGTATTGTTCTATTTACTGTTTTTTATCAACGACCCTAGTATGCAAATTTTCACCCCGCATATTATGCGGAATTATATTCCGCCGATTTAATACGTGTATATCATAGTTGTCGTGCACATCAGGAGTTAGTAGAAGAGATGATAGAGAAAGCGATCGTTTGCTGCATTGGGAACACTTTCGTTTTAAGTTTTCGAAGAGTTGGACGTGTTCCAGAGTCGAGGCCCTTTTATGCAATTTTGAATTATTGTTTGTGTTAGTTACGAATTTATAATCATCCAGTGTGGTGAATGTGTGTTTTGATTCGGAAGTCAAGTTTGTGGCATCAGCTTTTTGCTGGATTTGTACACGCTAATATCTGAGGCTGCATTAAACTGGAAGACCACCCGGATTGCCCCAGATTTAAGTTCGTCCTGGTTTTACGCAGCGTGGGAGACAGCAACGTGCTAAACTATCGTGTCCGAAGTATCATCGTGTGTGTCGCCCTAGAGGCAATTTGCCGTAGTAAGACCTGAAGGCCTCATTACGGCAAAGATAAATTCTTGAATATTTTTGTGTTTGTGAATTGTACCTAATTAAGACTTTCGGTACTTGCCACTTCAAGATTTAGAGGCTGGCCTCACTTCGGCAGCCATTTTATAGAATGTTCGTTTTTAGAGTAACGGCATGTCTTTCATTTTTTAATTATTTAATTAACTTTAATACATTGCTGCCTAGACGATAGAGTATTCTGTTTGCATTTGTTAATTTATAGTTTCTCTGTCCATTTTGCGGTCAACAATTAATTCACCTTTTGCACATAATAAATGTTTTTTTTTATTAAATCAAAATAGGACGGCGAATCAAATATAAATCGGAATTCTTTTTTAAAACTTTATTGGGACATAATAAAAATACAAAGGCTCAAAATTTTACTTTTCTACGGAATTTCCTGATATCGTGACCAGTGATGTAAGTCGGTAAATTACCCCGTATATTACCGAATTAATTAGAGTCATTTACGGTAAATTACCACATAAAATTTCCGTAAATTACAAACAAAGTCAAACGTCATCTATGTGCACGTATGACATTGCACACTCGGTGATTGGGGAAGTCCCTTTCTAGCAGATGTAAATGCTCGTGAATCATCCGTTTATATAACGAATGAAGTAGTCTTTCAAAAGATTTCGGTGTATAAGTTGAACTATATAAAGTTTGTGAATATACTACTCCTAGTGCAGTGCGCTGGGATGGGGCGAAAAGATAAAATAAAAAAAGTTATTTTAACAGCATTTTCAAAATCCACAGAACATTCGAAATTATATTCGTGTAACTTCTGTTCGCAAAGTTATGTTTTAAATGTAACCAGAATGTCCAGTCACTTACAGGATAAGTGCATTCGTTGTCCTCGTAAAATAAAGAATGAAATACAATCAAAATCAAGAGCATTAAGTGTTAAGAAAATTAAAGCAATAAATAAAGGTGAGTAATTTTGATTGATTCCTATTGGGTTTTATCGAAAAGTATTTAACATTTTAGAGATTCCGGAAAGAAAAAGTTCTTCGCAAACAGATTTAGAAGACGACGATGGAGAGACGATTTCAAGCGATTCTCGCCCACAATCTGCTGCAAGCACCACTAAATCCGCTTACAGTGAAAATTTGGATTTTTTTTGTGGATGTAATGAATAAATCAGAAGAAGAGGAAATTTGGAATCTCTTAGCAAGAGCATGCTGTGCTAGTAATACCCCTTTAAATTTTACGGAAAATGTTCATTGGCAAAAATTGTTTAAAAAAATTAAACCATCTTTACGATTGCCGACTGGATATCAGTTATCCAATACGCTTTTAGATAAACAATACTCTTAAATAAATCAGTTAGTTAATGAAAAAATAGCAAAGGCTAAATCAATTGGAATTCAAGTTGATGGGTGGAGTAATATTAGAAACGAATCCATTATAAATATAATAATTACATGTCCAGAACCAGTTTTATTTAAAGTAATTGACTGCAAGGAAAATCGCCACGATGCTGCATATCTTTGTTCTTTACTTAGTTCTGTTATTGACGACTTAGGTATTAATAAAGTTATAAGCATAGTAACTGATAACGCTAGCAATATGAAATCAACTTGGAAATTAATTAGTGATATGTACCCGTCTAATTATTTTTCTTGTTATGGATGTAGTGCTCATATTTTGAATTTATTCGCACAAGATATTTTAAAATTGGAAGTATTTGCATGTTTAATTACTGATTGTAAAGTCATAGTAAAAACTATTAAAAAATCGCATATTTTGAATGCTACATTTAAAAATATACAAGATGAACAGCGAGCATTACAAAAATCAAACACACTAAAATCTCTTAAACTACCTGGCCAAACTAGATGGTGCTCTAATATTTTCTGTTTAGAAAGCTTAAGGATAAATAAAAAAAATTTAAAAGAATTGGCTATAACAGAAACTATAGCTAAAAGAATAAAAAATTATATTTTAGATGATCTGTTTTGGGAAAGAGTTGATACATTACATACAATTTTACACCCGGTCTCCGTAATTTTAAAGAACATACAAACCTCTCAACCTTGCATATCTCATGTTGTTGAATATTTTCAAGATCTGAAAGATCAACTGATTGCTGCATGCCCAGTTTCAGAACTAAATGCTGTCCTATCACATTTAAAATCACGGAGAGAAATGGCTATAACACCTATACATTTGGCTGCCAATTTACTAGATCCAAAATTTATAGGCAAAAATCTCAATAACGAGGAATATATCACAGCACTGACATATATTAACAAACTATCAACGGATCTAGTTAGTGGATCTGATATAGCAGAAATTATGACTGAGGTTGCTTATTACAAATCGAAAGAACAATTGTTTTCAAAAGATTTTATATGGCAAGCATTAGAGACAGGCAAATTGAATTCTGTATTATGGTGGAAATCACTTTGTTGTACTACAGCTTTAAGTAAAGTCGCAATAGAAATTTTGAACAGCCCACCAACAACATGTGCGACGGAGAGAATTTTTTCAATGTTTAGAATTATACACAGTAAAAAACGAAATAGATTAACTAATGAAAGAGCTGCTAAGTTGGTATATGTGAATTTAAATTTAAAACTGAAAGAAAATCCGGCACTGAAAGAACTCCCAACAGAAGAGTTGGAATGTTCTGATTCGAATTGCAATACTGAGACTAAGAGTGATCTGGAATAGTTATGTAAATAACATTACATATTACATAATGGTAATAATGAAAAATCATTGTTTAGTTCTATTTTCAGAATATTGCTTAATTTTAAAATATGTTAATATTGTACTCTTTATTTTTTTTCCTTTAATAAAATGTATAAGACTTTTTTGTTGTAGAGGTTTTATTTAAACAATAAAAAAGTGTGATAAATTACCATGGTAATTTACTCAAATGGTAAATTACGCAAGAATAAATCTTGGTAAAAAAAGAGCAGTAATTTACCACGGTAATTTACCAAAAATATATATTACGGTAATTTTACATCTCTGATCGTGACACGTTCTTCCCAATGGATGGATAATTTTGTTTTCTCGTTTTCGTAAAAGGAAGATGGCTGTGCCATAAGCCAATTGTGCATGACATCTTCAACTGCAACATCGTCATGAAAACGTTGTCCCCCAAGAGCTTCTTTCATCGGTCCAAACAGGTGGTGGCCGCAGGGCGTTGGCACCATACGATTCCGTTTTTGATTTTCGATGAGAAGACGAGGTACCCACCTTGCGAACACTTTCCGAAACCCCAGGTCATCAGTAATGATCGTCTGTACACTGCCAAAGCTAATTCCCACCTTAGAAGCAATGTCGGCTACTGTTAATCGTCGGTCGTCTTCATGAAGTCGGTGAACAGTAGGAATGTTCTTCTCTACTCCGCTGGTTCTTGGTCGACATCGGTGACCTTCAATTTCGACTGCTTCTCGCCCTTCTAAAAATTGTTTGTGCCATGAATACACTTTTTCTTTTTAAATGTATTATCCCCGAACTGTGCCTGAAGTCTTCTCAAAATTTCTGATGGTTTTACGCCTTCTTTCGTAGAAAATTTAACTATAATACTTTGCGCTATGGACGACAGTATTTCTCACTCAGGCATCGCGATAGTTACTGAACACGTGGTAGTGTGGCATTCTATAGCGCTAGGCATCCCTGCCAGTGAACTTTAGGCGCCACCACATCCCTCTTTGTTCACCTCACTATCGGTACGAAAAGAATGCCGGTTTATATTTGATTCTCCCTCGTACATTATACCTTTCAGCTTTTTATCTTCGAGTATTAATAACTAACATTTAGTTCTTGTTGTTTTTTTTTTCCTTTATGCAAGCAAACTTGATTATGTAACGATTATCCCCTATCTGCCAAAATAACTTTTGTCAACAATCTTCTGTCACCTGTTCTTTTAATTATTTTCCTATTACATTTTTGTCATTATATATTTCTTATCTTGATCTTCTTAATTATCCTTTTATAATCTTCGTTTATTTCTTCTTTATTTGCCACAAATTTTCTGCTGTTATTATAATTTAGTTACAATAACATAATGTATATAGATAGATTTTTGTATATAGATCTTTTTTCTTATCACCCCTTTTTTTTACAACCGGATAAAGATTCAACGTAGAAATTAAGATAGATTTGTTTTCACAAAACATGCGGGTGAAAAAGTCAAGTTCAACTATTACAGTTTTAGTTGTTGTTTAAAAATGTAATGTTCATGTTTTATTTGTGAGATGCTAGTAACAATTTTGTTTAAATGAATTAATAAGACTGCCAACGCTTAACATTAGCTGCAAGTTTTCTTTTTTGAATATATTAATATAAAAGTAAAATGTGTATCGCAATTTTATAGCTTCTACTGATGAAGTCCTTAATAAATGAAAAAATATTGAGAAAGAACATTTTAATTTTAATGTAAACAGACCGATAACCCAAATATTAGTGAAATTATATATATATATATATATATATATATATATATATATATATATATATATATATATATATATAGATAATTATAATTATCATCATAATATATGTTGCTGTTATATAATTATATATCTTAAGTTATTAAATATCATATACATTTGCTTATCATGCTGACAGTTCCGTATTTTGATTCCTGTCTGGTTGTCGGAGTAGGTTTTCGTAGTTTTCCTTCTCGTTTAAGGCGAATGCCGACAGCTTTACATCTTAAGACGCTCCACGGGCGCATACATAATAATACCTCATGTCTTGAGTTTCCCTGTTTTTGTTGTCTATCTATTTTAGAATACTAAGGCATGATTTATTATTATTCAATTGGAATGTATCTTTGAATAATTTTATCCATAGCAACTCAAATGTATGACATTAATATACTGTCATTTATATTTTATATTCCTTGATAAAGGCAGCATTTGCCGAAACATGTAGGGTTGTTTTAAATATAATATATTTTAAAGTAAAACCAGACCTTAAATCGCCAACAAATTGAATTTACCATATATGTATATATATATATATATATATATATATATATATATATATATGTATATACCATAATATATATTTATAAAATAAATTAAAAGAGGTCTGTCAATTAAAAACTCATTTATTAACTATCTCTATATTTCGCAACAACTTTGTTGCTTCTTCCGGAGACGAAAAATAAAATTGATTAGATTTTTTTTTATTGTCCGGGTACGTCACTTTTATTTATTTTTTTTTTTATTTTTTTTTTAAATGAGTTTTTAATTGACAGACCGCTTGCCCGCTTTTAATTTATTTTATCCAATATAGTACGGTCGATAATTTCTTTTAAATTATTTATATATTTATATACATATATATAATTATAGAAAATTTCTTGACCGTACTAATATAAATTCACTACTATTTGGGTTATTGGTCTGTTTTAATTAAAACTCAATTATTCTAAACTCAGTATTTCGTCAGTATATTTTTTGGCTTCATCAGGAGTAGCTATAACATTGCAAAATACACTTTACTCTTACACTAATATATTCCCAAAAGAAAACTGACAGCTGGAGTTAAGCGTTGGCGGTCTTATTAAATAAATCACACATAATTGTCACTAGCAACTCACAAATAACATATCGACATTATATACTTAAACAAACAACGACAGCTGTAAAATTTTAACTTGACCTTTTTCACCCGCATGCAAGTGACAACAAAATCAAGAGGGAAGTGTTTTGTCAGAAGGTCAAGTTAAAATTTTACAGTGGTCGTTGTTTGTTTAAGTATATAATATCGATGTGTTATTTGTGAGTTTCTAGTGACAATTCTGTGTGAATTATTTAATAAGACCACCAACGCCTAACTCTAGCTGTAAGTTTACTTTTGTGAATATATTAGTGTAAGAGTAAAGTGTATTTTGCAATGTTATAGCTACTCCTGATAAATTCCAAAAATATATTGACGAAATATTGAGTTTAGAACAATTCAGATTTAATTAAAACAGACCGATAATATTATCAAATTAGTATGTAATTGCGAAGTAAATGTGCTTTCAAAACTGGCATCTACTTTAAATAACTGACATCTTAATTATTAACATTGTCACCTTATAATGCGTTTTTAATTAGTTTGAACCGAGGTCTATCGTGGCTTAATTTATAACGCGACCGTCCGGCAAACCGTAGACTTGGCTTCAAATCCCAACGTAGTCAAACTTTTTCAATTAAATTTCGTATGAATTGCGTTGTAATTTGTAGACACCAATGTTTACATTCACATTTACTTCGAAATTACATACTAATTTGATAATATTTATAAATATTTCATATAAAAGCCGAAAAACTCTAAAAATTTATCAATTAATATGCCAAGGCATGATTTATTATTAATGAACTTGAATGTATCATTGAATAATTTTGTCCATGACAACTACAGATATATTGTATGACATTAATATACTGCCATTTATATTTCAAATTTCTTTGAAAAAGGCATCATATGCCGAAACATGTAAGATTGTTTTAAATATCTACATATTGAAGTAAAACCAGATCTTAAATCGTCAATTAATTGAATCTACCATAACATACTAAGGTCAAGAAATAATTATATATGTATATATTTTATATATATATATATATATATATATATATATATATATATATATATGAAAAATTTTGTGAAAAACTTATCTGCGCGGAATGTGCATATATCGATATTTCACTGTTTTTTACAGATCATCAGTGCACCTTACCGAAGACATACATGATATTCACTTCTATACTACGTGTATATATACGAACTGTAATGAACTTCATGTGTATGAGAATTAATAATTATTAAATCTCATTTTACATGCGATTGTCGCTATAATCGCTAATAATTATAGCGACAATCGCATGTAAAATGAGATTTAATAATTATTAATTCTCATACACATGAAGTGCATATATATATATATATATATATATATATTGTGGTAGGGCAAGCCTACGCAGGAGAATGCCCCAGCTTTGTGAAATACAGATCATCTTAGTTAGTATGTAAATATTAGAAATTAAGATATTTTTGGAACTGAATTTTTCATCTGTCACATCAATAAAGTTGATTTCGCGTTTTTAATTGTTCAAAATTAATTCTCATATTTATTTATGTATATCTTTTCATTTGCCTTAGTCATTTTATTTCAATATTATGTACTACCGAAAACATTTTAACTTAATTGATCTATAATAAATGACACATATTCTTTAGAGAAAGCTGTCCTTTTTCAAACTAAAAACCGCGGGAAATATCCTAGCTATAAATCAGCATATAAATGAAATTTTTATGTACATATGACAATTATTTATATACTAAAATAAAATACATAATTTTTGTAAGATATCTATATGGTTAGAGTAATTAAATTATCATTTTCACTAAAATTATTAGCGAAATTAAATGTAGACATACAAATTAGACGAATAAGAAGCCAGCATTCAAAACAAACGATAGTTAGCGTCATGTTGTAAGAATTCCAAAAACACGCCGACGTTTTATTAAGTGCCGCTCTGGAAATTGGAAGAAAATCATTAAATAAAATAGAAAAACTATACTACGAACATATAAAAATATCACCTGTTTATCCAGCACCTATTTGACGTATTTTGCGTATCCATACATCATCCAGTTCCTTATAAAAAGAAACTTGCATTTCACCAGGGACAACATCCAGCTAAACCGAAGCATAAGCGGTGACGCCGTTAGATTACCCGCTACCCAAACCTGTATCCTGAACGTTGGAATTACAAGAATACTCCTGACTTCCTGAATCCCGTCTATTTCCAATTTTAGTATGATTTATATCTCCTAAAAATTTTGAAATGTTGAATAAGTTAAATTCATAAAGAAAAACTTCTATTATAGATATTAATAAAGATATGCCTTATAGGTACATTTAAAATAAGAATTCGCTTATAAACAGTAGAAGAATACAGTTCCTCTGTTTATAGTTTTTTCAAAATAATAGTTTAAGTAGATAATTACCATTTAATTCATTATCTTTATTAATCGTAACTTAACCTAAGAATTTATGGTATTCATATTATCACATGACTTGTTTCAAATAAATATTAATCCTATTTTTATGTTAATCACTTACCTGCTAATCAATACATCAATAAAACCATTTACATTATTCTTTGACTCTCTCGTTTCATTTTGTAGATATTGCATTTAAAATATACCATCATTTATTATCTTGTTCACCATTATTTAACACGTATTTTTGTTGAGTACCGAACCTACATCGTAAGTGTATTTATAAAGCACAAAACAAGAGTCTCATTGTTCTACAAGCCGGACATTTAACATAAATTATTGCCTTTAAACAATAAAAAGCTGTACAAGTGAAAAGCTGTTGAGGTTAAGTATACTTCGTTTTATGTACGATTATTTATTATTTGAATTATACGCATGCAACAGATACAACGTATTAAACAACTCCATCTGTATGCAATATTTGAAATTATATCAATAGATATTTTTAATTTATTTTTAAAAAATTACCTTACCAGCTTCACTATATTTTATTATTGGATATTGTATTTATTATATGACCTTTTGTCGTGTATCAATATATATATATATATATATATATATATATATATATATATATATATATATATATATAATTGGAACGAAATTATCGACCGTGATATATTATAAAAAATTAATTTAAATTCGGGTAAGCGGTCAATTAAGAAAAAAAACTCCTTTATTAAATAACCCTATATTTCGCAACAGACTTTGTCGCTTCTTCTGGGGTAAAAAATGTAGAGTTTAAAAATAATAAAATTGACGTACAAAATATAAAAATGATTATTAATCATTTTTATATTTATCATTTTTTTATTTATATATTTTTTATATCCTTGACAAAGGCATCATTGCCGAAACATGCAGGGTTGTTTTAAATATATATACTTTGAAGTAATAAACCAGACCTTTAATCGCCGACTTATTAAGTTTACCTTATATATATATATATATATATATATATATATATATATATATATATTGATATATTACTGAGATAGACCTCTACGTTAAAGTGACAAATGATGAATAGCTGAGGAGGTGATAATAAATATAATGAAAGAGTTCAAAAATATTAATTTTAAAATTAAAAAGATGGGCGCCTTTATATAACTCCTCAAACTGCTCTATCTGTGTTCTAAATTGCCAACTAGTCGGGTTGCATGAAACTAAATTAAAAAGCTTAATTAAATGTGAAATCTCAGGCTCTTCGTTAGTAATAAGTAGTTGCTTCCATAAAAGTAAACTATTAATGTTAAGGCTTAAAGAAATAACTCCTACAAGTAAATATAGACAAATAAAAGATTGATATGATAATAAAACTATTATGTTTATTGCTATAAAAAGAAAACTGTAATAAAATAACATGTATTGCAAAGGGTGAAATTAAAGAAACTACATATAAGAAAGGCAACAAGGTGTTACTTAAGAAAATAAGGTGGTTATGTGTGTTTTAACTTATAAAAATATGGATAACAATATTAATAATCTTTTAACGATAATGGTGAGTACCTTTTCATTACTATTTCTACGTTTAAATTGGTTGTTTATTAAATTTTAATACAAGTATAGGACGTTTAGGTTAGGTAATCAAAATCGAGAATTTTATTGGTTTATAAGTTGTAACCTGTGATTATAATAATCCTGATGTTTATTTTGTAGAACGTACGCATCAAATGGGATGATTCTCGGCGATCGAAAAAGTCCGATTGCTGTTCGAATTGTTGGCGGCGTGGGTGGCTGTTTCTAATGACGCTTTCGAAGATTTTCTTCGGTCTTGGTCTCTGATGCCTAATTTCTCCCTGCGTTCTTATCTAGCTGTTGGATTACAGGTATCGATGTAGATGAACGATAATCAATTCCGTAGACGTTCTGTGACTGTTTCTTGACAATATTTCTTTTTTATTTCTTGCGATTATGGTGAAATTACATCTATGACGCCTGGTTGTACGTAAATACGTTAAAAATCGAAATTTCTTGAAGAATTTCTCTCGTCGATCGGGTTTATTTAAAGGCAGGATACTTTTAATTACTTTTTACTAAATTAGCGATTTTAATCAATGATATATAAAAATTTCTAAGGCTCGGTCAAAAAAATGCGTCTACTATTTTATAAATTTCAAAAGATGATGCCGATAGCGCTTGTCTGTTTTACCAAACTTAGCTATCTAATGATGCCAAAAAGTCTCGATGTTTTACCTTATCAACATATTTAAATAGATGGAATTTGACTAATATTACTATTCTTACAGATTTTAAAAATTATTTAATAAATTAACAAGATAGGTTAATGTAAAACTTAATGTTACAAATTGAGTACTGCGCACGATAAATATTTACATTTGCCAGATGTCAATTTGTAGGCGTGGCTTACTAGCGTCGATATAAATTAAAGATGCATATGAATTTGAATATGTGTTTTTCGCGCTAATATTTGAAATTTGAATAAGAAATAATAAGTAAGAAATTAATGAAAGAAATATAAATAAAGAAATTTAAGAAAATAATGTTGTCGTTATTAAAATTCGTATGCACTTCGACTCTACTAATACTTGATAATATCACTTACATAACCTTTTATTACCCTTTTCTTACTTTGTATATCTTATTTTTCCCATTTCAGATGCAGCTCAATGTGTATGCCTTGCATCATTACAATATATATATATATATATCCCTTATATCGGTGTGGTCTTCTACAAAATAGATCAACCGTCACAAATTTATGTTGCTTCACTGAATTTATTTCAGAAATTTTTGATGTTAGACGACAGATTGATGCAATATAGAAAGTGAAAGTGGTTGATCAAATTGACCACTACGTTTTAATCCATACAGATTTTCGCGTGAATTTAAAATTTAGATATTCTGTTTGACACAAAACTGTTCTTTAACAATCACATTTATGAAGTAATTAATAGTTGTTTTAAAATATGTATACGGCTTTCTTTATCGAAATTGTCAAGATTTTCGAAATACATTTATCTTAGTTATTTTATTTAATTCTCTAGTTAGACGAATATGATATTCTTATTTGGTTTTTTATTTATGATTCCCATATTAATGTAATTAAGTTATTTCAAAGAAAGTTTCCAAAATTTTTTCTCTTGCTATATGGGAGCAATGTTTTCCATGGAGTTTTTTCACTTCCCATATTTTTTTCTTCATTTGGATGTACGTTAAATCATTATATGAATCGTATGTGTGGTTTTTAAATGCTAGGTCTAAAGACATGTAGTTTTCGTCTGCTTTTGTTATTGCTATGTGTAGCTTATCGGGGTTGTTGTGAAAGTATTGTCGAAGGTTGTGTGTATTTGTGAGTGTACAGAAGATATTCATTCTTCCTAATTTTCTACTTAGTGTTATAAATTTATTATTTCAACGCAGAAGTTTGAGTGTAATTTTCTGTATTTTCGCATAAGTGCGGGTATTATTACAGAATTAATATTATTAAAGTCTGTCTGTGTCCATCTAATTGTTCCAAATGAGTATGTTAGTAGATATTGCGAAAGTGTTAATTGCTCTTGTTAGATTGTTAGAATCTAGATATGATTTTATTATTATTATTTATTACATGCATAATACAAGATATAGAATATACGATACAACGTTTTTAACTTATTTAGAAAGACCATGGAAAGTTACCGAAAGGTGAATGAATGTTTTTAATAAGACAAAAAGGAACAGCAAAGAGAAGTGCAATTTGTAGTATTAGCAGAATTAAGTAATGTTGTAAAGAGGAGCCGAACTAGTAAAGCATAAATTAGATGCACTAAACCCATTCTTGTAAATTTTGTTTAAACTTAATTACAGTAATTTACATAACATTATATCCAAACAAGTTCAGACACAAAAACGAACCGTAACAGCTTGATTCTTCCTTGTTTCCAATGTTTAACAAACATATTGACTATTATAAATAGCAGTAAATACAATACGTATACGTATGAATTACAAGCAATTATAAATCGGTAAATACAATAGCAACATTTACATAGTACGTAACGGATTTTTATTTCCATTCGTTCTAGAATAATACCTTTGTGTACGTACTTGTCGTTAGATAATTTCATAAATGGCATAGAATAACCTCATTTAGAATAACCTTGTTGATAGAAATACATAAAATATACTATTATGCCGACGTTTTTATTTGAAACAGGAAATCTTTCAAGTATAATTTTTGAAAACGTAAATACATTTTAAATGTGATTTAAAATTATACAAATCAAATATAAAATTTAATTTTAATCCTAACTTATTTATTTAACAATATAACATTTATAATAGCTGTTCAAAATGGCCACCGTTTTGTTAAATACAACATTCAGCACGACTAATCCATGCTTCTTTGGCACTTCGTCACAAGCATCAGGACGATTCTTGATAGTTGCTGCGGCTTCCACGATCCGATTCCTAAGCTGTTCTTGTGTGACAATAGACGTAGAATAAACCCTAGACATCATCCAGCCTTACGAAAAAATCTAACAGCGTTAGATCGGGAGATCCATTGGTAACCAGCAAGCAGTTCAGAAAGTTAGAATCTCACGTGCACTGTGTAATTAACCACTGAGAGAAATTTCTGCGTTTATTATAATCTTGTTATCTTGCACAGGTGTAACGTAAAATGGATACATTTGTTGTTCGCGCTATGTTCGCCATACACTGGTCGAGGAAACATCGAAACGAAGTGACAATCTTCTGGCGCTAGTACCACAGATTTTACAGATGTGTCACTTGTGGTCGGCACCTTTGATGTTCTTGTACCGGATTTTAAGTTCGAGCAATTATAGAATCCATTCTATAATTCCTCCACTCATATGAACCGAGCGTCTATGACATAAATCAGAACCGAAGGACGTATTTTTAGATTTATATATATTAATATACGATATGTATTTGTATGATATACATACGAGGGCAAGCCGAAAAATTCGGTAACTAATTATAAGATGGCGGTATGTAAAAGCAATCTTTGACGCTATTGTATAACGTCATGTTTCAATAATATACGCGTTAAACTTCTTGTCGATCTGTCAAGTAGTTTGTTGTGTACACTCATTCAAAGTAGAGTACTTTTGTCGCTTCTTAAAGGTGGACAATATCGAAATTCGCGCAGTGATTAAATACCAGTGGAAAAAGTATTCTTCGCCTAGAGAAATTCATGATCAATGTGTTAGGCGAGGAAGCTCCTTGTTTTAAGACTGTTTGCAAATGGGTGAACGAATTTAAAAAAGGTCGTACGAGCGTAAATGACGATCCCCGTTCTGGACGTCCTAAAGCAGCCACTTCTGCAGAAAGTGTGCCAAAAGTTTTGAAATTTGTGGAAGCTAATCGCCGAAATTCATTGCAAGATTGCTGAGGCTACACGCATCTCCAGAGTATGGGTGTCGTACATTTTAAATGTTGAATTAGACATGTCTAAGCGGTGTACTAGATGGGTGCCGCGTTTATTAACAACACAGCAAAAACTCAAACGCGTGGAATGTCCTACACCCATTTTGGAGCGGTTTCGGCAAAATCCAACGGATCTTTTGCGCAAATTTGTGACGTGCGATGAAACTTGGATCCACCACTACATACCAGAAAATAAACAGCAATCAAAACAGTGGACTAAATGTGGTGAACCGGCTCCAAAACAGGCCCAAGTCAGTGTATCGGCAGGAAAGGTGATGGCTTCCGTTTTCTGGGATGCGAAGGGAATCTTGCTTATCGACTGCCTGCCAAAGGGACAAACGATTACTGCACTATACTATTCTAAACTTTTGGATCGATTAAAGGCAGCTATCGTCGAAAAAAAACCCGGAAGAAAGCATAAAAAAAATCATTTTCCATCAAGACAATGACAATACGAGCGGAATTGTCAAAGAAAAATTGGCCAAATTAAAGGTCGATACCCTTGAGCATCCCCCTTATTTCCCAGATTTAGCTTCGTCGGACTATCATTTGTTCCCCGAACACCTCGCCGGTATAAGATTTGCTTCGGATGTGGAGCTGATAGCTGCCGTAAACCACTATTTTGAGGAACTCAAGGAAAATGAGTTCTGTGAAGGCACAAAGAAACTTGAGCATCGACTAAATAAATGTATTGATCTTGAGGGAGATTATGTCGAAAAATAAAACGTATTTCACTGAAATATTGTTTTTTGTTATACTTTATTTACCGAATTATTCAACTTACCCTCGTATAGTTTTTATAGTAGAAGTAATGAAAAAATTAGCTCTTATTTATTCTGTATACTTAAACGACAATTTTAAAACAAATTTACGTTTTTTTGTACAAAAAATACATTGAAATTGATTATAATGAATATAAATACATGAATTTAAATTAAATTTGCTTTTTAGAAAGTATAGTTTAAGAATTTCCAGACCCCTGAATATATAAAATATTGTACATTTAAAAGGAAACATTCAATTAGCTAATTAATACGTAATTTGATAAAAACTAGATTGAAATACATGAATTCCTTTTCTATTAAATATTCCAACAATACCTATATCCATCATATACAAATTCTTTATGGGCACAATAAATTTATAAGAATCTGTAATTACATAATCAGAAAGACAATAATGTTCAACTATTGCGTTTACGCTATGGTCAGAAGTATTTTTTATTTTTTGTTTCATAAAATGTAATTTATTTATATATTCAAAAGATGTTCTGAATTCGAAGTTCTATCTTAATTAAGAAACTAAGCACCGTAATCATAGTATAAAAATGAATGCAACTCTAAAGGTAGCTTACCATTGTATTTTAATAATTATAAAAGATAAAATAGAAATAATGCTTTTTTGTTGAACATTTTATTAACATATGTTCTATTTTCTTAATTTTTTCTTAATTTATAATGTTTTACAGTCGTAACCATGTCTTTATTTAAAAATTTTAAACGAAAAAATCTTAAACTCGCATTGGATTCAGTATTATAGGAGCACAATCGTACACAACAATATTTCGGAGCCATCTTTAAAAAAAATTACAAAAGAAAAACTATTAGAATAGTAAATTTACCAGTATACAATTATTCATTACTTAAATATATATGTACACTATTTAAACAATAAATAATAATTATAAAATTCCGCGAAAAATACAAAAGCACTACCGAAATTTATAATAAAAACAAAAAACCACTCTCACACTCAAAAGAAAACTTATGAAGTACATATTTCTACGGGAACACAGAAGAGCATCAACAGCGCCTAATAAACTGAAATGCGCACTTTTCAAAACGGCACACGAACTTTGTACTTCTTCCACGCAAAGACTATAAAAAATAAAATATTAACATGAAAATTGGCCCAAATGCAGTGGCGGCTCTTTAATGAGAGCAAGTGAGCAATTGCACCCCCTGGAATTATGAAACAAAACAAACCAAGCGGCGACTAACTGTGAAAGTATTTATTTATTATGTATTCATAGTTATTGACGAGGAACGTGGCACGCTAACAACATATTTTTTTATATATATTTATATATATATATAAATTAATGTTCATGTAAAATCGATTGAATTGCAGTCTGCGATATACCAAGAGATGCCCCTACCTCACTGTAAGACACATGTCGATCGTGTTTTCATTATTTTCCGCACAGCATCGATGTTTTTTGGAATCACAACAGTTTTTGGTTGACCCTTGCGTGATTCATCACTCACTGAGGCACGACCATGACGAAATTCTGCAAACCAATTTTAAACTGTCTTCTCTGATGGTGCTTCATTACCAAAAGTTGACCGAAGCAATATAGTGCATTCTTGTGGAGTTAGGCCTTTTCCATAATTGTAAAAAAATCATCCAATGAAAACCTTCACGAGTAATCTCCATTATTTTACAAGCTCACTGTCTTAAAACTGTCAATTTCTAAGCTATCGCGGATTTCTCAATGACAAATGTCAAACTTTAAGAATATAGTGATTACATATTGCTATGCATTTTTTCTAAAATAATATTTAAAAATAATTTAAAATAAATGTACATATTTTTTGACTTTCACTGTATCTTGCATGTATTTAAATTTAACGAGAGAAAAACTTGTTTTTTCCGATGTCGATCTTATGTGTTCGAGAGGCCTATGTAAATTCAGGGAGACGAATTTAATATCTCGTACTAGAAGGTAGCTTGGTGTGATATAATTAATTATATTGAATTAATTCGGTTATTTGATTAAAAGTGTTTGATTGATGTATTAGAGTTGTAGAGATAAATTCTCGTAATAGTTTTTGATGTATAAAAAGTTATAAGCACCTTCTTGTCCGTCTCCATATTTTTTTTATGTAAGTAAAATTATATTCATAAGACGTCTTAGTATAAAAGCTTTTAGAAGTGTATTCCAATTGTATTCGAATAAGTAGTTAAGAGTCTTAATTAGTAAGAAAATAAATAATAAAGATTATTATTAAAATTCTATGTAAAAAAATTATAATTGTAAAATTTTGGTCGATTGGTATTTTTTCTTGTGCTTGATGATTGCGCATGCGTAGATTTTGATCGTGTCTCAGTATTTTATTATACAGTGTGGTTCTCTGGGGAGAAATTAAAAATAAACTTTATTATTTTAGATAAGTTTGATCCGAGTAATTAAGAGGAAGTTTTTTCATTCACTTAGCTGTCAATATTATAAAAATATATAGCTGTCAATAATATATAAATTTTTATCCTGTGTTTCACTTATTTTACATACCAATATTGCTGTTCAAGCTCAATATATAAAATAAGTAAATTAAAATATTGTGAACAATTCACTGGCGCCAGACTTATTTTAGAAATAACACGACTTTCCGAATTGGAACCCGAGAAGATAGAAGTCTCATATTTGAAAATTCTCCGGCTGAGGAACCTAGTTGGGAAAACTAGTTGGTGGATGGTGTCGCAATACATTCTCAAATCACTATTCATAGCAATATGTCAAAAGCGTCATCTAATGGTCGATTGTAAAAATATAAAAGGTGTCCCTCTCAAGTGATTATTTTCATTTGTAGCTTCATTTAGGACTTTCTCCAGAAATTATTATTGTAAAGATGATTGATTGTAAAGAACGATCGCCGAATAAAAACGTGTGAGATAACTAATATTCTGGCAACTGCTGAATTTGTTGAATTAGAATGCGAATAGCTGCCTCAGCCACCATGTTCACCAGATCTGCCTTTTCTTCTTCCAAAGCTTGACGAACTTTTAATAGATTACCCTTTTAGACGGTTTAAAAAATTGAAATGACGCATAGAATTGGATGGGAATTATCTTGAAAAATAAAACTGCATTCATCAAATTATCTAACGATAAATACGTACAAAAAGGTATTACTCTACAACGAATACGTACAACATAATATATTTTTTTATCCTCGTTGTTTGCAAAAATTACTGTATCATCTTCGAAAGTGTATTCGTCTATTTCTAATTATTTAATTCTATTATATCCAACATTATATCTTTTTTCCTGTTTGCTTTACTTACTTTGTCATATTCCTCAATTGACTGTGGCAATCGTAATTGTTTAAATATGCTTCTTACTGCTTCCTCAATGCTCTACAATTTCTTAAATTTTTATTTTGTCTTCTTATGTGGGACAAGCTTCTTCCTCTGTGCTTTCTACATCCACGTTTTCTGTTTGTTTCTGTATTCCTTAAACATTCCCGAAAGTATTATCTTCATCGTTCCATCTTTTCCTGGCTTCCGAGAGATTTCAATGAATTTATGGTTTTTTACGGTTAAAGTATTAGGATTTGCGAGATAGAATCTAGGCAGCTTTAAATTGAATTTGGTGGTTACGCACAGTACTCAGAAACATGAATGCTTACTAAACGCTTTGTTTCGCCAATGTATGCACTCCAACACAAAGATAGAATCCTGTAAACGCCAGGGGTTTCTAGATTGTTACGGTCCGATAGTGTGGGGTCCGATTTAAAGGTGGTGTTTGAGAAAGATTTTGCTGATACGGTCAGTGTTGCTGCTATCTTTTAACAGTTTTAAAAATAATATGATTCAAATAATGGTTTATAAATAATGGTATGTGTCTAATAGCATTGCTCAGCATGCTATTCCAATACCTGCAATTAAAAAGCGATCGAGAAATACAGCGTAAACTATGGGAAGAAATTTACCTCCAAATATGCTTGCAAATCAAACTATGATTGATATGCCATGGTTTGTGTCTAATAGCATTGTTCAGCATAATTTTCCAATAACTGCAATCAAAGAAGCGATCGATACAATGTAAACTATCGGAAAGAGCTCACCATGCTTTCAAATATGCTTGAAAATCAAATTATTGATTTTTTGAGTTCAAGAAGATTCAATAAATATTACAGTTTTCTTATATACCAGAGATACTTTACATTAAAATAAGTGCCAGAACTTTCACCTTTCTTCACTTAAATTTATAAAGGACTTTTGTATACTTAAATTAAGTTCAAGGAAAAATGAAGTACTATATAAGTCTACCGGGTGTTGCTGTGGTCTCCTATTTACCTTTCGGAAAAGGCTGACTGTATTATTAGCGAAAAGGTAAGAGTAAACAGAAGACTCTGGTAACGTCCGACTATAGACAACGGCAATGAAAATCTACAATTCTAGAAACGAAATGTGCAGTTAGTGAAAACATTAATCATTTCACCATTTTTCTGCTATACTACAGAACCTGAAAGTTTTAATACTTTTTCAATAATATTCAGTATTAATTTGCTATATAATTACACAATGAAAATTAAAAGTACTAAGTAAACATGATTTGACTTGATTATTCCGTTTTGTTTGCATCAGAACCTTGTTCGGTATCATAAAACAAAAAAGTGCCGTGAGATTAACAAACAACACAGTAAGTAAACAGACGTCGTTAGCTCCCAGTAATTAACAATTTTCGGTATGCATCGATGAATAATAATCTCTCCCAATTTAACACTCTGTTGACGCAATTTTTTTTCGGTGCGATTTGTTTAAGCGAGATAATATTGATACTCACGAATTCGTCGAATCATGACAATAAAGTCCATTTTTTATCGTCAGGTGAGGAAAACAATTAATTTGCGGATCGAAACAAGCGCTTCTGAGATTAAAAATTTAGAAAATTAATTATGTCAGTATATGTCGAAAACTCTATTAGGAAGTTATATTAAAAGCTAAATTTAATCATTAATGATTAGAAAAGTATGTACACTTCATAAAGTATATCTTTCCAGTTCGTACTGCCCAAATGTGAACAGCAAATTGTACTTTGTCTCTTTCTAACACACACACTATAAAAAGATTACGTTCATATACATATACTGAATTTTAAACTCTAACATATCGTTTTTAATACTGTTTCAAATCGTCCATACAAAAATCTCTTAAAATAATTTCTGCACCTAACTGTTTCGCAGAAAATTCCTCGTTTGCCAATTGCTGTAAACACCTAACTGCTAAATAAGAAGCCGGCCCCGTACCATATGTAACTGTTGTTAATTCAAATGTTTGAATTTGACTATCCTCATTTTCACGCCATAAAATTCGATAGTACGGCATGCACTCTTCTTTTAAACAAATCTGCCTGTACATTTTTGCAATGACTGCAGTACAAACATATCTATGTATACGAAATCTGCAATGTCAAATAAATCTTGTTGTAGTTTAGGACCTACCATAAGTTTGTCGTTAAGCGACACTCCAGTATCTGATGGCGCCGACGCGTCAAAAACAACTCTTAACTTAGTTGTTGCGCTATTTTCTTTTCTGACCGCGTGATGTGGCATATAAAAATGGTTAATCGTCGGACCTTGTATATCTAACTTGTTAATACGTCTTATATGACCTAATTCTATGTATTCTTTTATAAAATTCGCGTAATCTACCTTAAGATCGGGGTTTTTTTGCAAACCTTCTTTCTAATGAATAAAATCGTTTGAGAGAGAGAGATCCCGTGAATTACCAAGTGACAAGTTGTTATTTCGAAATGGCAATGATACAACAAAGCGACTATCGTCATTTCGTGTAGTTGTATTAATCAAATGAGTTTCACACAGCTTTTCTTCAGGCGAATATACCTGAGACTTGTGTGTGTTTTCCAATTCCCAAAATTTCTTTATGTTTTCGTTTTAAATCATTTAAAGTCGAAATGTTACAATTTGATGTTGATTGAGAGGGTGAATTTGAAGAAGCTCTGCCCGAAACCAACCAACCTAGCAGCGTTTTTGTAAATATGGCCGATCTTTTCCCAAATTAATCTGTCCTACACATAATAATTTATAAAATAGTTCTGCTCCTAGTAACATATCTATATTTTTAGATAAATGAAATTCTGGGTCCGCTAATTTTACATTTTTCGGAATCTTAATATATTCTCTTGCTAAGGAAATTAGTGGAATACGTTCAGATATTTTATCTAACACTAAACATTCTAGGTTCGCCTTGAAGTTAGTTTGCAATGATGCTATAGAAACATTTACAAGATTATGTGCCTTTACCGCTGCATGATTAATACCAACAATAGATATTTGTATAGTTTTTTTTTTAAGCTTGAGTTTGTTCACTAAGTCTGTTGTAATTAAGTTTGACTGTGATCCAGTGCCCAGCAACCCCCTGCATGTGTGCTGGTTACCATTGAAATATGTTATATTCAATAAGGCAGTTGACAACAATGTTTGTGTGTGCGCAACAATGTTAAATGCATGATTTGAAATTGATGTGCCAACGCACGCATCAGGTGCGGATTGCCCTTGCTCCTGTTGGGGTTGATCAATTAAATTTTGCGTTTTATGCAATAATGTATTGTGCCTTTTACCACACTTGATAATTACTAGATGTGCAGTTACTAACAAAATGTCCGGATCTTAAACAATTAACACATAACCTTTTTGCCTTTATTTCCTGAATTCTTTGTTCAATAGGTAACCTAATTAAGCCTTGGCATTTATATATTATGTGAGACTGTTTGCAAAATGCGCATGATAATTTTTTATTGTTAGTTACAATATGTGTGGAAGTACGCTTGAACTTAGGAATCTCGTTTTTAACATTTCTTGATATAGCTTCTAAAGTTTGACATTTGCGATTTAAAAACTTTATTAATTTTTCAGCAGTAGGCAAATTGTAATTGGACAAATTTGTTTCCCGTCGATTATTTGCCTTAAAATGACATGATTTTCCTTTGTAGCAATTGGCAAGTTGCAAATGGCTTTAATACGATGTTGAACGATAAGTTTTTTATTACCGTACCTCTCTTTCAACATATTCCAAGCAATACAAAAATTGTCCTTAGTAATAGGTAACGAGTTTAATAATTCACTTGCATCGCCATTTAAAGCTGATTTTAAATAATGAAATTTTTGTATGTCTGGAATCGCAGTGCCGGCGTCGATTAAACCCGAAAAAGTGTCATGAAAACTAGTCCAGTCATATGATCCCGAGAAATCAAGTAGCGTTATACGGTTAGAGGTACGTTTGATTGAGTATCGGAATTCCATAACTCTGTAGCTGGTTTATGTTCGACATTAACATTCGAATAATTTGACATCAATTTACGAATTTGACCTATACATCTTTTCGAAATCTGCACTTTCAGTATCCTCGCCTTCTTCTTCCAATGTATCTTCAATTTGTGTTTGTATATTTTCAAATTGAATTAGAAGTGGTTGTAATTTATCGTAGCGCTCCGTGAGCAGTTCTCGATACGCATGTTTTTAGGTTTCTTTTTGAATTTTTAAGGTTTTTAATGCTGGAGTAGTCATTTTGAAGCAAATAACGATTTTTCGGCTACTGATCGGTAAAGAATTAAGAAAAGGAAGTTAACTGGAGACTTACCTCATTAATTTGAGTGCACTGTTACTGTCACAGATATGTCAATGATATCCTGCTCCTAGAAGAATCAATGTTTTTGGTGATGACCAGTTGACGAAGGATCGATGATTTTGTTATAATGTTGCTATGTAGATGAATTAATTTATCATCTAGCTGCAAATTACCATGTGTGGATGAATTAATTTATCATCCAGCTGCGAAGGACCAAATGTTCTTTGGTCTTGGAATAATCTTGATAGCTGTGAGCTGTCACTCACACAAGGACCAATGTTTCTTCCTCCTGGTTTGAAGGAAGTTCGGTATGTATCGACCGAAGTATGAGTTGAAATAATGCAATAGCTTTTGAATAACAATAATATATTTACAAATGTAGTCTTGGAGTTCCATTAACTTAATACAAATGCAGTATCTGGTCTTAATACTAAAGACCGAGAAAACTGGCTAATAAATAATATTTGCTCCTATTTAGCTCACTGAGATCTTAGTAGGAACTGTTAGTTAAATCACTGAGACCTAAGCTAGAACTGTAGTTAACTCGAAGAGATCGTACTTGGAACTGTAGTGAGCTTTAAGAGATCTTGTTTGGAACTGTTTCTTCATTTACTTATTTTTCGTCAAGAAAGTTTTGTCCCCGCCAGTTACAAGAGAGGGAGAAAACAACGATATTGATTATACGGAAATTTCCATACAACCATTTTTACCCTTCTTCCAAGAAAGTATATGCTGTAGTTTCCAACGTCATCAATGTATTAAAATAAACAATATACGCCGGAAACCCTTAATTATAGAAAATAAAATATTTCTTAAAATAATAAATATACAATACACAGGAAGTGCGTTAGAAATAACATAATAGTTCGCAGAATCGCATCGAACCAAAACTATTTAACTTATTATAATAATATAATACTTTATCTATAACAGGAAATATGTCAATAAAACTTATTCTATTATACAATACATTATGGATGGGTTAACCAGAGGGTTGTGCCTGTAATAAAATAAACAGTTTTTATGACTGTAGAAAACAAGACAATGAATAAAGAAATGTAATACCTGACCAGGCCTAAGGTAATTGACAACATTAAATATATCCGAACTCGAAGACCTTTTCTGTCTACACTTTATAATATTTACAATTTAAAACTAGGATTAAATACATTAACATAAATATACCAACATCTAAATGAAACTAAAAATACAAAATTAAATATATTTTGCCCGAACAAATACTACTTGAGCAGAGAAATACAAAAATATCTCCTCTACAGAAATTTCACCATTTTATAATACTTAAAATAACGAGGAATTTTCAAAAAATTTACATTATGGCTTATGAAAAATACACTCACCGGCAAAAAAAAATAGGCCACTTCACCATATTTTATATTTCTCCTTGTATATTCATTGTAACGGTGTGATATCGTAATCATGCTTTTTACTTTTTCTCGAGAATGACCGGAGTTTATGTTTTTCGAAAAATATCTCTTAATTTATTCCGAGTACATGAAAATATCCAAAGATAACACTGCTTCTTTTGAGAAAAACGAAGTTTGCATGCGTCATAATTGTATTGAGTCTATTTGACAGTGTGAATTACTATTGTCCTTTCAACATGGTACTAACTACTGCAGACGTGGGTCGAATTGTTTCTTTAATTGAGAATAGTCGTAGTTAGCGCTACGTATCACGCACTTTAAGAATACCTCGAACTACAGTTCAAGATGCTTGGAATTGCAACATGGAGACTGGTAGTTTTACTAGGCGACGAGGATCAGGAAGGAGAAAATTAACAACTGTTGTTGATGATCGTTTCATCGTGTTGAATACTTTAAGAAATCGGAGATCTACAGCTGTTTCTCTTCGACATAATTTAGAAATGGTACGTGGAGTCGTTGTAAGTGAAAGAACATGGACTTCAATGCCATAGGCCGACAACGGGACCACAGTTACTTTTGCGGCATCGGCAAATGCGACTTAGATTTACACGAGAACACATTAACTTGCAGCAATGGAGTAATGTTCTTTTTACTGATGAATCGAGGTTTTGTTTACGGTCACACGATGATCGCGAACGGGTGTATAGAAGGGAAAACGAAAGGTTTCTAAACGGCACAATATCAGAAAGAGTCTCATTCAATGGGGGTTCCATTATGGTTTGAGCCGGTATCTGCAATGAAGGACGCACCAATCTTGTGTTTGCTGAAAATGGAGCTCTAAATGCTCACCGCTACATAGAGGATATTCTTCAGAAAAATGCCATCCCGTTTTCACCTTTTATTGGCGATCAGTTCGTGTTAATGCACGGCCCTATGTAGCAAACACAGTAAATGAATATCTGGATGAGATCGGAATACGGTGATTAGATTGGCCTGCATGCAGCTCGGACCTAAATCCAATATTGAACTTCATTGGGGTCAACTTCGAAGAGCCATTCGTCGTCGTCCTGTTCTACCAGATACTCTGCAAGATCTGCGTATCGCGCTACAAGAGAAATATGAAGCAATTCCTCAAGAAAATAATTTAAATTTAATTAACTCGAAGCCGCATCGACTTCGCGCCGTCATTTCGGCAAGAGGAGGCCATACACGATACTAACCTTACTTAACTAACATGATATGTTTCATTACTTCATTTAATTGTTGTTGCTTTAAGTCATATACCAGTTAAGACTTAAAGCGAAATTTATCTATCATGGCTTTATTCATTCACTTTTGTTGATTAATTTTAAATTTGTATCTACTGCTGATAGTAGAAACATAATACTTCAATAATGCTGCTACTATATGTAGATCTCGGTTTCCGGGTTGGAACCGCGTTGAGTTAGGCGTAATTGCCAACGTTTCGTCCACTGTTTCAAGGGACATCTTCAGGGCTGTACGTAGATGTTCGTCGTTTCGCAGTAACTTGAAGAATGATATGACAGAGACCGGCACAACTTATATAGGGTGACCGGGTCAGATGGTGGCCTGCTATTGGCTGGGGACAATGATACAATGGCATGCGTCGTATGGGCGTGGTAATTCTTAGTAGAGTTCAGTAGAGTTTGCCACGTCGGATGTAACGTATAGCCATCGTCTCTATTGAGATTGCGGGGATATTTGTAAATTTCAATAGATTAACGGATTTTCCTAGGGAAATAATGCGATTTACGGGACAGAAGCTTGACATCTATGAATAGAATTTGATGAACGGAGCTGAGTTTGTGTTCTGCCAGCGCTGAACCGGCTATATGTAACAGTCTAGTACAATGTTCATGTTCGGATACACGCACACCGACTGGTCGCCATTGTACACACTGCCACACGAACACGGAATGCGATACACTCCTTATGCTTGGAGCGAAGATATTTTGTCTTTAACCGAGGGTAAGCGGTCCGATACTTTAGAATGAGGTCTGAAGACAGTTTTGATTTTATTTCTATGTAGAACCTTGCCTATATGATCGGTGATACCTTGAATATACGGTAAGAAGGCGGTGCTGATGTTAGGATATGGTTCACTTCGAGGTTTGGGGTTATGATGTCTCACTATAGTACGGTGTATGTCGTGGGCTTGATAATTATTCTGGAGTAGGGTGTTAGAAACATGCTTAAGTTCGGAGGGTAGTGCCCTAGGTTCTGAGATAGAAAACGCACGATGTACAAGAGTATTGATGACCGCTTGCTTATGTGCCGGGTGATGATGGGAAAACCCGTTCAGATATCGGTCCGTATGAGTCGGTTTCCTGTAAACCGCGTTGCCCAGTTTGCCATTGATATTGCGGGTCACTAAGACGTCTAAAAACGGGAGACTTCCGTCTGATTCCACCTCCATGGTAAAGCGAATGTCACGGTGCTGGGAGTTTAGAAAAAGTAAGAATTCATCTAAAGACTGCCGCCCATGCGGCCAGATGACGAACGTATCGTCTACAGATTTAAACCAACATTTAGGTTTTAAATGAAAGGAGATTAAGACTGGTTGTTCGAACGCTTCCATAATAATGTTAGCGACAACCGGGATTAGGGGGAACCCATAGCGGCTCCCGAGACTTGTTCATAGAACTTGTTTCGAAATTGGAATTATGTGGAAGTAAGGCACACATTTACGAGTTCGGATATATCATTCGGTTTGCCGTGGGCGGCTATAATGTCGGAGATGATTGACACTGTGTCCGGGATCGGGACCTTCGTGAAAAGAGATTCAACGTCAAAACTAACTAGTAGATCACTAGTGTCTAAGGAAAAATCGTGTAAACGAGTTACAAAATGTTGAGAATTTTTAATCGCAGAGTTACTATCACCTGTGTATTGTTTGAGCGTGTTAGATAAATATTTGGCTAATTTGTAGGTGGGGCTGTCGATAGCGCTGACAATGGGGCGAAGAGGCACGTTGAGTTTGTGAATTTTAGGTAATCCATATAATCTCGGCGGCTTGGAGTGTCTTAGGATAAGAGATTTTTGTATGTCTGCGGGGATAGATGATCGTTTGATGAGATCTCTTACAGAACGTTCTATCTGGGCCGTAGGGTCCCGCTTCAAGATCTCATCAAATCTATATAAGGTCTCTGTCATAGCATTCTTCAAGCTACTGCGAAACGACGAACATCTACGTACAGCCCTGAAGATGTCCCTTGAAACAATGGACGAAGCGTTAGCAATTACGCCTAACTCGACGCGGTTCCAGCCCGGAAACCGAGATCTACATCTAGAGAACGACCGCGGAAACCTACATCTGCTACTATAACATCAAGTGGAAAATCAATATCACTTCTTATCAATAAAACATTAAGCTTACGTAAAATATTGTGGTGGCCGGTTTTTTGCCGGTGAGTGTATTTTAATAAATAATTTGTTTTCCCAACTGTCAAAAAATAACACCGGTACAGTGACATCTGTCGCCTACGAAATCAGTAAGTATTTTCATTCCCTCGTTTAAAACGTATTTGACACGCGCTTGTGTCGTGATCACTCTATCTGTTTGGGGAACACGCCATAGCTAAATATTCAATAAAATAGAGGTGTTCAATTAAAAAAAAAATTTAATTAATAATTAGATCATCTTTTGTTTTTCAAGTGATAGCACTCTATTTCATAGGATCGAAAAGAGAGCAAAAAATATTTTCTTTTAAATACGATACTCTCAACGAAAATATATCGAGTATACAATGAAAAAACAACCACACTATATTTTCGAATTTAAATATTTTTTTTGCATTAAAATTATTGTTTAACCTTGGTACATTCTTATATTGTCAACCTATAGGTTACAAATATATAGTTCATAAAGTATAAGTTTTCAGTTCAAGGTCAAATTCGAAGCATATGATTCAAATCAGTACTGCAGAGTCAAATGAAGTCAGTATTCAATCGCGGAAACAACCGTTTGTCATAAAATATAAACGTCATGGTTCAATATTGTCAAAATTTTAGTATGTTACTTGCAATATAACCAAAGAAAGCATATACATAACCTACATGTCAAAATAATAATAATGAGTAAAGTGGGAACATTAATAGTTCAAAAGTATTGTTTCTTTTCTAGTTCTGTATAAATATATTCTATCCAAGAAAACTATGCCGAAATTATTACTTTAATATTTGAACAAATTATTTTAAATGTTATTTATAATTATAAACTCACGAAAATATTCGATCAAAAATTTATTTAAAAAGAAATATTTCAAGTCATATCAATACTGAAATGAGGTATTGAAAAGATCTTTAGTGTTAAAAATGTTTGCATTATTAAGAATGACATACCTACCAAAATCATTTTCTTGCACTATATCTGGGTTAAGAAGATTGGGAATGTATTAATTTGATGAATAATTTAGATTTCTACTTAACTTATATATTGTTTATATTTTAAATAAATTTAAATATATTGGAAAAGAATGTAAAAGTTATGTTCCTAACTCTTTGAAAAAGAATTAAAATCTTTTGAAAGTTGTAAATATATGTTGTCAAATTACATTTATA
The DNA here is from genome assembly GCA_935421215.2 of Melolontha melolontha. Lineage (NCBI taxonomy): Eukaryota > Metazoa > Arthropoda > Insecta > Coleoptera > Scarabaeidae > Melolontha > Melolontha melolontha. The sequence continues at coordinate 50,773,036 of OW285235.1, read as the reverse complement.
AAATTATACATAAAATAAACATTTATATAGTCTACATTTAATATTTTATTGTTTCTTAAGAAAATAATGGTATAATAATACAATCCTAATCCATATTATTCTTTATTAGATGAAGATAATATTTAACAAACACATGAGGATTTTCTGATAACTACATTTGATAATTTTGCAGGTTAGTACACTACCAATAAGAAAAAAACAAACTTCATTCATATAATACTTTGCCATGAGATCTTTATCATGTAATGTTTCGTTGAACCAGTGGCAGTAATTTCTTCGCTGCTTTATATTATGTGCATGCAAATGATACACATTGATGATTTTTATGGCAGTATTAATGTAACCATATTAAACTTCTACAAAATATAAATACAAAAATATTTTGTCAAAATAAGATAGTTACCTGCTTATTAATGTTTAGTGAACTTTAGCAATATTGCTAAAGTAGTTGTACATGTATGAACAAATTCTTTCATAGCCAAAACATTGCTTCAATTTTTTAGGGTAAGATGTTTTTCTGAAAAATTTTAACATGTAATAAATATTTACAGTATATTAAAAACATACTTTCTTTATACATGTCATAAACAGTATTTCGAACTTCCATTTTAGTTGCTTCTGCTAAGTCCTTAGTTTTTGGCTTCTTACAAGACCTTTTTGTGCTAGGAGACGATAAGACTGGATTCTGAATGTTACGATGTTTAATAGTGTAGACCGTTCTACTAGAAATATTAAGGGCTTCTGCTACCCTCTAAAATAAAACTTATTTCATAATACCGCCTTATCTAACTGATTATGTGAATTACCTCATGAACGCGGTCGATGGACATAAATGGTCCACCATTCTCCTTTACCTGTTAATAGGCTGTAAGATTTAATACAAGCTGTTTCGCTTGAGAACCAAGAGGTTTACTTGGCATCTAAGAAATATTCTGTAAAATAAATAGGTTAGAAATGTCAAAGTAATAATCAAACAATTTCGTACTTATTGCCACTAATTGATATTACTATTTATTATCAGTATTGTTCTCAAAAAACCAGATTTAGTAATTTTTGATAAACTAAATATTCAAATTGGAAGAATGCTTAACCTAGAAGTCAGAATACCGGAAACAAAGTCAATAAACAACAATATTGAAATAATTTGACAAGTCGAATATCATAAGACTATCTCCTAGACAATCTATCCTTTTTATTTAATATAATATTTCAAAGACGTACGTCTTAACTCAAAATGACAAACGTCTGTAGTATTACAGCGCGTGTTCATGTGTGTTAGAAAGAGATAAAGTACAATTTGCGGTTCACACTTGGGCAGTACGAACTGAAAACTTATACTTTATGAACTGTAATTGTTATCTTATCCGGATACATTTATCAGTTATTTCAATGTATTTCGTTTATTGTAATAACAGTAATTATAAGTTGAACAACTTTTAGTTATTCGAATAATTTCATTTCGTTAATTCGTCATTATCTGAATTAATTAATTTTATTAACGCAATTATTAGTGCATGTATTACTAAAATGAATCATGTAAGTGTGAAATTTTACGATTTCACACTGGTTTTATAGACATGTGTAAAACCAACCGACATCAAAACAAATAATTTGGCACTACAGAACGTCATATTTATGAACGGGAAAAGTGGGTTGGTAAATAGGGTAAACTGTACAACAGTTGCTATAAAGTGCCAATACATTTTAAGTCAAGCGTTAAATAGAATTTGGTATATTAAGCTTTTCTGTTCAACAATTCTTGTCATGTCCATCTAATCACATTCTTCTATTTTCTTGTATAAATCTGTTAAGTCAGCTTTGACGGCAATGTTTAACAACTCCGAGGTGAAAACGAGCTTCGTCTGAAAATATAGTTTTTTAGTACAACTGCTCATCTTCTTGCAACCGATTAGCGGCTCATTCAGCGAAGCGAAAACGCGATTGATGGTCCACTGTCTTCAATTCTTGAACCAATTGGACTTTGTAGTGCGAAAAATTTTGCGCAAACGAGGTCTTTGCGCAAAATTTTTCGCACTGTTCTATCGCTGATGTTCAATTCTTGTAAACGATGCCTGGTGGAGGTGCTATTGTAGCAGCAATATTTTCCATTGAAGGATCGGGACGGCGTTACGGAAGTGTGTATTATCTATTAGCATACCAGTCGAACAAACTTTCTCCACAAATTTCTTTACACCGTTCCCAGTTGGTGCTTCATTTCTACGGAATTGTGTACGCAATTTTCGACAAATTTCGGCAACTGACTCACTACTTCTAAAATAAATTTTGAATATTTCCCAACGTTGGTCAAGCGTATATCGAGTCATTTCGTTCACCGGGAATATAATACTGAATTTCTGTCACTTTACAGATGACAATAGAGCTATGAGCGGCGCAATAACCGCTAGTTCAAAAATGAACAGCACCCGTTATAACGCATTAGTGAGATCACGTTTGGAATATGCCACCTTGATATGGTATCCATTTTATCAAGCACAGGAACGTCTACCTGAGCAAGTTCAGCGACGATTTTTTAAGTACATGTGGTTTAAGGTGGACGGTGTCTATTCCCATAGGAGCTTTAATCACGCTCTACGTCTTCCTCGCTTTGACGTGCCTTCTCTCCGCTTTAGACGTTTTGCAGCCAGCCTTAACTTCCTTCATAGGCTTTTTCACAACGAAGTTGACTATACAACGCTATTACCTTTCGTTAATTTTCTTGTTCCATCATTCTTCGCACGTCTTTCCTGCACTTTTTATCTTCCTTTTACGCGAACCAACGTGTTAGTCAGGTCTCCTGTCTAAGCTTTAGCAGCAGCTTCAATGAGGTTTCTTTGGATATCGATATATATTTCCATAGTTTGTTGACCTTCAAACGACTTTTTTATGTTTAGTAGTAGTTACTATTTATAATACTGGATGTGGTAATACTTTTTTTTAATTTGTAGTACATACTTGTTATTGTATAACTTACAGTTTTCTTTTGATATTATCATATACTATATGGTTCAAAAAATAGTTTATAAGTGGTGGCTGTGGATTACGTACTTTTCAACTCTCTAACTTAATATCATTTACTTATGTGTCAAATGTGATTAATTTTAAATGTCCGAATATTGTATTAGTAAATGGAAAGTCTGATATTTAAAATTTATCACATTAGCTTCACTTCACACGTTTCCAGACCAAGCTAATTTGACAGCTTACAGCGTACTTTGCGATTTCCAGGAATGTTTTGTAATTGTTTTCGTTTGGCATCTTTCTCCTTTCTAGTTTTCTCAAGAATACTATCTTTAAATGGATTTATTAAGTATTTGTACTCATCAAAATATTTCTTTTGTACTAATTTTGCCGTAACATTCTACATAAGCTTTGCTACTCTTTCTTTATATTCTGATCCGTCCTTTTTGCGCATATTGAAAGCCCAATCTTGTAAAATGTTCAGCAGGTCCTCTTCTGTTGTACGTTTTGATAATATATATGATCGAAATTTGCAAAAATCCATAAATTGTGACCAAATGTAGTTTTCAGACCGGACTGTAATAAGCGCTTTATTACTTTTAACATTTTCTAAGGAAGTTTCGCCAAATCGCGACATTTTTAATCAAGGAGTCCAGTAGAGGTAAAGGGAATTAATATATTATGAGTTATATAATCATGTAAATCGAATTATAATTCTGTTCGGAAAAATTAAATTAAATTAAATTAAATTAAATAAAATGAAATAAAATTAGATAAAATTAAATAAAATTAAATAAAAGTAAATAAAATTAAATGAAATTAAATTAAATTGAATAAAATGAAATAATATTAAATAAAACTAAATAAAATTAAATAAAATGGAATAAAATTAAATAAAACTAAATAAAATTAAATAAAATTAAATAATCAAATTAAGTTAAGATAAATAAATAAAATAAATAATGGGGCCCATATACAAAATGTCTGTAAAACGTCTTTACAAAAACCTACTACATATTCCTTACACCAAAATATGCCGATTTAAGAAAATTTACCTCAGCACAAAGTTGCTTAGTTGGGCGCTATACGGCGCTGAAGTTATACTTCGGAATTCGTTTTTTTATTACAAATATAAAATGTCTCACCCGATTTTGCTGAAATTTGGTACGTTTACAGACGTTTACGTTTTATGAGACAAAAGAACTCATATACAAATTTTGAGTAATCATTTCATAGGCGTAGAACTTGGGTTTTCTAATAATTGCACATTTTAAATTTCTACGCCAGTGGAAGGACTAAGATTTAAATATAAAATTTAGGTTGTGTAACTTATTTACTACAGAAAAGGTAGATACCATTTGTAAGACTCGGTTACTGTCATAGTTTTCGTGAAACTTAGATTTTAAAGTAACAGTAAACAGGAAAATTATGTTACTAAAACATGAAAGAAATTAATAAATATGTTATAGAAATTATTGAAAATGTCCACCATTTACACGTACCTACACAAATATTTACACGACGAAGATAATTAAAATGTACTCTTTGCATAGCTTCTTCATCAGCTTAACATTAACATTATTTGCTGAATCTTAAATACGTGGACACAGTTATTCCCCATTATCTATAAGTGTCATGTAAACTGTGGACTTAAGATGTTCCTGCAAAAAATAATCCATTGGGGTTAAGTCTGGTAAATAGAGGCGTCATTACCTCTACTTATCCATTTGTTTTGGTACTGCTGATTGAATTGGTTTCGAACATTTAATGAAAATGAAAAATTTGGTGCACCTGATAAAGAAGTTATCTATACAAAGAGTATCTACATTTTAATTTTCTCGGTCGTGTAAATCTTTGTATATGTGTAAAATAGAGGACACTTTCAACAATTTCCATGACATCTTGAATAATATTTGCATGTTTTAGTAACATAGATTTTCTGTTTACTGTCACATTGAATTATTAAAATACAAATTTCACAAAAACCGTGATAGTAATCGAGTCTTACGAAGAGTACATTTTCTGTAGTAAATAAGTTACACAATCTAAATTATATATTTAAACCCCTCTCCTTTCATTGGCGTAGAAATTTGAAATGCGCAATTATTAAAAAACCCAAGATCTACGCCTATAGAATGATGTTACTCAAAATTTTGATATGGATTTTTTGTTTCATAAACTAAAATTTCGTCAAAATCGCGTCAGCTGTTCTATATTTATAACAAGAAAACGATTTCTGAAGTGTAACTTCAGCAAATCAAGCAACTTCGTAATAAGGTAAGTTGTATTTTGACGTAAGGAATATTTAGTAGTTTTTTGTAAAGACCTTTTACAGACAATTGTATAAAATAGTCGTGTAGATCGCACTAATTTCAGCGAAAATATAGAAAATTATCACACACAGAAGCACGGTTAATAAAAAGACAACTATTTGTTGATTATTTTTAAAACAGTAGCAAAAATTTTAAAACCAATAAATTCCATTAGAATGCAAGATTATTTGTTATTTTTATTTAAAATTATGACTGCCAATAACTGCGTATAATATGCAGACAATATATAATAATAATGATTTATTTTGGCCAACAGATTAATCCAAAATAGGACAACAAAACTTTGACTATGTGACAATACAACAATACATAAAAGATAATTAATTCGATAAGAACATAAAAACATAGTTAAATAAATTAATTATTCGTGTTTCTCGACGAATGCACCAACGGCGCCCTATACAATATATTGGTCCTTGGTGTTGAAAACACAAAAGATGGGCAGTGTCTAGCAGCAATGCGTGGTATCAGTAAATTTACTCGCGTTAACAGCGATGCTGAGTCGATCCTGTTATTCAGGAAATTCGCCACCAGCAATGCGCTCTTTCTTTGCCTTCGTACCGCTAGCAATTCCAATTCATGCCTCACAAGCAAATCCTCATAGTCTACATTGCGTTTTGGATAGACCCCCATCCAGCCTGTAACTCAAATACTTCAAAAATTTATGCTAAACGCGTTCAATTTGATTCACGTGTAGGTCATAGATTGGGTAGCAAATGGTAGACGTATATTCCAACTTACTGACGACATATTCGAAATATAGAGATTTAATGGTACTAACATTAGTGAAATTTCGGGGCATTCTGATAATAAAACCCAGAGACTTAACAGCAGATCTAGTGACGTTTGAGAGATGATCGTTGAACGTCAACTTATTGTCGAATGTATCACCAAGATCCCTTGTAGAACTTCGTTTCTCTATAACAGTATGTATTATCAAAGTAATAAAGAGAGTTCGTGTAACTTTTTTACCTTGTGAAAGTTACAAACAGCATTTCGAAATGTTTAAATTAGATTTATTCATGCGACACCAGCTGTGGACAGTAGCCAAGTTCTTTTGCAAAAAGTCCACATCAGCTATGTTTGTAAAGGTGTGATATATTTTAAGATGATATGCATAAGCCAATATATATGATGCACCTACCCAAAATTTAACATTCTTTTGACTATTTACGTTAATTTAGTATTTATACCACCATTAATTCAATTGAGTATAATATGTGAGCCAAAAAAAAGTTTTTCAAGGAGACTATGAACGAGAAAGATAACTATAGCAGTCATGTCGGAGTATAATTCATACCTAGTTTGTGAAATGTCATCTGTCACTCATTGATTACAATGACAATCTGCGAATATCTTCGACTCTATCATTCTAAAATTATGAACCAATGAAAATGCAGGATTTTCCGTAGTTGTCAGGTATTACAGCGGTTATTGACGTATTATAACGCAAATCGAATATACGAACCTTTGTATCGGGTGTCCGTTTAATACTGAAGCTGACAGTTCGTGTCAAATTTTGTTTAAGTTAGCATTACTTCAGTTGAGATCGACCGCAATAATTAACATTAGCTTGCTTTGCGGTAATTATAGCAAACGCCAATTAAGTTGGCGCGAGGAGGGGTAAGTTCGCGCAGGATTAAAAGTAGTGGGGAGATTTGTATTTGGTTTTACATCAAATGTCAGATAATTCTAACCTCTGAGCGTGTATCACTTTATGATCTCCTAGCAAAGATATTATGTTCCGTCAAACGTCAATGAAAATTCTGACAATTACTTGAGTAGTGGGGGTGGACGTTTTTAAGAACGGCTTCTGCGCACCTCCTCCTCGCGCCAACTTAATTGGCGCTTGCTATACTTTTCACGTAAATATAAAAATTAATAAAATCAATCACAATAACCTTACTTATCGAAATGTTTATAGCCAATATTTCCTAATTAGAATTATTTAAGAAAATGGGATAGATTGGCGCGCGTTTAAAACAACAAATGTGAATAATGAAAGCTAACGGAAAACAAGCATGTACGACTATGGCAAAAGACGTCAAGCACCAATTGAAAATAACTAACGAGCCATCGAAAAAATTCATAATTGGAGTAGACTGTGAAATTGGGATGGTACTTTAGCCACTTCCACATAATGACACATTACTTGATGCTTGACAGTTTCATTTGGTTTCATTGTAAAAAAAAGGTTATGGCATTGAAATGATACTACAACAAAAAAGAAAACAAATAATTTATTTAATATCGAAATCATAATCAAAATTTACATAGGTATAGCTACAGAAGTTTTTGAAAATGTTGTCCATTTACATCCAAACACAATTAATTTTCTTAATAAGAGTTTTGAAAAATTTGACACAAACTTATAGTTTCAATGTCGAATAATAAAGAAAATTAATACTGGTAGCCGTAACTTTGTGGTAATTCATTTTGAAAATAAAATAAAATAAAACAATAACTTTGTTATATATACCACTTTATTCACATATAATCGTGACCGTGGCAGTTTGATAATGACATTGTATGTCGAAACCGCGGTCACGTTTATATGTGAATAAAGTGGTATATATAATAAAGTTATTGTTTTATTTTATTTTATTTTCGAATAATAAATGTCATTATGTGGAAGTTCCTAAAGTACCAACCCAATTTCACAGTCTACTCCAATTATGAATTTTTTCGATGGCTCGTTATAATTCGCAGTGTGGCAAATACAAAAACAATGAAATTTCTAAAATTTGACAAACGTCAGTATTATTATTATTCGCTGCCAAAACTACGATTAGATTACAATGATTTAGACTTCAATAATTTGACAGTACTGAATTGTCAGATGTGTTAGTTATTATTTATCATCATGGCTCGTTTCGCACTAATTTTTTTACAACTCGACACTTTAAAATTCTCGAAACTCGACGTATTACCTAAAAAAACACCACTCGACCTTTGGTCTCGTGGTGTTTCAGGCAATACGTCTCATATAATCGAGTATTTTCAAGTGTCTTGTTGTATAATATATGATTATTCTTACAAATTTATCATTAAACAATGCCATATGTATTTAATAAGCAGTAAAGGAAATATATGCTTAAGATTTATTTAAGAAATGGTAGACAAATCAATGGTGAATGGACGTATTCTCTAAGAGATGCATACGAAGTTCTTTTAAACGAATTTGTAAATGACGCCGTCCCATACCATTTCAGTGTTTCCATTCGTCGTTTTGTGAATTTATTTAGAGAAATAGGAAGTGTAATTGGGAAATGGGAAGTAGTAGACCAATGATCAGAAATGAAATTATTGTCGAAACGGAAAGCCAAATAGTCAATAAACTTCTATAAACGTCTATAAACTTCTGTACAACATTTACATCTTTTATACGGTACCTGTTGATGTATCCTTAAAAATAATCTACATATGCATTCTTACCGTATACAAGTAACACATGGGATATTTCCTGTTGATAGGCCAACGATTAAACAATTTAATAACAACGAGGAAGCATTGTCGATAATTATGTTTACAGTCTAATCGTGGTTTCACCTCTCTGGGGATGTCAACTCTCAAAATATGAGAATATGGAGTACAGATAATCCACACTTTTTATAGAGATTCCATTACAATCGCAAAAAATTGGAGTGTGGGCAGCTTTTAGGCAGATCAGGATTACAGGACCTATATTTTTTGAAGGTATGCTAAAAATAGATTTTAAAAACAATGGATTCGATATCTAGGAACAATAAATGCTGAAGGGCACTAGTTAGAAATTTTAGCTCCAATTGTAAATGTTACACGATGATGAGCTACAGGAAAGCTATTTTCAGCATGATTTAGCTCATGCACATACTACCAATGCAAACATTGCTTTTATGCAATTTTTTTTTTAAATCGCATTATTAGCCTGGATATAGAAACTATTTGGCCACCATGATCTTGTGATCTTGTGATTTCTTTTTATGGCCACATTTAAAGAATTCAATTTTTGTAAAACCGGTTGTTGATCTTGACGATTTAAAACAAGATTTAAGAAATCAATAATACACCAGAGATTCTTCAAGACGTTGTTCTTAGTTCGCTTAAAATAAGAATTACTTTCTGCAGAGATATGTGGCTGGTGATTTTTCCTTGTATTTTGTCATTCTATATTTTTTGTTCAACATAATAATAAATTAAATTTAGCTTTGAAAATGTTTATTATTTATTTTGTTATGAAAAATAGTACAGTCGCGGTTCTTAAAAACTCAGGCACTTAGGGTACTGTCTATCTACAGTGTTTAATCGACGCGTTTAGACGTTACGTTTACAAACATTGGACTTTTACGTGCGTCGTCTAGATGCGACAAGTTTCGACTTGTAGGATCAGTTAGAGCAGATATAAGTAAAACCCATTGTCTGATAAACACTATAGATAGACAAAAACATTTTAAGCGGCTTAAACTTTTTTTAAACGTTACTCAAACCAATCATTGACGTAGAATGCAAAATGTATTGCAAAAATTGTAAATTAAAAAAAATGATTAATAAAACTGTAAATTTCAAAAATATCATTTCGAATATCAGAATACAAAACTTAATATATGTCTCTTAATATAGTTTTGAGAACAGATTTTTGTAATTCTGAAAATTGCGATATTTTAAAAAATAAACTGATTATGAATTTGTCAAATGTGACATTGCCATCACAATGACTGCGATATTTAATTAACACATTACAAAATTTTAAATTTTTGACATTCACGTCAAAATCGAGTGTCTAAGTTTTCGAAAGCCGCGACTGTACTATTGCGGCAACAAAAAAAATGGTCGTCTTATAAGCTATTTTGACGATTTTTGAGTGTTGTAAACATATCAAGTAAGTACATACACGTCAATTTTCAAACTGACAGTTCGTTAAAAATAATTTACTCATCAATGAAGGGAAATCTCTCGAATGCATTTATTTGAAATAAAAATAATATGAAACATATAATACACAGGTAAAACAACGTAAATGATTTAAATTAATATTTTGTTATACATCCATTGCTATCTACCTACATTTGACAGATATGATATATGTCCGTATTTTACACAAACAACGTATGTTGTATACAATTGACAACAACATATATATGTTTCTATGTCACTCATGTTTATATTTTTAAATGAAGTATCAAGTAATGTTAACGAAAATTAGTAAATAATATGTAATATAATATACTTCGCGGATAGCAAGATTTAAATTTGAAAATGTCAATGTGACCAACTGCTTTATATAAAAATTAAACTCTGAACTTTCAAATAAATAATTCCAATTTAAGCAATTTATTAATGTAAAAAAACGCAAAATAGAAAAAATAGTATAAAAAACTCGTTTCATAATGCCTTTTGCCGCACTCGCTCTTTAGAAAACTCGCCGCTAAGCGGCTCGTTTTCTAAGCTGATCTCGTGCGGCAAAATGGTGCCTTATGAAACTTGTTTTTTATATACTATTTTGAAATAGATTTAATTTGAAATATCATTAAATTAAACAAAGTGTCAGGTAGCTCTAAGCCGAATCAAATTAAGCCAAAAGTGATTTTATTCATAGCATACTTTGAAAAACTTTTTTGGCTCACACATTACTTAATCTGTATAATGTAATGTTTTTATGTATTGTATTAAGTATTGGTAACTGCAAATTTATTCTTTTCGCATTCATAATTTACGTGAATCCAAAAAATAAAAACAGGCGGAAAAGAAAGTATGAAAATTAAGACAAAGGAAAAATAAATCATTTTCTAGCTTCTCCAATTCCTCCAATTGAATATAGTAATAAACTTTAAATGATGTATGTACTTATAGCATACATCTATGAATCCTACACAAATAATTCTTTTAACGTCTAAGTTTATTGAACCAGTCCTTATTTAAAACGGACAAATAATAAGCGCGGATTCCTATTTCTTTGTGCAACAGAGAGACCGACTTGAAGTATAAGTTATATAATAAGTGATTTCACAGAGTCAAGGTTATTCCTTTGTACTAGTAGCGTTCATTGCCACCAGATGCACCAGTAGATGGGTGAGCTAGAACCGAGATTCTAGATTAGACACTCGGCGCAGCATAGGCGCGGCATGGGCGTGCACTCGTCGACTAACTCCTCCTATGGACCAACAATCTCCGAATACGATCGCAAACCCCAAACACATTGACGTCAGACCCGTACCGTCGTTCGCGATCGTCGCGTGTTCGGTCGTTCTCGTATGAAATTCTCATAGTGGAATAAGAACATTGCCAGTGTTTAGTTCGTGAATAAAGAAGAATATTGTATGTGTGTCTCGTGTTCGTGAACGTATATACGAAATCGAAGTTTATATTTACATTATGAACATATGTGTGTTCGTAGGCAAGTGAATGGATTTAATTCGAAGGAATTATTGTGCGGTTGCCAGTGTGAAGGTTGTGACTTATCATAGTGTTTTCTCGGGTGGAATGTGCCGCCCGGAGAGAGCCACTACTGAGGGTACTCCGCGGCGGCCGATGAACCGATTAAGCAAACGACCCGGCAGCGATGGAATGTTGTTGTTGACGGTGATGTAAGTGCAATGAGCTGCGGGCTTCTGCCTCCTATACCGGACCTTATTCCCATATCGGAATTTCATAAGAACCATCATCATCAACATCAACAACAGACGTTGAATAACAATCGCCGTTTGAGTGAGTGCGCCCCCTGTTCTTCTGTTCACGGTGAGGTTATGGGAGAACAACGCTCGCGGCGAACGGGGAAACAACCTGCCATCGACCTAATCGATACGTCGCGGTCACGTGGTCTGAGCGCCGCCCCGCAAGCGCCGTTCCGGAAAACAAGGCCCGAACGTCATCGTAAATCAGATCGTAGGCGCGAGCACAAGAGCACCGGCCGTCGAAAACGTTCCGGGAGTAAACAAAGATCACGCTCATCCCGATTGTCTGCAACCTCTCCGGAGAGGCCGGTCAATCCACGTGTAAATCCGATTTTCGTGTGGGTACGTCAAGAAGACACACACATCGTGGACGTGAAATGCGAGGATTACGACAAGCGGAACCGGATATTGCTAACGAAGACGGCACAGGGGTGGCGCGCCATCCCGCGCACCGAAACCTTAGTGCCCACTTTAAAGGAGGAGGATGACCTTAAAAATAAACAGCCACAAGAACAAGCGCCAGCTCAGCAGTTGCCGCAACAGCAGCAACGCATACGTAAACAACGCAAGACGCATAAAATTAAAAGGAAATCGACTGGAATTCAGGTAGATGAGGATAATATGTCGGAAGCGGAAACGGTGGCCGCTGATAACAACAGGGCTGTTTCGCCTTCGTGGACGGACCCAGTGAATGTAGAGTCCCATTTACCGTCTCATACCATTCACATAATCCGAAAGCCATCGCCCGAAAGGAACGTAAACAGTAGTGCGGCCGCGAACTCTAACAATAGTGTAGAGAATCCGGTGATTGAACGTAATATCAATAAAACCTGTGACGTCACTCCACTTGACAATCTCCTTGCCGTGGCGGAGCTCGAGTTTAACCATCAGCTACAATCGGGTGAGTGGAATGAATGTGGTACTGAGATGTCGACAAATGACGACATAGATGATATCAAAGAAAAGAACGATAGCAGCGAGTTTATTGACAACATCGAACAGCTGAATAATTTTATCGATTCTTGTACGGCGACGAATAACGAGAACGAAACGGAAGAGGAGCAAATACAGTTCAACGATGAGGACGAACAATCGAATGGGCACGAAGAACACAAAACGGATGATTGTGATTATAACGAGGATGACGATAACAATTTAGCAATGGACGACATTCTCAATCGATTAGAGCAATCACTGAGGTCCCCCGAACTCGGAAACGTCGAGGTCAATGAGATGTTAAACGAATGCAACCAAAACTTGAATGTAGGACAAATGAATATCAAAGAACAGGACGAATTTGTTTTCGAAGCAAAAGATTTCGAAGAACCCGATGTTACAGAAGAAAAAAGCCCGGATACTGTCAAAGATGAACAGGAAGTGAAGTGTTATAATAATGAAGTGCCGGAAACGGAAACTATAATACAATCTGTATCAGAAGAAGTAGATAGTCCTACAGATTTATCTACGAAAACTAATTTTTCATTTACAGAAAGTATAGAGGACCAACCCACAGATCTGAGTTTGCCTAAAAGAAAAGAAACAAAATCTCCTCCGCCCAGACCATCTTCACATAGTTCAGAAACCATTCAGTCTCCACAGCCTAGTGGGATTCCAGCAGTTCCGCCATCTCCTGACATTTTTTCTAATGCTAATAATAAGTCTAAATCGATATTTTTGGAATCACTACTGACAAATGCTTGCCAGAAAAATGCCAGTGAATCTTCAGAAGTTGCCCAAGAAAAGGAGCCTTTGGATTTAGGTAATTTTAGGAAATCCGCGAGCCCAACAGTAACATGTTCTGAAGAGGTAAAAAATAAAAAATTAAAATGTGACGGAGAGCCAGTTCCGAAAAAGATGAAAATCGAAGATATTACATTAAAAAAGTTATTGGACGTAGCGCCCAATAAAGCTTTTGACGGCAAACTATTTTCAGGCGATCAGAATTTAAAGGAAACGTCAAGATTATTGGAATTATTGACATTACCAGTTGAACAAGATCCATTGGCTCAACTAAATCAAGTCTTGTCGGAGAGCACGATAAATATTCCTGATCCAATGCTAGTGCCTAAGGATAGATTAAGTCTAATATTGTCAGCTCCTGCAAGAGAAATTCCAAGGTTATTAATAGACAGGCCAGAATTAAGACTTCCCCAAGCTTTAGCCTTTCCTCATTTACTACAAGATCCTGATATTTTGGTTATAACTTTATCTCAATTGCAAACTATTATACATAAACAAAGCCAGATATTACCATACAAAGAAGGAAAAGTGAGTGAAGAAAAAAGTATTCCAACAAGTGAGAAAAGAAGTGCGAAGGTGGAAAATCCTAAACCACAAAACCCTCCGAAATCACAAGAAAATAAAGAAGATCGGGTGTCTGCCAATTCTAACAAGGATACATCGAGAAAAAGTGGACACGTAAGTGAATTAGCCAGTGACATTGACGCAGCTACAAATGCAGCTTTTAATCAAATGATGTGGTTGCCTTATTTAAATCAGTTGGATAATAGTTCCTTTGCGAATAGTAATGAATTTTTAAAACTACTAACGATGTTACCTCCATATTCGACCCACACTCCTGAAATGACACATTTACTGGGAATGAATCGTTTCGTACATCCGGCCGCATTTCCCATGCAACCGCCTTTTAATTGTAACCCCTTGGAGTATTCCACGTGGCAAGAAGCTATGCTACAAGCGAATCTACTCCGGCCGAAAAATCAATACGATATGATGAACCCGAAAAATTTTTATAGAGACTATACGGAGAAAAGTTCGGGCAGCCTGGGAAATAACAAGAAAACGCCCCATTATTCGTCGAAACAGATGCACAAAAATTGCGCGCCAAGTTTGTACCCGCCGGGTATGCCCTTTCAAAATCATCACGGTTCGATGTTAAGTATGTCGTCTGCATACCAACAACCTACGAATAACAGAACCAACATACAGATTCCTCAGTACAATCCGATGTTGCAAAGGAATGTCAGTAATTCCAATAACAAAAACAAAAATCATCACGCGAATACTACGACTACAACGACAACATCGAACAAGCAGTCCGGAAATAGGTCGGAAGCTACGGCGTACAGTATTAGCCAATCTCATAGACTGGCGGAAGAAAATAAATTATCTCACACCTCGTCTCATCACAATACAAGACTGGATTCTCATCATCAATTGAGTATTAGTAGCGCGTTGAAAATGCCCACTAGGAAACCTTATCCGCATTATACGAATCACGAAAATACGTCGTTAGGAAATAAAGCAGGAATGTCATCCGATGGGTCTAAACAACATCATTCGTCGGCGGTGGCGGCAACGGCGGCAACCATGCAACCTATCGATCTTTCCGGGTCGACAGCTACGGGAAGCGGCAAACTCAAGGTCAGACAGCATCTTATTGATCCTAGTCATACAGCGAGACTTTTGAAACAGGACGATATTCCCGAAGTAGGCAGTACGACCGCCAGCATTGAGGAAATGCAAGACGCACAGAAATATCTGTGGCATCCGCTATTTGGAAAGTAAGTAAAATTTATTTTGAAGTTATTAGATTGATTAAAAATGCAATATATAAATAATTAAATAGTTTTTGTTCATATTAAATTAAATATTTAAAAAATAAAGCTCATGTATACTTATATTTTCATATTAAAATATTACAAAAAAGAATTAATTAAAATTAATAAAATTAAATGACTATTAAATAATAACAATATTTTTTGATTCAATAACTATTGTAAAAAGTCTTTCTTTGGAGACTGTGGTTAAGTAAAAACTCAAAAAAGGTATATAATTCCTTACTACAATTACTAATCGTATCCTAAATACGATTTCGACAACTAAGTTGTCATCATCAGTAGGCAAAATCATAAATCGAATTTTACAGGGCGTGAACGTAAACACTGAATGCAGTGTATATGTGGACGCCGTGTAAAGTTGGTGCGTTTTCATATGTGTTTTAGCTTTACTGTGCCCCATGTGCGACACCTTGATTAGTGATTTTACCTACTGATGATAACAACTTAGTTGTCGAAATACGTATTTAGGATACGATTAGTAATTGTGGCAAGGGATTATACACCTTTCTTGAGTTTTTAATAACTATTGTAATATACAGGGTAATTCTGATTCGATGCTCACAATTAGAATCTTGTAAACTGTAAGAGATACAAAGAAGGTTAAATTGGGGAAAAATTGCGAAAATTAATGGGGATTAATATGACCCAAAGAAATTTGCATTATCATTTTTCGTTTTTGAGATTTTTGGGAAAAACCAAATTTTCACATTTTCTTCTTTCTTAAATAACGTGGTTGTTATGCAACGAATTAAAAAACCAAAAGCACTTCTCTACAGTAACTTTTTCTGCTACATCCAGCGGTGCTCACCATTTTTCAGTACAACGTTTCCTCACTTTGCAACCGCCATCAGCTAAAAAAATTAAAATATTTTAAAATCGCGTTTATGATTCTTACTTATCTTTATAATATTAGTGTGAAGGTATTTCTTGACGTTGTCATTTATTTCTCATCAAAATTCATAATAAATAAAAAACTCATTACGAGCCGGGACATGTTTCAAAATAAAAACTGAAGAATTTACTTTTCGAAAAGAATTAAAACAATTGATTAGGAAAAAACAACGAGAATCAACAATAACAATAGAATAATTCACAACAAATCTCTGAAGATGCCTCCCTCTTGTTCAAGGCATAAGTTAATGCGTCGATCAATGTTATTAAGAATAATACTGATTTACACGTAATTCTCCGAAATATTGTATCGATTCCGCATAAACCTTATTTTTCAAAGTTCCCCCTAAAAAAAAGTCGAGAGGCGATAGGTTACGTGACCTTGCGGCCATTCAACTACCCCGCGATTCCCGATCCATTGTCCTGGAAATTCTCTGTGGAGAAAGTCTCTCACCATTCTTAGGTTATGGGGAGGTGCTCCATCTTGTTGGATCTAGAGAATACGAAGTCGTCCGGGAGGCAAACTTTCTAAATAATTTACCAAGTAATTTGCCAGAATATTTAAATAAGCAAGCCATTTAAATTATTCTTCTAAATAAACGGACCTATTATTTCGCCGTTTAAAATCCCATCCCACACATTCAAACCAAAACACACTTGATTTCTAACTTGTCTGTTCTGGTATAGGTTCTCTACAGCCCAAAAATGTTCATTATTCCTATTGAACGTTCCACAATTAGTAAATATTTACTTTCATCTGTCCACATTATGGAGTTCAGAAAATCGCCATTTAAATTAATTTGTCGTCTGAGCCAGTTGCACTAAGCGAATCACCATTCCAAATCTCCAGGTAACAGCCCCTGAGACACAAAACACATTCATTTTCTAGGGTTTGTTCTTATTTTGATTTAATATTTTCTAAACCTTACTCTGAGGTAAATGCAATTCAACTGCTATTTAATTTGTCGATTTGCTCGGATGAGCAATAGTCTGTAATTTTTTAAAATACATCAACTCGTGCATAGAAAAAAAACGTACTATTTTGTAAATAAACCTGTTCTAATACTCGATTAGCATTCTCTTCGTTAATCCTGCTTCCGTATTTGTATCGCTGTTTTTGAAAAAGAACCGTATTCAACCAAATTTCGTTCTAATCTGCAAAAATTGAAGTAATGCGGCTGCCACCATTCCAGGAATCCTTGAAGATAAGTTTCATTGGCATCCACAGAATTTCTGCAGTCTATGAAATACAGTCCCACCATGTCACGATTTTCTTCATTTGTGTAATTCATTTTTACTTTCAACGCAGAATGACAGATCAACAAACTCAGATAACTGATATAACGAAGATATTCTTGTTTCCAAGTCATATCTAGTATTTTTAACAAAATAATAATTACGTTTAAGGCTTACATAAGTAAGTTAAAGTCAAATGGATGGCCAGTAATTGCAATTCCATTGTTTTTCTTTTCTAATCAATTGTTTTAATTCTTTTCGAAAAATAAATTCTTCAGTTTTTATTTTGAACCTGTCCCATAATGTTTTTCTTATTTATTATTAATTTTGATGAGAAATAAGTGACAATGTCAGGAAATACCCTCACACAAATGTTATAAAAATAAGTAGCAATCATAAAAGCGATTTTAAAATCCAGGTCATTTTTTTAAAATTTTTCTTAGTTGATGACGGTTCTAAAGTGTGGAAACGTTGCACCGAAAAATGGTGAACATGGGATGCTGCAGAAAAAGTTACTATCGAGAAGTGCTTTTGGTTTTTCAATTTGTGGCATAACAACCAAGTTATTGAAGAAAGAAGAAATTGTGAAAATTTGGTGTTTACAAAAAATGTCAAAAGCGAAAAATGATAATGGAAATTTCTTTGCCGCATATTAATCCCCCATTAATGTTCGCAACTTTACCCCAATTTGACCTTCTTCGTATCTCTTACGGTTTACGAGCTCCCAAAGCACTATAGGTCAAATAGCCACTTTTTCTGTGCTAAATTAATAACTTCTTCAAATTCATGGTATTCAAACTAAAACCTGTAGGAATTTACTATGTAAGAATAAATATATTAAAAAATGCAACTTAACCCATTAGCGACCAAAAATTAACCCTTTTGCAACCATTAATGCAAACATTATACGTAGTATTCATTTATTTATTTTAATTAAACTACAATATTCAGTAATTGCTTAAATCTAATTCGTTTTGTAAATTTAAATTTGGTCCTCTTCAATTTCATCGTCTTGGTTGCTAAGATGAATTTCTTCTATGGTTTCGCTGCAACATAACAGTTCAATTGCTTCAGGTGGAAGAGTAGAACGTTTCCGCTTTTGCGAGCGCCTATTTAAAAATTTTGTGGAAATTAATGGATCTGAAGTATCGACAGCTCTATTAAATACGTCTAGCAAGTTATTGGTACGATTGTTTCTACGGGCGTGATGCAATCTGTCGGCTTTGTATATCTTATGTCTTCTATTATTTCTTTTGAATGTGAAAATTCTTTCAATGGAGACTGTGGTTAAATAATAATTTAAAAAAGGTATATAACCCCTTACCACAATTATTAGTCGTATCCTAAATACGTATTTCGACAACTAAGTTGTCATCATCAGTAGGTAAAAACTACTAATTAAAGTCACACGGGGCACAATAAAGTAAGATGAACGCTTCCGCACAACTACTATACACTGCAACCCTGTAAAGACTGACTTCAGTCTTTACAGGGTTGCAGTGTATAGTAGTTGTGCGGAAGCGTTCATCTTACTTTATTGTGCCCCGTGTGACTTTAATTAGTAGTTTTTACCTACTGATGATGACAACTTAGTTGTCGAAATACGTATTTAGGATACGACTAATAATTGTGGTAAGGGGTTATATACCTTTTTTAAATTCTTTTGAATGTATTAGTACTTTATGTACTGTGGAAGTCATTGGCAACCAAGGATATAGATTCTGAAAACATTTTGCTGTTTCAAAGCAATATGTTTCAAATTTACATGAATTAATTGCAAACTGGAAGGATAAACAAATCAAAATGATTTTGAATCGATATATTAAATCTTTGTCGACATTAGTTATTTCAGAAAAAATAACATGCTCAGTAAAAGCTCGACGAGCAGTGTTTCCGTCATTTATGGAACCGGAGCCACCTACTCTGGGCATGTCGTTTTGTATGTCTGTTTTTCTTTTTAAAATAATTAACTTATCATCTCCTCGTACCTGCCACTTTTGTAATTCGCATTTATAGCCTAAATGTAATACAAATTAAAAAAATCTAATCCAGCAATGAAGTGGACTAAATCCAAACTTTAAGTTTTCATCTTTTGCCCGGAATATTTCACTTTTGTAATTAAATGTGTTCATAAAGTCCTTCGGCGTAGCACCACAAATGGGACAAGCCTGGTTTGATCTAGTTCCAGTTATAATGTTTAAAACTGTTCCATCAATGAGTGTTAAAAATAATTTAAATGATACTTCAACAAATTTTCCATCACCAATTGATATTCTTACGCTTGCCAGAGCGTCAATTTCTTTTTTTAAATCCAGGTCTTCCTTTAAAACAACTTGTTTTGTCTCCTTTATGTACTTCAATTTTATGGGCCGACAAAATCTTACAGAC
Source organism: Melolontha melolontha (assembly GCA_935421215.2). Taxonomy (NCBI): domain Eukaryota; kingdom Metazoa; phylum Arthropoda; class Insecta; order Coleoptera; family Scarabaeidae; genus Melolontha; species Melolontha melolontha. Next base: position 50,752,999 of record OW285235.1, on the reverse strand, counting down.
TGTGGTGTGCGGTTGTTCCAAATTGGCGTTCCGGATAAGAGCAGTAACCTTAAAGGAATAACTGTAGTACCTAAAAGAGAGGCATCACAGCTATTTGACGAACCTGCCTCATTAAAAGTTTGTTTATATTGCGACTGACCAGTGCTGCTATCAAATCCATAGCTTAATATTAATACCGATCCCAAAAAATTCGTCTTATCCGCTTTCATTACAGTTTCAAAAACTTCTTTTTGGAGGTCAACAATTCTTTCAGCCGTATGCAGTAAAATAGATTGCAACGAAACTTTGGCAAGGGTCTCATTTGCTATTATACCCTGAGGTCGACATTTCAACTTTGCAGCTTTTCCTATAATGTGGATATATATCGCAATTACGTAATTTGTTTTCGTGGCGTATTGCATTATATTGTTCTTTGGAAAAATTACATTCAAGAAGAAAAGCTAAAGCCTCATCCGCAGATAGTGGAATTGGCTTTTGGAGATCTTTATAGCAAACCTTACGCATTTTTGATGGTCTTGTTGGGCTTTCAATACTTTCTTTTAGCACTGCAGCTAAATCAGCATCACCGTGCTTACGAGCTGATATTGCTGCTGCACGAACGAGAAGATTTGTATCAGCTTTCTCATTTGAAAGGTCTGCAGCTTCTTTTCTTTTCCCAAATTCTGATTTTGCGTTGAATGGCACACGTGGACGACCAACAACTTTTTCGGTGCCATTCACCACAAAATTTAAATCTGAATTTAACCACGCATGATTTTGATCCTTAAACACATGCATCCTTCTGTGACATTTTCCCCACTTTTGACCCAACTTTACGCAAAAAAAATGTAATGTTTGCTTTATATGTTTCTCCATTTTATCCGAAATCGTATTAGCTTCAATTCTTTCAACTACATGCTTGAAAAGGGCATCAAACTTTTCTTTTTTTATGCATTTTTTTCGCCATATTTCTAACAGTTCAATTTTATTAAAACAAAGGTTACCTGAAAAAAAGAGGCATTACTCGTAAAACGCAAAAAATAGCAGCTTGAAATTAATTGCAAATAACTCATTAAAAATTGCTTAATCTATGTTTTCAATTTCAAAGAGGTCAAATTGTGTCAAAATTTTGTATGGCTTACAGAAGATCAAACATTTAAAGAAATTGCACCATTTTAAGGTTATGTACTCTGATGGGTAATTTTGAAAAAAAGAGGCATTACTCGTAAAACGCAAAAAATAGCAGCTTGAAATTAATTGCAAATAACTCATTAAAAATTGCTTAATCTATGTTTTCAATTTCAAAGAGGTCAAATTGGGTCAAAATTTTGTATGGCTTACAGAAGATCAAACATTTAGAGAAATTGCACCATTTTAAGGTTATGTACTCTGATGGGTAATTTTCAAGTATACCGACGTAAACATAAAGCAGTATCAATGACACACATTTTACTTACTTGTCTCTTAATTTTGCATTTTACAGAAATTATCGTCAACACAATTCGAGAAACACACAGTTAAAGTTGACCAATAAATAAATACTGATCTCGCTAACACATTTGTAAAAATATTACTTCGAATGACTTTGACATATATATATATATATAAAGGTGCTTTATATTTAGCACAAACAAAAATTAGGTATATTTGTTTTGAATGGTTTCCAATTAGAAAACAACAACAACGAAAGTAAAACTGAACTTTGATTTTTTCACTTTTGCACAGAAAAAGCGGCCGTTTGACCTAATGTACAATGGTGAGCATCGAATTTGAATAGCCCTGTATAATCAAAGTTACATAAAATATTACCACACATAGCTCTGCTACCTAGTTTGTTAAAAGAAAACGGAACGGCAATGTAAATGAGATTAAGGTACCCGGTGCCGTATATGCGCTGGGGTGTATTTTGTAATATTGGTGCAATCATTTATAAGTACATATATTTACTAAATACAAATATAGTTCTATACAGTTCTTAATATCTTAAAATACATAAACTTAGAAATTAAAATGAATCCATTATAAATGTATAGCAAGCGCCAGATAAGTTGGCGAGCGGAGGGGTAAATTCGCGCAAGATTAGAAGTATTGGGAAGATTTGTATTTAGTTTTACATGAATTTGCAAGATACCTTAGGTGGCGTAAACTACATATCTATCACTTAATAAATTAATAATTTATTATAGTAAAATATATAACGTGCACGTTTATAAAAATGGCTTCCGCGCACCCCCTCCTCCCGTCATCTTATTTGGCGCTTGCTATACATACAGATAAAAAGCGACGTTTCATATAATATTCTTACATATACAATACGCTATTGTAAATAGAAGCAAACTATCAGTAAATAGCTATTATTTTTAATCTTACTTTGTAAACAAAAAAATAAAGTCTTTTATATTTAACACATTAGAGTCAAATACGTATTAACGCTAAGAAATAAGTAATTAAACTTCTAGTTTCAAAAATTCTTTTATTGTAAATACCACTACAAAATTGTTTCGCCATACAATGGCTTCATCAGGTGGATGAAATACTGAATATGTACAATACAAGTTTCAATATTTATGTGAAAATTATTGGGGAAATGGTGGTGGAAAAATTTTTACAATCTTAAATTTAGTAGAGGGGAGTTGTTTAAATCTAGTTGGTAATTTAAAGCTAATCCTAAACTATTGTAACTATTAATTTCTAACAGGTTAAGTTTTTTACTTTTTTCTTGAATGTGTAAAATTTTGAAATCTATATTAAATCTATGATTGATATCTATACAATGACTTGCGAAAGTTGAATCTGTTTTCTTTTCTTTATGGCTTCTCCCGTGGTCTCGGTAATTTTCTAGAATATGTACTACCGTACTACTAATCATTTTAATATTGAAAATAAAATAATTAAATCAATTAAACAGAAAGCGACTAGTAACAATATTATATTTACAAAAGCGGATAAAGGAAATACAGTTATAGCAATTCCGGAATCAAACTACATACATAAAGTTCATGAATTCCTCGATAATAATTCATTCATAAAACTTAAATCGGATCCTACTAGCAAATTTCAAAAACAGATTAAACAAACTTTAGAAAAATCAGGTTCTTTTTTTAGTAACACTCAAAAACGTATATTAACCACTATGAATCCCCTACCTCCCAAATTATACGGTTTAATTAAACTACATAAAGAAAATACACCTGTACGACCAGTAGTATCGTACGTAAAAGCACCTTGTAGAAATGTGTCCAAACACTTAATAGATTTAATTCTTACACACACTAAATTCAAATTTAAGTTCTCCGTTAAAAATTCCCAGGAATTAATTAACAACATTTCAAACTTGCAATTACCAAACAAATGTAAACTCATTTCTTTTGATGTCTCGAATTTGTTCACTAGTATCCCACTCCAGGAGGTAATAGATTTAATTACTTTACAACTAGAACGTAGAAACACGTAACATTGTCACAAAGACCGAAATTTTACAGCTCTTAGAAACGTGCCTGGAACAAAATTATTTTCAATTTAAAAAGAAATTGTATAAACAAACAGAGGGTCTAGCAATGGGAAACCCACTAAGTCCCTTATTAGCGGAAATTTTCATGAATAATTTAGAAACTATAATTAGTACACATCCCTTATTTGGTAATTGTGTATATTGGTTTAGGTATGTTGATGACATATTAATTTGCTTTAACGGTTCAGATAGACAATTAAAAACTTTACATAATTATATCAACACTATTCACCCCAAAATAAATTTGACTATAGAAACAGAAATAAATAAAAGCATTAATTTTCTAGATTTAACCATATCACACAAAACTAATAAACACGAGTTCGCTATATCCCATAAACCAACACATACAGATACCACAATACACGCTAATTCTTTTCATCCTATAACACACAAATTATCAACATACCAATCAATAGTATATAGATTAATTCATGAACCTATGAGTAAAAGTAATTTCGACCTTGAACTAAATAGAATATACACAATAGCATTAAACAATGGTTACTCTATAAATATTGTCAATAACATCCTAAATAGCCAACAAAAATCTAAAACCCTTTCCTTAGTTTATCCAAAATTAAAATACAAGATAATTAATTCCTATAATTCAATCACTTACTTAGGAAAAATTTCGGAAAAAATTGGTACTTTCATTAAAAAACTTAATAACGAACATATATCATTTAAAACAGACAATACTATACAGAACATTATTAAAAACAACAAAGATAAAATGGACAAAGAATCAAACTCTGGTGCATATAAGTTAACATGCGAAGATTGTAATAAGGTATACATAGGACAAACGGGGAGGACATTCAAAATTAGAATAAAAGAACACGAGAAAAGCCATAAAGAAAAGAAAACAGATTCAACTTTCGCAAGTCATTGTATAGATATCAATCATAGATTTAATATAGATTTCAAAATTTTACACCTTCAAGAAAAAAGTAAAAAACTTTCCCTGTTAGAAAACTTAGAAATTAATAGATACAATAGTTTAGGATTAGCTTTAAATGACCAACTAGATTTAAACAACTCCCCTCTACTAAATTTAAGATTGTAAAAATTTTTCCACCACCATTTCCCCAATAATTTTCACATAAATATTCAAACTTGTATTGTACATATTCAGTATTTCATCTACCTGATGAAGCCATTGTATGGCGAAACAATATTGTAGTGGTATTTACAATAAAAGAATTTTTGAAACTAGAAGTTTAATTACTTATTTCTTAGCGTTATAATGAAGTTTCAACAAGTATCTCCTTCGTCAATTAACTATTCAAATACGTATTGATGATACTATTCTAATTAAGGCTTTATCTATAATTACCCATTTATAATAACTGCATTTATACATAATAATTGGTAATATTAAAAATAATCCAATATTAATGAACTATTGAATGTACTATTTGAAATGACATAAGAAAAATATCACATTTAAGAAAACTCACCTCTTCACATACTCTGGACATCCTCGAGGTCAGTGCTGCCTTCAACACTTTTGTTTAAATTAATTTTAAATTCCTGATGAATTTTAACATTTTCTAAATATATATTTTGTATTTCTGTATATAATGCAATTTTTTCATTTTTCTGGTGCTATTTCTCGAATACGATTGGGACGATTGTTAGTGCGCCGAATATATTCTTTCAATTGGCTATCCAATTAACTCGATCGTCCCAAATACAGTAATATGGCGACAAACGTAAGACAGCGTCCCCTGCGACTTTGGCTATACTATCTACAACGTATTCCTTTTCGAAAATCTTGGTTTTAAATACTTCTAATAATTGACCTTTTGTTTTTGTAAAACTTCGTTATTTCAGCCTACGTACTGTTCGAATTTGGTCGCTTCTTCACCTGTCATCAATGGTATGAGGCATTGTCAATGACAATGACACTTCTTTCGGGTAATACTGGTAAGAGATTTTTTTGAAGCCACTCTTCAAGTAATGGTGCTGTCATATCCTCGTAATAGTCAAGGCTACAATTTTTCAAATTTTTTTGTCGAAAGCAACATTAAGTAAGTAATGTCAAAATCGTTTTTGATATTTTATTAACATCTTGTGTATATTTTGTTAGTTATTCTTTTGATAAACTTTGCACGAAATATGAATATTTTTAATGACCGAAGTGATAAGCATTAAGTTTTTTCGTTGATATAAAGACGAAAATAAAGAAAACGAGTATCATGGCGGTTGAACAAAATGAGCCCCATTGCTGAACATGTACATCGCTATTAGGGTAGTTATTGAGGTAGCAATTTTAATACAATCTATGCGCCTGATAACTATTTCTTCTGCATTCAATATAAACTTGAAGCGTGTCAGCGAGTTCATTAAGAATACTCAGTTTCTATGAATTTACTAGCAACATTTAACAAACGAAAAATTAGTTACAAAATGCAAACTAGAAGTTCATAAAGTATCAAACGATTTTGACATTAAGCAAAACACACATTCCTAAAGTATAATTATTCTTAATTATCAAAAAATAGCTTTTCATTGGCATTTCATAGGTGACCATGCAATTCCTCTTTTTTGCCATGTTTTTCTAAAATTTTGGAAAGAAACACAGGTACATTTGTATATGGGTGAAAACTACATAGGCACTTACCAGTTTATTTAGGAAAAATAGAAGAAAGTAGTCGCTGACGTCACTACAATTAGATAACAAAATGTCAATTCTTTCAACTTATAGTACAAGTTATCCAATTTAATAATATATTGAGTGAGCCACAAGAAAATTTTCAGAGTATGCCATGGATTAAATCAGTTACGTCTTAGATTGATTAAGTGATCTAACCTATATGTCATACTATTAGTAATAGATTAAATCGTAACTTGTCACTTTGACTTATGATTATTTACAAATGACACTTCGTCAATTCTCTAAGCTTAGACGTGACTTATATGTCTATCTCAGTCGTTCATAGCCTACCTAGGAGACAAATTTTGTGGCTCGCTTGATATATATACTTTGTCAGAGATAGAACTGGAAAGTAAGCTTCTACAGCAATTCTATCTACAGCCCTTTTTATTGAACAGTCTGTATAAGTGTGCACATGTGACAGCCTACAATTTACATACATAGACGTCATTGTCTCTTTAAAAATATTCATCTAAAGTTAATTTGAAAAACCTCTACAGAAATGTAGCTTTAAATCCTGGATGCGTATTTCGACAACTAAGTTGTGATCATCAGAAGAAGAATAAGTATTCCACTCGGAATCCTAGCTCCCATTTTACACAAGCAAAGTATATCATTACAAAAGTCCGGTCTTTTATGTCTTTTCTACTACTGATGATTACAACTTAGTTGCCGAAATACGTATCCATGATTTAAAAATTTATTGCTGTGAAGGTTTTTTAAATCAACTTTTGTTAATAACAGTGTTATTTTTCGAAAATCATTTTTAGGACGAAATTAAAATTTTAATTTTTACATATCAACATCTATCAATTACTTATTATGTTTTTAAATAATAAATTTTTAATTAACAAGACAAACGTCCAAAGACAATTAAAACAAGGATAGAAACCTCAACTAGTAATAATGCGGGATAAATAACAATGCAATTGTTAACTAAATAAATTTATCTAAATGTACGACGGGCGATTGATATATAAGATCTACAACTATATAATATAAGAATAATAAAAGATAAAATAATGAAATTAGTCTCAAAATGAAACAAATTTATTGTACTACTAATGTACACTGCGCGACATATAAAACCCGTACAACTTTTATGAGCATAAGATCAGATAAGAGTTTTCTAGCTGAGTAACCGGGACAAATATATTCATACTGTCACTTCGACTTCATAGGTTATACAGGGTGGCCCAAAATGGCCGAATGGGTTTGAGTTCATTATAACTTCTTATTTAAGACATAATTATGAATTTTTTTTAATTTTAAATACAGTATATTAATGGAGAATATTTTTAATTTAATTATGAAAAATTATATCTCGCAATAACCGAAGGGGTTTGAGTTCATTATAACTTCTTATTTAAGACATAATTATTAAATTTTTTAAATTTTAAATACAGTATGTTAATGGAGAATATTTATAAAAAAAATATATCTCGCAATGGATCGTTGATTTAAGAAATAAAGGTCAACGATTTTGGCACGTTGTTCAATTGTGTACTGTTCCATTTTAAATTCCCCAAGTCTTCTTTACAAAATACTGAAAACAAAAAAAAAAAAATTATAATAAAAAAGTTATAAGGAATTAAAACCCCTTCGGTCATTTTGGGCCAGCCTGTACTTACATTGCTAATACCTATAATTTTTGTTAAATTTTATAATTCAAATAAAATGTGTCAAATTTGATACATCTTATTTACATTGATATGTTAGTGTATGGGTTTTATATGTCGGGCAGTGTACCTTACATAATTATTTTTCCACATAGACCCCATTTAGTGCTTTCTTGTTTACTGTTGATCCAATTGCGAACACCAGCCCACACTTCAATTTCTAGCGAAAAGTGCTGACTTTTCAATACCTTAACAAGCAGAAATCTGAAGATGCCAAATCTGGCTGTATGGAGGGTATGAAACAACCGTGAATTTCAGGCTCGCTACTGTTTTCATCGTTTTGTTGTTGCAATGCTCTCTGGCGTTGTCGTGGTACAAAAAGAAATTCGTTTTTTCCTGCGTTACTCTACGGATACGATAGTCTAGTGAACGTAAAGTTTTGCAGAATCTTATTGAATTAATCGTTGATCCCTTCGGCAGATATTCGATATGAATGACTCCCTTTGCATCTTAGAATATGGCGAGACTTTCTGCGCTGATAGAACTGTCTGAATTTTCGTACACGTGGAGAATCACGATGACGATATTCAATTGATTTCCACTTGTCTTCGTGGTCATAATTATGAACTCAAGATTTGTGCCCGATGATAAATTTCATGATAAATAAACTTTGTATCAACTTTTAATAAATTAGCCTTTCCAAATTAATACACAGTGAAAAGCAATGGAAATATTAATTAACGTTTGGCCTCAGTATCGAGTATTTCCACCTCCGCTTTTAATAATGACTTGACATCGACGACTCAAACTCAAAATAACCGAGCTTATGTTATTCTGCTCCAGTCCATTCTATATTTCTACAAGGCAGCGCCTTACCTCTTTCAGTTGTTGGCTGGGTTCGTTTAATCTTGCAGGCGTTTGCCAAGCACGCCCCTCTCATGCTCTATTGGATAGCGGTTCTGGACTTCTTGTTTGCCAATCCATGGTGTCGACTCTAACCTCCTCAAGATAATTTTGAATTATGCGGGCAATGTGGGGTCGTGCATTATCTTGCATTAATAAAAAAATTGGTCTGATATAAGGCGCAAATAGCACAACATTGTCTTGAAGGATGTTAGTTATGTACCGTTCAGCATTAATGCTTCCATTATTTAACACAACTAAGTTCGTACAAGCTGCCATTGAAATGCATTCTCACACCATTTCTTCCACCAAATAATGTGGTATTCAGAATGTTGCATTGAGCATAACGTTCATTTGGATGTCTGTACACACGAACACGTCTATCACAGTTATAAATACAAAATTTGGATTCGTCTGTAAAGAGAATTCGTTGCCAGTCATCCTACAACCAATTAACGTTTCCTACCAAAATTCAAAGCGAAGTTTCCGATGTTCTACGGACAAGGCTGGACCTTGGCCTGGCAAACAACATACCAAATTAGCTTATCTTAGACATTTATGAACTGTTTCTATGCTAAACCGAGTACCATGAAGTGCCTGTAGTTGAGATTGCAAACACCAGCTTGTAACGAATCGTTGTCTTAGAGCAAAAAGTCTCAAAAAGCGATCCTGGATACGGGTTGTGGCACGATGTCTACCCTACCCAGGTCGTCAAATATGGTTTACATCTTTGTATCATTCTGGATACCGATGTATTAGCAGAGATGTAAAATTACCGTAATATATATTTTTGGTAAATTACCGTGGTAAATTACTGCTCTTTTTTTACCAAGATTTATTCTTGCGTAATTTACCATTTTTTGAGTAAATTCCCATGGTAATTTACCACACTTTTTTATTGTTTAAATAAAATCCCTACAACAAAAAAAGTCTTATACATTTTATTAAAGGAAAAAAAATAAAGAGTACAATATTAACTTATTTTAAAATTAAACAATATTCTGAAAATAGAACTAAACAATGATTTTTCATTATTACCATTATGTAATATGTAATCTTATTTACATAACTATTCCAGATCACTCTCAGTCTCAGTATTGCAATTCGAATCAGAACATTCTAGCTCTTCTGTAGGGAGTTCTTTCAGTGCCGGATTTTCTTTCAGTTTTAAATTTAAATTCACATATACCAACTTAGCAGCTCTTTCATTAGTTAATCTATTTCGTTTTTTACTGTGTATAATACTAAAAATTGAAAAACTTCTCTCCGTCGCACATGTTGTTGGTGGGCTGTTCAAAATTTCTATGGCGACTTTACTTAAAGCTGTAGTACAACAAAGTGATTTCCTGTCTCTCTCTTGATGCCTGTCTCTAATGCTTGCCATATAAAATCTTTTGAAAACAATTGTTCTTTCGATTTGTAATAAGCAACTTCAGTCATAATTTCTGCTATATCAGATCCACTAACTAGATGCGTTGATAGTTTGTTAATATATGTCACTGCTGTGATATATTCCTCGCTATTGAGATTTTTGCCTATAAATTTTGGATCTAGTAAATTGGCAGCCAAATGTATAGGTGTTATAGCCATTTCTCTCCGTGATTTTAAATGTGATAGGACAGCATTTAGTTCTGAAACTGGGCATGCAGCAATCAGTTGATCTTTCAGGTCTAGAAAATATTCAACAACATGAGATATGCAAGGTTGGGAGGTTTGTATGTTCTTTAAAATTACGGAGACTGGGTGTAAAATTGTATGTAATGTATCAACTCTTTCCCAAAACAGATCATCTAAAATATTATTTTTTATTCTTTTGTCTAAAGTATTAGCTATAGTTTCTGTTATAGCCAATTCTTTTAAATTTTTTTTTATTTATCCTTAAGCTTCCTAAACAGAAAATATTAGAGCACCATCTAGTTTGGCCAGGTAGTTTAAGAGATTTTAGTGTGTTTGATTTTTGTAATGCTCGCTGTTCATCTTGTATATTTTTAAATGTAGCATTCAAAATATGCGATTTTTTAATAGTTTTTACTATGACTTTACAATCAGTAATTAAACATGCAAATACTTCCAATTTTAAAATATCTTGTGCGAATAAATTCAAAATATGAGCACTACATCCATAACAAGAAAAATAATTAGACGGGTACATATCACTAATTAATTTCCAAGTTGATTTCATATTGCTAGCGTTATCAGTCACTATGCTTATAACTTTATTAATACCTAAGTCGTCAATAACAGAACTAATTAAAGAACAAAGATATGCAGCATCGTGGCGATTTTCCTTGCAGTCAATTACTTTAAATAAAACTGGTTCTGGACATGTAATTATTATATTTATAATGGATTCGTTTCTAATATTACTCCACCCATCAACTTGAATTCCAATTGATTTAGGTTTTGCTATTTTTTCATTAACTAACTGATTTATTTGAGAGTATTGTTTATCTAAAGGCGCATTGGATAACTGATATCTAGTCGGCAATCGTAAAGATGGTTTAATTTTTTTAAACAATTTTTGCCAATGAACATTTTCCGTAAAATTTAAAGGGGTATTACCAGCAAAGCATGCTCTTGCTAAGAGATCCCAAATTTCCTCTTCTTCTGATTTATTCATTACATCCACAAAAAAATCCAAATTTTCACTGTAAGCGGATTTAGTGGTGCTTGCAGCAGATTGTGGGCGAGAATCGCTTGAAATCGTCTCTCCATCGTCGTCTTCTAAATCTGTTTGCGAAGAACTTTTTCTTTCCGGAATCTTTAAAATGTTAAATACTTTTCGATAAAACCCAATAGGAATCAATCAAAATTACTCACCTTTATTTATTGCTTTAATTTTCTTAACACTTAATGCTCTTGATTTTGATTGTATTTCATTCTTTATTTTACGAGGACAACGAATGCACTTATTCTGTAAGTGACTGGACATTCTGGTTACATTTAAAACATAACTTTGCGAACAGAAGTTACACGAATATAATTTCGAATGTTCTGTGGATTTTGAAAATGCTGTTAAAATAGCTTTTTTTTATTTTATCTTTTCGCCCCATCCCGGCGCACTGCACTACGAGTAGTATATTCACAAACTTTATATAGTTCAACTTATACACCGAAATCTTTTGAAAGACTACTTCATTCGTTATATAAATGGATGATTCACGAGCATTTACATCTGCTAGAAAGGGACTTCCCCAATCACCGAGTGTGCAATGTCATACGTGTACATAGATGATGTTTTACTTTGTTTGTAATTTACGGAAATTTTATGTGGTAATTTACCGTAAATGACGGTAATTAATTCGGTAATATACAGGGTAATTTACCGAGTTACATCACTCTGTATGAGACTCACTGAATTCTGCATCTTTATGTTGACATGCCTGATTTTTAAATTTAAATTTGTCAAAAATTTAACAAAGTAAATGGCAAACAAGCACTTGTCATCTACATTAATATCAAATACTCTAGTAAATTTCTCACGGTTACCAAACTAAATTTTTGTTTCAATCATTTATAGTCCCTCGGTATTTAATTAATTGATTGATTGTTCCATAGTAAATGTCAATTTTCTGTATGACTTTAAACGACATTTATTTAATTGAATAGATTTAAGAACGGAAATGCGGTTTGCAGTTCATGACTGCCTAAGACGTAAGGATTTTCTGAACAATCATTAAATAACGGTATATCAAAGGGCTTTGCTTTTTTTTACTTAATCATTAGACAGACTTCTAGTTTGATCAATGCTATTTATTTCTTTTTCTTCGGCAGTAACTTCTGGGTATTCAATTCGGAATTTAGCTAACTATTCAACAATTTTTTTTTATTTATGTATAATGGTTCTTATCCAAACTCGCGAATCTAATATCTAGATTTTGTTAGTAGTAGTTTCCATGATGTTAGACAATATTTCTAATGAACTCTATAAAGAATTTATATAGTGGGATCATGGCACTAGCCCTCAAAATACCGTCAAAACAGGAGTTCATCTCCCCTTGGTTTACTATTGACAAGAAACTGTTCCTAGTTTTCTGTCAAAAATTTAAAATTCTAAGTCATCCATTCAAAACATGTTATTGCTTTGTCCTATTTGGATAATTACACAGGCCTGCATAAAATTTGTGATGACGTGATTTTTGTTTGTTAAGCTCAGTTTTTATATAGCAATAACTAATTAAAATACAGTTGGTCTCTACCACACACAGATTTTTCTTTGCACAAAAGAAAAAGAGAAAAATATAAAAAATCTTATAACAGGCGTTTTAATACATTTTAAAATGAATGTACTACTTCAAATTCTAGGTATTAACCCAAAAATGATTTTCTGTTGTGGTTTTAAAGAAATTTGTTAAATAGGCTCTCATTACCTGATGTAAATCTTTTATTACATGTATTAATTTTGAACAAGATTTCCGGGAATTTTTACCTGCTAAATCCTATTTATTATGCTTTCACTTTATTAGTTCTGCGAAGAAGGATTTCAAGTTTATCACTCCAAACAAAATGTATATTTTAATGTCATTTACTTCATTATAGCTCTGAGTGTCGATCAGTAAACAAGTAAAATTAATTTGTCTTTAGTGTTGTGCGTGGTATTTGATAAATAAACATTGCTTAAAAATATGTCTAGCCGGTGTTGCAAAAACAAACCAGATGATATCTGTTATATTTGTGGATATTTCGTCTTGAAAAAGTGTAAGAGACCAATTGGTGAATTTATGAAAAATGCATGTTATGCTTAGTTCAAAATCAAATTAGGAGATCAAGATAAAGATTGGGCACCGCACGTTGTTTGTAAGGTATGTGAAGAAGGTTTAAGACATTGGACCAAAGGGAATAGAAAAAGCCTTCCTTTTGGAATACCGATGGTTTGGAGAGAATCGCAAAATCATCATGGAGATTGCTACTTTTGTCTTTGTGATATTAAGGGGCATAATAGAAAAACTTTGAAACATATTTTGTACCCAAACAATATTAAATCAGCTATCAGACCAGTTCATCACAGTGATCATGTACCTATACCTATACCCCCCAAAGTACTACAAGAAGATATTGAAACCTCTTCAACTTCCGGCTCCGTACAGATGGATAGTGATTTTGAACCATTAACCTCAGGTCGAAACCAACCTCAGCTATTTTCACAAGCCGAACTGAATGAATTAGTAAGAGATTTGGGACTTTCAAAAGATCGTTCTGAAGTACTGGGGTCTAGGTTGAAACAAAAAAATTTGCTTGCCCCAAAAACTACCTTCTCTTGGTAGAGATCTTCCTTTAGCTGAATATGACAGAAAAACAACCAAACGAAGCTTTTCTGAAAAACGAAAACGTTTTTTTAAGAAGCATAAAGAATAAATAACTATTTCTAATAGTTTCTATGTGTATATTTTTGTATTTTTTTTAATATAATATAAAACTAGCTTATAAATGAAATAAATCGTGTTTTTTCTATATTTTTTGATTTTACTGGTTTGAAAAATAACCTTACGTGATACAAAAAAAATAAAAGCAGATTTGAAATCAGCGCTACCCAATTACTAGAAAACTTTTAAATCAACTTTCAAAGTGTTGAAAAATGCAGGCCTGTGTTATCAATGAGGTGCCGTGATTTAAATATCTCTTCACGATACTAAATCTACAGCACCAAATTTAAAATTTAATAGTATTTTGTACAGCTGTAATACAACTCATTTTTTAAACTATACAGCTGTCTCCAGACTCCTGCGTTGTGGTGTATAACCTTCGCAGTTCAGAAAAGAAAGAAAACGTAACATAGTCTAATGAAAAGTTTGCTACAAATATTGTTTTATGTCTCTAATTAATTTGTATTACATCACATCTTTGTAACATTTAAAATCACAAGTGACGTCAGCACTTATTTTTTTTTATAATGATTTCCGTTGGTGCGGTTTTATTTAGGGCATACCATGCCTTGTATTCATTTATCACTATAATTCTTGTTTACATTTGTGAACATGTATGCTTCTTCCGGAATTTACCAGAACAAATACTATGTATTAAAATACATACACAATAACGTCGCATTCCATTTAACATGCGTGCAGAAGATAATTATCTATTTATTCAAAAAAAAAAGATGATAATTACGCTGTTAAAAATATAATCTAAGCGAATTTGGACTATCTAACTATGACTGTGTCAATGAGAAAAAATCAAGTTCTTCATACATATATTCAGATTACTACTTTAAAGGATTCATTGTTGCCCTTGAAGGATTTTGAATAAAATATTATATATTAACTTTTATAGATATGTATTATGTAATATATATAAGAGCTAAATGTAATTAACAAATAGCTATCAACAATGGATATAAAAATAAGTATAATAGATAACATTTTAAATAAAAAACTCCTTACAAAAGCCATATCACAAGTTTACCCAAAATTAAATAATAATAACTAGAGAACGGACACGCTTACCACTCAGTGCAGTACTGGCGAAAGGCTGTATTTCTAAAATATTTAATTTTATTTATATAATTGGAACATTTTTATTTGTTCATTTTGTCGTTCAAGTTGAGTAAAGGAGTTTTAATATTGACTAGCAATAGTTTCTCAAGGTTTTCTTCTGTCAATTTTGTTCTCTTTGAATTAAGTACATCCTTATAAATAGAAAACGTCCTTTCTACATCGCAACTGGTTATAGGTGCATACTGGAAATATTCTTTTATTTCTTCATATTTAGCCGTTAGATTTTGTGGAATTGTCTCCATACATAATTGCTGCAATGTAATTAAATCTGGATTTCTATTAAGAATTGCTTCAAACTTTTGCCGAAGGCCACATCCGAAGTCACTTGGAATACTGTTCAAATTATTAACAGCCACATCTAATGTTGTTAATCCGTCATTTAATTTGAGATTTCGATTTTCAAAATAAGTGATTAGTTTTGGCAATTTTCCAAAATGTTCGTGAAGAAAGTACAACTGATTTTTTAAATTTGGGATTTGTGTGAGCTCCTTGCACTCACCAATACTTCTAGCATCCTCCTTTAGCAGTGTTACGAAATGTTTTAGACTATCGAAATTCTCAGCATAATAACTAGTAGCTTCCAGCCATGTTCCCCATCTAGTTATTACTGGAATGGGAGGCAGTGACAGAGATGGAAATTTTTCGCTGAAAAGAGTTACTCTCAATGGTGCTTTTCTGAAAACTTTTTTAAAAGCTGATACAAGTCTATTAACTTCCGAAAAAGTGTCTCTGATATATTCACAGATTCTGTGGAGAGCATGTGCTACACAAGTAATATGCAGCATATTAGGACATGTTTTCTTCAATAGTCTGCCTGTTTTTAACATATACGCAGCACTATCACTGACAAATAAAAGTATTTTTTCTTTGTACGTGGCGTCCGAATGAAGCATTTTTTGCATATTCTCCTTAATGGTTTCAGCAACTGTTTCCGCATAAACTCTATTTATAACACTTGTTGCTATTACATATGAGTTATAGGGAATAGTTGGATGTAGTACACCAGCTACAACATTTACCACACAGCGTCCTAACATATCCACCGTTTCGTCGGCGCTTATCCATATGTATTGATTTAAAAGATGGCTTCTAATGCGTTCTACTGTTCTCGTATAGCACCTAGAAACATAATATTTGCGTAAGTTGATTCATCAGGAACATTTCGACCAGTATATTTTTGAAGAAATATTTTTAAAGTGGGGTTGCTAAGTTTATTTATTGGAATATTAGCCGCCATAAAAGTTTTACAGAGTTCAGATGTGTTTGCGGTCCTAAGTGACGAATTTTTGACGATATTTTACGGATTTTGTAATAAATTTCGGAATCACTGACAATGAACATACAATCAGTATGACCGTCAATCCAACTCGCCATTGTTTTACAATGCCGTTCTCGACATTCTTCCATATCATGTCTGAAGAAGTAACTTAAACAATGCTCTAGATCTAAATAAATGAAAACTAAAAATGTGTGCGTAAGTTATTGAAACTGAACGAAATTCAATGCACACTCTTACGTCGAAATAATTGGTAGAAATAGATTCAATCAAACGATATTAAACAGGATCTATCACAAAAATTACGATGTAATTAACAGTTAAAACTATGAAAACAACAAACTTACTCACAGCACTTTATTTATCTTACGAAATATAAACTAATAAATAAAATACATACATTATAAAAACCCCACTTCTATCTACGCTCATGAAAACACTTTAAAAAGCACTATATTCTCGGAATACAATAGCTGGCTTGTCCATTGTTATCGCGGCGAGACCAGGTGTCCGAGTAAGTCAAACAAATACTTCATTGAATTACGCCGGGATGTACTGAGCGACGTTATACACAATTCCAATTGCCGATTGCGTTTTATCGAAATTGCGTCCGTTCTCTAATAATAACACCCAAAAATTTAAAATGATCACGTTTATAGGCTCTTCAAACCCAAAAATTTGTAAATATTTAAGAAAGTTAGACATTAATACAGCGTATAGAACTAACAACAATTTATCCAAATTTATAAAAAACAATAAAGATTTAACAAATAACAATAAAAAGTCAGGAGTCTATGAGTTAACCTGCGGTAGTTGCCCTATGACGTATATCGGACAGACAGGTAGATCGTTTAAAATACGCATCAAAGAACATTTTTCTTCATTTAGAAATAATAAAAGTGACTCTTCATATGCGTCTCACATTAATTCAACGAACGACAATTTTAACAAAGAATTTAAAATATTACACGTAGAAAATAAGGGCAAAAAACTTAATTTATTAGAGTCACTTGAAATTAATAAATTAAAGAAAACCGACAAGATCCTAAATGATCCATTAGATACAAATAATTCACCCTTACTCAATTTATTTATTTGATACTCAGACAGTCATATATTGTATTTTTCCATAGAATTTCTTTACCTCCCTGTAATATAATGTAAACCCCTAGTTTTATTACTTAAGAACAGTTTTGTATAAACCGTAGTGAAAGTTTTGTGAATAGACATTTTAGTAAAAATTCTTTCTTTGGAGACTGTGGTTAAGTAAAAACTTAAAAAAAGGTGTAAAACCCCTTATCACAATTATTATTAATCGTATCCTATTAGGATATTAGGATACGATTAATAATTGTGGTAAGGGGTTTTATACCTTTTTTTAAGACATTTTAGTAATAAAAAGTACCCATTCCTTCAACTATTTAAAATAAAACATGTGTTTGTTACCGTATACTTGTGTTAAAAAAAAATTGTAAATAAGTTAGTTATATGTCTGATGAAGCTCAAGTTGGAGCGAAACTATCGTTGCAGTGTCAATTAAAAAGTGAAATTCATTAAAATTTGTTTTATTTTATCCTGATAATAGTTATAATGGAATTTCATCAAGTAAAGGCTGAAGCAATTATATATTTTTCATTGATTCTTTTGTTTTAACCCTCCAGCCTCAGACTATTTTTTAAATTTTCTGTATAAAATCACAAGCTATTTTTAATCGCTATTTATAATAATTATAATAATAAGAGTCCCCGGAACTAGTCTTGCAGGTTCTTACGGTACGCGTACCAATATGTACTTTACTAAGTTACAGCACCTCGTATATTATTATTGCTTAGGTATAGAATGATATGGCCACTATTATTTATTTGTAATTAATCGAAAATTCACTTATTGCTTATCAATTAAAATGTTTCCAAATATTAACGAATTTAACAAATCATAAAATATACGTTTGATTATATTTATCTGTTAAATCTACGGTTTAATATTATTTAATTAAATCATCAAAATTAAACGCCAATATAAAAAAAGCATTTAACTTACTAATAGTGCAGTGCAATCATTACACAGAAACGTATTAATTTTAGATGTGATCGTTACGATTATTATCGTTCAAGGCAAAATAAACAAGAATGCAACAAATTCTTTTATTCTCAGAACGACATAAACGCTGTATGTCATATATAAACACAACAAAAAGCCGCCAATAGTATTCCTAATAAGTTTTTTCATTTGTATGTTCAAGCGTTTAACTATTATGTAATGTATGAATCGCTTAAATGATTCATTATTATTTATTTATCTTTTTATTATGTAACGTATTAATAACACTGTATACAAGAAGTTAATGACACAATTGAATCTCATTATTACTAACTATACGATAACTATAGCTTTGCAAACGAAATTCTAATTACGATCCAATTTAGCTTATCCGAAACAGGTTCTTGAACCTTGTTTGTTTATATCTTGTCTTAATTAGCTTTATATTTGCATATTGCTTGATTTATATTTATGGTTACGTAAATAATATATGTATGCACATACATAAATAAGCATATATACGGTACATTTGTGTATTTGTATAACTGTTAGCAAATAATATTTTAGTAGCAATTTGGCATTAACTTATGGTATATATGCACTGCGACATATTGCTATGTAGTTTTACTCTAATAAGTACGGCTCCAATTATATTAAATGTAAATCGTTACATACGCATATATTTGTGGCTTGAGGCTAAAAACAACAATGTTAAAATGTTCACATTTGAGAAAATTGCACTAAAACTTTTTATCAAAAATACTTTTAACTACAGCTTAAATAGAGTGCAAACTATACTCTCAGCACATAGAATACTCAAACAAAATATGATAGTGTATTTAAATTTTTTGAAAAATTCGAATATTTTTAAAAAAAATATGACTTTGGCCCTTCTTGCATAAATTTAAGATTTTGTTTTATGTTTCTTTTCATACCTTTAGTCCTCTTAACAAGAACGATAATAAAGAGAATAGCATTATTTTAACGGCTAAAGTAAACTTTGGCCCTTTTAGCATAATTGAAGTGAATGAAATCATAATGACATTAGCTTCTATTACATTTACGTATCCGCTATTGGTTGAATTTGACATTGGCCGTTTTAGTATATGAAAAAGAGCAAGAAAATAAATTAAATTGCAATGGTTTACTCAAAACAGCAAAATATTGGCGTTGGCCCTTTCAGCTCCAAGCCACAGGTATAATGTTTGACTCTTTGAATAAGTATAGCATTCAGGGTTTGCTTGCGGATTCTTTGTAACTAGGTCTAGCACCCAATGTAAAATGTAAAGAAATAAGACGACAAGATGTCAAATTAAATACATTTATTGTTCATACTTTCAATATACATTTATAAATAATGAACTCAATAAGCATTATGAATTATTTATTAAACTAAATCAATTCACGATCATATAAATTTATGAGTAAAGCTGGGAATTATATGCACAAGGGTATTATACGCTCATATATGTTTCCAAAATTCGATGAAAATATTATGAATATATTATTAAAATATGCACAAATATGTAAAGTTCAAGTGATAGTTACACAACTAAATTATTGTCAAAATGTTAAATAATGTCAATATAAATTTAGAGATACCACAAATATGTACTATATCAATATATTATTCGAAATTTTATAAAATCCATGTATAATAATAATAAGAATAAGCTAAACAATGTAATTCCTTGTATTTATATTTGCCTTTGTATAGTATTGTAAACATTTACAATTAAATGCTTTTAACGCTAAGAAATAAGTAATTAAATTTAATAGTTTCAAAAATTCTTTTATTGTAAATACCACTACAATATTGTTTCGCCATACAATGGCTTCATCAGGTGGATGAAATACTGAATATGTACAATACAAGTTTGAATATTTATATGAAAATTATTGGGGAAATGGTGGTGGAAAAATTTTTACAATCTTAAATTTAATAGAGGGGAGTTGTTTAAATCTAGTTGGTCATTTAAAGCAAATCCTAAACTATTATATCTATTAATTTCTAAGTTTTCTAACAGGTTAAGTTTTTTACTTTTTTCCTGAATGTGTAAAATTTTGAAATCTATATTAAATCTATGATTGATATCTATACAATGACTTGCGAAAGTTGAATCTGTTTTCTTTTCTTTATGGCTTCTCTCGTGTTCTTTCATCCTAATTTTGAATGTCCTCCCCGTTTGTCCTATGTATACCTTATTACAATCTTCGCATGTTAACTTATATACACCAGAGTTTGATTCTTTGTCTATTTTATCTTTGTTGTTTTTAATAATGTTCTGTATAGTATTGTCTGTTTTAAATGATATATGTTCCTTATTAAGTTTTTTAATGAAAGTACCAATTTTTTATTGAATTATAGGAATTAATTATCTTGTATTTTAATTTTGAATAAACTAAGGAAAGGGTTTTAGATTTTTGTTGGCTATTTAGGATATTATTGACAATATTTATAGAGTAACCATTGTTTAATGCTATTGTGTATATTCTATTTAGTTCAAGGTCGAAATTACTTTTACTCATAGGTACATGAATTAATCTATATATCATTGATTGGTATGCTGATAATTTGTGTGTTATAGAATGAAAAGAATTAGCGTGTATTGTGGTATCTGTATGTGTTGGTTTGTGGTATATAGCGAACTCGTGTTTATTAGTTTTGTGTGATATGGTTAAATCTAGAAAATTAATGCTTTTATTTATTTCTGTTTCTATAGTAAAATTTATTTTGGGGTGAATAGTGTTGATATAATTATGTAAAGTTTTTAATTGTCCATCTGAACCGTTAAAGCAAATTAATATGTCATCAACATACCTAAACCAAATATACACAATTACCAAACAAGGGATGTGTACTAATTATAGTTTCTAAATTATTCATGAAAATTTCCGCTAGAAGGAGGCTTAGTGGGTTTCCCATTGCTAGACCCTCTGTTTGTTTATAAAATTTCTTTTTAAATTGAAAATAATTTTGTTCCAGCACGTTTCTAAGACAAACAATACTATACAGAACATTATTAAAAACAACAAAGATAAAATAGACAAAGAATCAATCTCTGGTGCATATAAGTTAACATGCGAAGATTGTAATAAGGTATACATAGGACAAACGGGGAGGACATTCAAAATTAGGATGAAAGAACACGAGAGAAGCCATAAAGAAAAGAAAACATTCAACTTTCGCAAGTCATTGTATAGATATCAATCATAGATTTAATATAGATTTCAAAATTTTACACATTCAGGAAAAAAGTAAAAAACTTGACCTGTTAGAAAACTTAGAAATTAATAGATACAATAGTTTAGGATTAGCTTTAAATGACCAACTAGATTTAAACAACTCCCCTCTATTAAATTTAAGATTGTAGAAATTTTTCCACCACCATTTCCCCAATAATTTTCACATAAATATTCAAACTTGTATTGTACATATTCAGTATTTCATCCACCTGATGAAGCCATTGCATGACGAAACAATATTGTGGTGGTATTTACAATAAAAGAATTTTTGAAACTAGAAATTTAATTACTTATTTCTTAGCGTTATAATGAAGTTTCAACAAGTATCTCCTTCGTCAATTAACTATTTAAATGCTTTTCTCAATTCTCAACTAAAAATGATCTTCTGCGATCGGTCACTAATAGCTTGTATGCTGAAATGCTTCGCTCAACGTTAACTAATCTAATTGGCGCATACTGATATTTGCAGATAATTGATGGACTCATGTCAGTAGTTTCGTCATAGTTTCCTTGAAACACTGGATATTCTACCAAGCTCATTAAAACCCTCGTTTTTTTCTAGAACTTGTGTTAATTTAATTTTGAACCGCTCTTCTATGGTACCTCTCACATTATAAATTTTATTCTTGAAACTTTGAATCAATTCTATCAATTCACTGAGTTCAATATCTTGAGTTTCAAGTTTTCTTGGTGTTTCACTAATAAAACCATAGTTTTCTTTGATAAAAGCTCGCTCTTGGCGTATTTGCTGTTTATTTAGTTTATCTTTGCAATCTGCAATTGCTATCGAGTCGTTTGAAGAAGAGAATCTGTTCAAAGGTATGTGCATAACATACAGCGACATCAAGCCACGTACCCCATCTTGTTATTATGGATTGTGGTGGCCAGTATCAGACCAGGTAACTTATCTTTGTATGCTTAAACTCTCAGCGGTGTTTTTTTTGTCAAATTGATCATTGAATTAATATCTGGAAATGTGTAACGTATTTCTTTTGCTACTCTGTTAACAACATGATTTGGGTAAAAAATATCTTCAAATTCTATGCTGACTTCACCATATGTGTCGCAGCATCCGATAACATCCGAAATACCTTATCACTTGGAACGGCATTCGGCAAATAAAACCTCGTTAAACTATCGCTTGTAAATCTTGTTATAGTTAAGTTATTTGTTTTCTCCAATTCTTCTGTGCCAATTAAAAAGAATTGGCCGACGCACTTTTTATTTAAAATGCCAATCAATAAGTTGGCAATAATAGGGTCCACAACTGTCTGTTGTCTCATCGATTACGAAATAAATATATTGTTCATCTATTGTTTCCTCAAACAATAGATTAATATACTTTTTTCTTGAAATTGAGCGACTAGGAACTAACAGTTTCGTATACTTCGTATACTTTCGTATACTGGCAATGTGACTGACCTATAGGTCAACCTCATTGCTCGTAGATTCACTGGAATTTCTTCGACTTGATAAACACAAATCTGGAATCCTTGCTGTACGGAAATACCCATGTGGACCATAATTTTGATATATTATGAATAAATGGTTTTGTATATTTTTTACGGTTCACTTTAGAAATAAATTATAAAATATAAACAAATATGCAATTTTATATGAAATATGTTTAAAGCAGTATTTATATGGAAGATATGCCAAACAAAAGTATTCGCAAATGCTTTCTTTTTAAGAAAGAAAATAAGAAATATTCATTTTCATATAATTCCAGCCTTATTTATGAGTATTGTTAAAATTATACACAACTAACCTTGAAATCCTTTTTCAGATTTTATAAATCTTTTAATCAGCACACTAGTGTATTATCTTAGCTTAGGGGAAGTAAAACCTCTCCAAATGCTAAACTATGACACAAGGTGTTATGTTTAATTCACTATATTGAAGCTTTATGGATTTTTGAATTTACTGATATTGTTGTACTAAAAGAGTGTGTTATTCAATATTCATTTAGTGGAAAATAAACCCTACCACATGAAATATTTATCTCCACACTATGTAATTTTAAATCGGCTTACCGTGAATCATTTATTACAAATAAAAAACAGATATCATTAGATCTTTTGTAAGACAAAAATCTCCACGTGTTCACCAAGATGTCTTGCGTTATTAACAGAAATTATGATGAATTGATTACAATATACGCTTAAAATTTCAATTCTTTAATCTATGAGCTAAATCTAAGAGCATGTTCATTAAATATAATTATTATTTTTACACCTTATAATTATATGTCAGTTGAAGTAAAGATTAAAAAAGCAAACGTATTGCATATCTAAGGTATTATGCACTATAAGAGGTGCTTAAAATGACCTCCATCCAAAAATGTTCCGCAGTTATTTATGGCTTATTTAATTGCAGCTTCCAATTTACTCTAAATCATGAAGACGGTTTTGAAATACTTGTCCTTTAAATTTACAAATAGGAAAGAATCCCAAGGTGTCAAGTCTGATGAATTGCTGGCTTAAACCAGTACTTAAATTAATTAATATGTTTAACGCATATCTATTTTAAAAATTGAAGTAACAAAATTATTTTGAGATAGAAAGTTATTATATTGCACTCTTTTCTGTGTTAAAGTCGACGATAATTTTCAAAAATTTAGACGTTTCATAGATTTGTGACTGACGTGAGGGTGACTTTTCAAAAGTTGCCAAGACTTTCACCATGGTGAATATATTGCTGACATTAGTCATGTTTTATAAGCCTACTGCAAAATTTAGCCTAAATCTGTTATAGATAAGCATTTACAATCGTTTAAATTATTTGTTGTTGTTGAGGATTCATTCACTATCCTTTCGCAATATTTTAATTTCAAACCTGTTTAGTGTTAAATATGAATAGTTCTAGGATATAGAATTCAAATATAAACATTTTCAATTTTATAAAATATTAAACGTTCATTTTCCAGTTTAATTAAACCACTGTATAACATACTTTTAATAGCATATTATAAAAACGTTCTTGAAATTCTAAGAAAGCGATATCCTTTACTTTTGCAAATCTACTTATTACAATAATCGCCATCGTTTTCCATATTTATTTATTGCTTTATACATCAGACCGCTTGCTTCATTACCTTGGATTACAGTTAACAAAGGTTTTAATTTGGATATTCATTGTTAAGATCTCCTTTTTTAGATATCTATAATAAATTTTATTACTCTAACAAGGGAGGATTTGGAACTACATACTTAGATTTATGACACGTACTAATACTTAATTAGTAATGATATTTTGTTCTTTATTAGTTAAGATTCGATTTTTAAGACATTATCGTAAACCTTTACTATTGTTGCTTGTAGGAACGATTTCCACGAAATGAACACTTAAAATTTCCCGTCATGACGTCAAACAATACACTATTCAACCAATACGATTTTAATATTTAATAGTCTAGGGGTAGTGGTATATTTTTACCTACTTGTAAAACAGTACAGAATAAAACAAAGTATAAACTCAACATCAGTACAAGATACACAGTCTTAAGATAACATTCTCTTCATAGCATTCATATCAAACAATATTTTGTCAAGTGACATCAGTCTCAACACCAGTCTTATGTTAGTTAAGTATTTGTAGATCCAAAATAAATGTATCTAGTGCAAATGTACATTTATTCATTTAACAGACAGACACCGAAGATTTAAAAAGGAAAGTGTATACAACTTTACAACCTGTGCACGGTGAAGCAACTTTGGGGTCGTGATTCTAGCAATTGACGTTGAAGCGTCACCCCCAGAAACCGGATTCATCGCAAGCAGTTTGGTCCACGAGCCAACATCAACCACAACATTGGTTCATCAACCCCAAAATAGTTGTTTGTAGAAAAAATAATTTACTTAAACATAATTTTGTACAAAAACCATTAAAGAAGCCGAAGAAAATATATTTTATAATGAATCTGCTCTTGTCCAAGGAATGATTTGTTTGTTTGATTTAGATAACTTCACCAGATATGATTGATAAAGTCCATGCCATTGTAAGGAGCGACCGCCGAATAAAAGTCTGTGATATAGTTAATAACGTGACCATCTCAACTGAACGGGTACACAATATTTTACATCAACATGAAAGAGCTAACCCTAAGATATGTACCGCATTTGTTTATGCGATCAAATGCGTTACAATTCCAAATGACAAAATTCAAACGAAATCCACGAGAATTTTTCGTCGATATGTCACTGCAGATATAACCTGGATACATCACTATACTCCACATACAAAAACCACAGTCAAAATGTGTGGTGGATTCCGGTGATATGATTAAACTAAAGAAGCACGGTGGATAGATATCCAGCACAGTTAGTGAGGGTTACGTAGACGACTCAATGCAAAATTGATTCTGCTGCAAAAATTTTAGCGGGATCTAGTTCGGTTTCAAGCAACGTTTTAAATATTCATAATCCTACTAACGAAGCAACAAGTACACATACAACTATAGACGAAATTATTTCTTCAAGCTCCTTAAATGTTGCCAATTCAAATACTAATACTGTAGCTTCTTCTTCACTTCAAATTAATAATGACCACAATTGTACTTTTACTATTACTATTGCAAATTAAAAATTAATAAAGATTTTATCGAACTTATTTAAATCTACGGACGTAGAAAAAATTTTATATGAAACTCGTGAGTAAAGCAACTTCTTTCCACTTGTAGGAATTGGTTAAATTTTCCTACTCGTGAAAAAAAGGATTTCTTTACTCACTTGTTGTATAAATAACTATTTCAACATTAAATATACCTAGACCTACTATAGATTTATTATAAATATAAATAAACAAAGATATAATATTTACTCAAAATAGGTATAAAACCCCTTGCCACAATTAATAATCATACCCTAAATACGATTTCGACAAGTAAGTTGTCATCATCAGTAGATCAATCACTAATCAAAGTGTCGAAGATGGGGCACAGTAAAGCTAACACCTAGGAACGAGCACAACTTTACAACGGCGTCCACGTCCACTGACTTTAAAATAAAATAAATACACAAACCAAAATTACGTCGACCTACCCTTCCTAAGAAAACGGCAACACCATGTGTTTATTCTCTCGCCCTCGACTTTTCTACCTACTTTTCTAAGAACGAAAAAAGACAACTGTATGGTATAGGACCTTTGTCCTAGTTAAACGTATTAATTTTATTTTTAACGATATGAATGAGTTCGTATGCGTCGAGATTTCTGGAGCTGTTGATATTTTAACCCTTTTACCGACAAGTTATTATCCGTGTTTAATGCATGGTATGCCACGCTAGATTTTTCCGGACTATTAATTTTATATGTGATATGTGTTCCTTAAAACGGGTTATTATTATTGAACGTTTCATTTGACCTATATATTTCAAATTACAATCTCCACAATTAATTTCGCATATACCTGATTTCAAATTCAAATTAACTTTATCATTGGTATTACCTAGGAGACTTTTGATGGTGTTTTCGGACCGAACTGCAACTTGGAGACCATGTTCTTTAACAACTCTATTAATATTTTTCGTTATTGGATGGGATGGTAAACACATGTACTTTTTCTCCTGGTTACGTTGAGATATCAAACTTGTGGATTCGCAGATTGTCTTTTTTAAATTCGTTTTTCTGATTAATTTATTAATTATTTCTATGTCAAAGCTATTATACCTCGTGATGCTTTTAATGAAATTTAGTTCTATTTCGAATCTCTCTTTTGTTAACGGATTGAGTAAGAAATTAAAAGAAGCTGTCTTATTTTGAAAACTATGATTTGAATCCGAGATGATGAATCTACTGACATTAATTTTTTCCGGAAAATGTCGATTTCTATTTAATGCTTATTTCTAATTACTAGTGTATCTAAAAATGGTATCCTGTCATTGTTTTCCTTTTACACCGTAAATTTAATTGTCGGAAATTTCAAATTTTAACTGTTTAACCAAACATGTCCAATTCACATTTCCGTGTATCAAAAATTGCGAAAATCGCTTGTTCGACACTTTGATTAGTGGTTTTACCTACTGATGATGACAACTTATTTGTCGAAATACATATTTAGGATACGATTATGAATTGTGGTAAGGGGCTTTATACCTTTTTTCAGTATTTACATAACCACAGTCTCCGAAGAAAGGCATATATAATTATATATATACAGGGCAATCCAAATTAAGTGTTCACCATTGGTAACTTTGTTATTATTAAAGATACAAGATTGTTTAAATTAGCAAACTAGTAGTACTTTTAACGCTCTTTAAGATGGAAGAATTTAAAAAAACAAATGAGCAGCGCGTTTTCGAGTTTTCCCGAAAAACATGTTTTTTTCAAATGGAAGCCCCTGTATATTATATCATTTTCTGTTAGAAATTCAATTTTTCAACAAAAAATCTTATAAGAAATTTTTTACTGGGATTAAAAACACTTGAGTTATAATGTATAAACAAAAACAGCTAAATAATTTTTATAAACTTTATTTTATACATAAACATATCATTAAAAGAAAATAAAAATCACTGATTTTTTCATAGAAGATGTTCAAAAATACCACCTTGTTGTTCAATACATTTTTGAACACGTTTCTGAACTTGTCGAACTGCTTTTAGTATGGTCCTACCATCTATTTGGTTTATCTTTTCACTAACTGCAATTTTTAGGGTGTTTACGTTTTCGTACCTTTGCTTATAAATCTCTGTCTTTAAATAACCCCATAAAAAAAAATCAAGCGCTGTTAAATCTGGCGATCGGGGAGGCCACTGAATAGGACCAGTTCCTATCCATGAATTGTTAAAAATAGTATTTAAAATTTGATGAGTACCTCTGTAGTTGTGCGCAGGTGCGCCATCCTGCTGAAAATGCAGATTCTGCCTACTTATGAGATCAATATCGTCTAAGAAATTATTCAAAATTTCAGTCAAAAATTCTATGTACCTTTCACCAGTTAGAGTGCCCTCATAAAAGAAAGGACCAACAATCCTTGAAACAAATAAACCGCACCAAACATTAAAACTGTAACGGACTTGCGGGCGTCTTGGATGTACTAAAAGAAGATTTTCCTTTGACCAGTAATGATGATTTTTTGTATTGTACATTCCAGAATTTGAAAAATTTGATTCATCGGTCCATAAAATATAACGAAAGTTGTTTACATTTTGGCGACAAAAGTTAAGATACCAGTGGCAAAAAAACATTCTTCTCTCTGGATCCCCTGGCAAGAAAACTTGAACTGGTTTGTACTTATAAGGAATGAATTTGTGCTTCTTCAGAATCCTATGCACAGTACCGTGACTCAAATCAGATTCCTTGATAATATCTAGTATGGAATTCTCACGGTTGGCCTCAAAATATGCAAGAACTAGAATTTCCGTGGCCTCGCTTATTATAAAAGTCCTTCTTGTTCTTGTTTTGGCAAAAACACTCTCATTGCCTCTAAATTTTCGGTACAGTCTCAGAAAAAATTGCTCATTTGGTTGTGTTCGGAGTGGATATAATTCAGCGTAGTGTTCTTTTGCCCTCTTAGAGGATTTTCTGCACACTAAATAAGATTCTAACATATCACACTTTTCTGCATGGGTAAAAATCATTTTTTTGTCAAATTAATAACTAGCAAAATGAAATTTATGAGTGAAAGACTAATAAAACTGTACTAATATTTGACGTTTACTAGAAAGAATTAACGTCGTTATCATAGAAACATAGAAATGCACTTGACTTAGCTGTTTTTGTTTATTCACTATAACTCAAGTATTTTTAATCCCAGTAAAAAATTTCTTATAAGATTTTTTGTTTAAAAATTGAATTTCTAACAGAAAATGATATAATATACAGGGTTTCCATTTGAAAAAAACATATTTTTCGGGAAAACTCGAAAACGCGCTGCTCTTTTTTTTTTTAATTCATCCATCTTAAAGAGCGTTAAAAGTACTACTAGTTTGCTAATTTAAACAATCTTGTATCTTTAATAATAACAAAGTTACCAATGGTGAACACTTAATTTGGATTGCCCTGTATATATATAATATATATAATTATTACATAATGTTATAGGCGAGATGAACAGAACAACTGAATGCTAGTGCTAGGATACCTATATAGATTGCCATTTCAGAGATGGTAATAAAACAAGTAATCTCTCTTACCAATCTTCAGTACCCATTAATTAAATAGGTATCTCAACTTTACCTATAGGCATTGATAAAGAAAATTTAGCAGTATAGTAATTTGATTTTTTTGTATTTGTAATTTAGTCGAGCAAGTTATTCAATTTGAGGAAACCTAACATTTCTTCAACATGCGAAAAATATTTCGTTTAATTATATTTTTGTACATATCTGCATTTATATAAGCTTTTAAATAGCCGTAAAGTAGTAAAAAGCAATTTTAAATAGCAGTAAAAACTAACGTGCACAGTTTTTCGATAGATAAATTTAACAATGCAGGAGTAACATTAGGGATGAAGGTCAGTTTTTCAACATGACCACTATTAGATGCATTTTCACCACGTTCAAATTCCTTCTCCTGGTTCTTGAACAATTTTAACATAATATCAAATTTTATTAAGTGATTGGCTTCCATGATCTTGAAAAAAAGACATTTTTAAGTTTGATAAATTAACTCCTATATAAAAATGTCCATTTGCGGGTGACATTTTTGTCACTTTGACAGCGATAAAAACCTACATAGCTTTTTACCACCGATAAAAATGCTTCTTCCTTCGATAAAAATGCTTCTTCCTGTTACATATCTAGTAGCCCTGCATCACTTAATTTATTTTGGCAGCTGACAGGTAATAACTATTAAGTATCGTTGAATGTACGAGTCGGTTTGGGGAAATTTCAACAAATATCAAAAGATCAATACCGCAATGCACAAGAAATACAAAATCGTCAATATGGAGACAATTTAAAAAGTTTTATGCATGTCGTTAATTTATCTTGCCAAAAAACACTCGAGCTTTTCTTTCAATCGGATAAATTTCTTTTTAACTCAATATTTTTCCAATCAGTAATTTCGCTCGAAAAACTTACATTAGAAAAAATCGCTCGACCTTTCGGTCTCGCGATTTTTTCATGTAAGTTTTTCTCGTCAAATTACTGATTGGCAAAATAATTTCGTTACAAAGAGAAATTTATCGTATAAAAAAAAAGCTCTTGTGTTTTTACTTATGAAACAAAATTTGAGGTTATACGGAATTTTAAGAAAACACAACCAATCTTGAAAGTATTACAGGAAAAGATGTGGCATATTTGTAATAGACAACAAAATTATTGTTATATTAAGAGAAATTTAACTTTTTCTAATCTCTTATGGCAATTTCCAATGTAAATGTTGCATCCCGTCCCTTTAAAAATGGCGGTGATGTGCACTAAATGAGCGTAGTATTGAAACATAAAATAGATTTTTTTTATCTTGAGATAAGTATTTCCAAGAAGTTCCCTTGTATATGGACATAATCATTTTGATACTTTATATTAACTTTAAATCATTCACAAATCATGTACTATTTAAATTGTAAAAATTATGTATTTAATACACTAAATAAATGATTAATCCATAAAGATTGCTATAAATTCTAGTCTTTTCAACTATAAATTTCATTAAAATCAAAAATAACTAACGATAAATTTTGGCAGTAATGTTTATACATCCTTAGTATACCCAATCTTAAATTTACAATGAAACATCTGCATAAACAAGTTTATAAGAATAAAAAAATGTGTGATCACATAACCTGAAAGAACGTATTACTACACTATGTATCAACCCCTCTTAATCCGGTTTTCTGGTTTCTCTATCTATAAATATAAGTACGTACAGAATGCCAAATCCATCTCTGTGTGAATTCGATTAAATTTCCTCAAGCAGGTCAGCTCTATTGAAAGTATCTAATTCCAAGTATAAAACTTCTAATGATTGATTAACGTTGTAACAGTTTAACAATTTTTTCTCTCGTTATTGTATCAGAACGTAAACTTAATAACTCTTCTTTAAGGTCATTACACAGTGATTAATATATATTTACTCAAAGCTTAATTACTACTATAAATAATTATGTAATGTTATAAAAGAAGTTTCAATTTTAAATTGTCGATCATAATTAAAAACTAATTAAATAATTATGCTTTGATAATTTTGGATTATATTTATTAAGCGCCAGTTCAATTTGAATTAATTTTGATCTTAAATAGTTTTGTTAACACTGTTGTATAAATTTGTGTCTTGGCCCACCGCTCACGGAGCGTAACTTCCGTATAAGCCGGTTATTTATTTTGGTTGGCGGCAGTTATATTGAAATTAATATGTGTTTTCAATGTATTTTTATTTATTTAACAAAAAACACTTATACCTAATTTATTAAGATAAATCTCGCAAATGTAGCACTTTAATGTAAACTTAAAACTTTAAATTCTTTGCCCTTATAGGCCACTGTATATCTTTTGTTGTTAACATGATATTGTTTGATATTAATGTTATGAAAAGACTGTTGTATTAAGTCTGTGTGTCTTGTACTGTTGTTGAGTTCATACTGTTGAGTCTCTTGTTGCTGGTATGAGTACTCTGATTAATACTGTTTTACAAACAGGTAAAAATGTACCACTACACCTAACTATATTCTTACATAATTAAATGCGTGTATTCGTTAAACATTGTATTGTTTGACGTCCTAACGT
Source organism: Melolontha melolontha (assembly GCA_935421215.2). Taxonomy (NCBI): domain Eukaryota; kingdom Metazoa; phylum Arthropoda; class Insecta; order Coleoptera; family Scarabaeidae; genus Melolontha; species Melolontha melolontha. The sequence goes on along the minus strand of OW285235.1, from coordinate 50,720,605 downwards.
GGACGTCAGATTTGTGGAAGGTGTACCTGCTGGCAACAATACCCAAAGTTTACGATAGGGTTACTAATAAAATAGAAATAATAAAATAAATATAATTACTAATTAAGTATTAGTAGGTGTTATACACCTAAGTATGTAGTTCCCGTTAATTCCTTTGATCAGTAATGGAACACAATTATTAGAGACCGGACGCTAAGTACAACACGCAGTTATTGAAAAGCACCATTCATTCGGTTAACCGCACATATGTCTTTTGTCGTTGAATTGTGACGCAATTACTTCAATATTACACTTAAATCAATTTCTTCATAGGCGTAGATAGAAGGGTGAGGAGTTTTCATAATTTATTTTATTTATTAGTTTATATTTCATAAGGCAAATATAAAGTACGGTGAGTTAGTTTCTTTTTTATTGTTTTAACTGTTAATTACATATATACGTAAGTGTCCAGTGGATTTCGATAAGTTTCAATAACTTACGCATATATTTTTAATTTTCATTTATTTAGATCTAGAACATTGTTTAAGTTACTTCTTCAGATATGATATAGAACAACGTCGAGAATGGCATCGTGAAACAATGGCGAGTTGGATTAAGGGTCAAACTGATTGTATGTCAATTTCCAGAGTCTGTAAAATATCGTTAAAAAATACCGAGTAATCGCATGTAAAATGTCACTTAGTACACAGAAATTAGACCCGTTGGAATCTGACAATTTTAACGAAGAACTCTGCGAAACTTTAATGGCAGCAAATATTCCATTAAATAAACTTAACAATCACACCTTCAAAATGTTTCTCCAAAAATATATAGGTCGAAATGTTCGTGATGAATCCACCTTACGCAAATATTATGTTTCTACGTGCTACACGAAAGCAATAGAACGCATCAGAAGCCATCTTTCAAATCAGTACCTATGTATAAGTGCCGACAAAACTGTCGAGATATTAGGACACTGTGTAGTAAATGTTATATAGCTGGTGTACTACATCCAACTATTCCATATAACGCATATGTAATACCAAAAAAAGTTATAAATACAGTTGATGCGGAAACAGTAGCTAAAACCATTTATGAGAATATGCACCAAATGCTTCATTCGGACGATAGGTACAAAGAAAATATACTTTTATTTGTCTGTGACGGTGCTGCATACATGTTAAAAACAGGCAGACTATTAAAGAAAACATATCCTAATATGCTGTATATTACTTGTGTAGCACATGCGCTCCACAGAATCTGTGAATATATCAGAGACACCTTTCTGGAAGTTGATAGACTTGTATCCGTTTTTAAAAAGTTTTCAGAAAAGCACCATTGAGAGTAGCTCTTTCCAGGGAAAAACTTCCGTCTTTGGCACTGCCGCCTTCTGCAGTAATAACTAGATAGGGAACATGGTTGGAAGCTACTAGTTTTTATGCAGAGAATTTCTATAGCTGTACTTTCTCCAAGAACACTTTGCCAATTTGCCAAAACTAATCACTTATTTTGAAAGTCAAAATCTCAAATTAAAAGATGGATTAACCACATTAGATGTGGCGATTAATAATTTGAAAAATATTCCAAGTGACTTTGGATGTGGCCTTCGGCAAAAGTTAGACGCAGTTTTTAATAGAAATCCAGATTTAATAACATTGGGGCAATTGTGTATGGGGACATTGCCTCAAAATTTCACTGCTAAATACGCTAAAATAATAGAATATTTAAAGTATGCATCTATAACTAGTTGCGATGTAAGAAAGGACGTTTTCTATCTACAAGGATGTATTTCATTCAAAGAGAAATTTTACAGAAGAGAACCTCGAAAAAGTATTACTAGTTAATACTAATACTTGAACTACAAAATGAACAAATAAAAATGTATTTTGTATTTTATAGATCACCACCCATTTGTTTTCCAATTATATAAATAAAATTAAAAACTCTTTAAATATACAAATTTTTAATAGTATGCCGTGGGCGATAAGTCATCGGCCTCTCGTGTCCGGTCCCTAGGTCCCTACTAATAGCCCTAGACAATAAACAAACGGTCTAAATTATAAAGGAGGTAATAAATAAATTTGTAAATATAAAGGATTCTAAGAACATAAAGAAAGTTTTATCATTTGAATACGCAAATAAATTATGTTATAATCTAACATATTGCTATGAATAGTGGTTTGAAAATTTAGCTACACCACTTTCCACAATTAGTTTTCCCAAATAGGTTTCTCAGCCGATGAATTTTCAAATATGAGTCTTCTACCTTCTCTGGTTCCACTTAGGAAAAGCGTGTCTATAAAGTGAGTTAAGCGCCAGTGAAATGTTCACAAAAAATTATATACTTATTTGATTAATTAGTTAGCAATAATGGAGTGTCAAATAAAACAAACGCAAGATAAAATTTAAAATAAATATTTAATACAAAAATAAAAAAAAATTATATATTATCTTTACAAAGTATAAAGATGCTGTATTATACAAAAATACTTGAGGTAAAAACATTCATTGAAAATTGACAGCTAAGTGAATGGAAAACATCCTCTAAATGACTCCGATCAAAACTTATCTAAAAATAATCAAGTTTAATACTAATTTCTCCCCAGAGAATCACACTGTATAATCAGATACTGATACCCGAACAAAAACTTACGCATGTGCAAAAGACACGCACAAAAAAACCCTGAATCCTCTCGAACAAACTTTTCAATTATAATTTTTTTTTACAAAGAAATGTTAATAATAAACTGTATTATCTGGATTTCTAATAATTAATTCTCTTAACTACAAGCTTGAATACATTAGAAATATACTTATAGTAATTTTATATACTATGACGACGTCATATAATTTTAATTCTACTTACAAGAAAAAAATATGTGGAGACTCTTATGAACAAAGAAGGTGCATAATCAATTTAAACATCAATCAACGAGAAATTTATCTCTATAAATATCGGGACTTTAATACTTATATAACAAAATCACTTTCAATCAATCAACCCGAATTAATTAAAATATATCTAAATATACACAAAGCAACCTTCTAGTTCAAACTATAAATTTCATCTCCTCGTCTCTACAATTTGCACATCCAATGCACGACGGGAAAATTAATAATGTACAGTCCCGTTCAAAATATTTTATTTTATTTTAAATATTTAAATATTTTTAATTAAAAATCCATAGCAATATGTAAATATATACAATATGAGAAATTTCATTTTATAACGAAACATCTGTATATAGTAAAATTATATTGTTATTAAACATGCTATTCAGTTATGTATTATTTAATAGCTATTCTTTAATTAAAACTTAAATAGTGTGAAATAATACATTCTGCCACAATATGACATTTTATTAATAATATCGCGAGTATTATAATGCGAAATAATTACTGGAAATAGCAAGACTTCTGGAACTCATCTCGTAAACAGAGTTTACCATGAGGCTTCCGTACACGAACATACTATACCACAGTTTGAGAAGTTCCATGATGGCAACTAGTCGACCAAAATGAACTTTGAGGAAGCCCCAAAACCTAGGTCGACAATGAAGTTTTATAAATTTTAGTGAAAGAAATTAAATTTTAATCATACTACATTACTACCTCATCTTCATTCCATAAGCAAAATTAAAAGTTGTATAAAAATATTGGCAGCTTCTAAAAGAATAGGAGACAGTTTCCGATTCATTAATTTTAAAAAGACCCTTGCCACATAATAGCTTTAAACCCTATATACATATTCCGATAACAGAGTTGTCATCATCATCAGCAGTAGAAAATGTATTATACTTGGAGTCCTAGCACACATTTTACACAAGCAAAGGACATAAGCAAAATAAACTATTTTGCTAAACTATTTCCCAATTGGGTCATTTAGTCAATTACCTTCCAATCATTTCTGAAATAATTTGAAGTATAATAGCCAATAATAATAATAATAATAATTTGTTTTACAGTTAATTATTTTCAATTTGAAACAGCCCATTAATAGATAATTTGGATCGTCCCTTATGTAGTAGATTTTATCTTTAAAGCGTGTTGTCCTCGAGTGACCCCACTACTTTAAATGCGTACGATATATAAATTACAATTATAACTTAATGCGGCCAACGAAACTTTTTTTGCACTATAAATATATTTTGTTAAAACCGAAATATTAAAGAATACAATAATATGATCTGAAATTTGAAGTTGATCTAAAAGTTATTTACGAACATGATAATTTGTGAATGTCCTGAAGCTATATCAATGCTTCATTTATTTCTTATTAACAAACTTAATGAAACGTTTTCGTAAACTTTAAAATTCTTAACTATATTATACACATTGCCGGATGATAAATGTAGAGAGCGAACGATGTTATTCAACAAAAATAATAAAAATATTTTTACGAAATACTACGTATATGTCAAGGAAGACTGCCATATTTGCAATTTTAAATACAGAAATGTCGTTTATACGTAAAATTCCCAATTTTAATGAACGCGTGATAAATCATTTCGCGGATACTAAAGACTAAAGAATTGATATCAACTTTAAATCTTTTTCTATTTTGCATTCGTAATGATTTTGATACACTTTTAATAAAATAAATGTCATTTGATTTTAAGAATTCAAATACATCGCCTTACTTTTTTAGTAATAAATTCTTAATTGTTTTGTCACATTTTTCACGTAACTGAGTACAATATATACAGGCTGATTCAAATTAAGTGCGCACTATTGATATCTCTGTTATTATTGATTCTAGAAAGTAGGTTCAATTAGCCGAAGTATTAGTGTTTTTAACATTGATTAGCATGCAGATCATGAAAAAAAAATTAAATAACGAGAAACTTTGAAATTTATAATTTTTTAAATGGATCAGCTGTATATTTTTTAAAATTCTGAATGCTAATGTTCTTTGCAATATAAAAGTTTCAATACACTATTGTCCTAAAACGAATAATAAAGTAGTTATAGCAGTTTCTATTTCCTTCTAAATGTTGTCATTGCTCCGCTAACTTTTGACAAAACACATACATATTTTGTGTTTAATGTTTATTTTAACATATTACAGCTTACAAAATTAAATTAAAAAGAAGAAAGTACATGTATAATTTATAAATACTGCTCAAAGGTGTCACCTTCCTGCTCAATACATTTTCGTGCCCGCTTCAGTACACTCTGGGTGGCTCTTAAGATTGTCCTTCTATCTAATTGGCGAAAAACTTCTCTGACCTTGTCTTGCAATTCGCGCACGTTGTCGTATCGCGTTTTGTACACCTCATTTTTTAAGTATCCCCAAAGAAAAAAGTCTAAAGGTGAGAGATCAGGAGAGCGTGCTGGCCATTGAATTGGACCATTTGTACCAATCCACTTTTCGGCAAAGATGGTGTCGAGGTAGGTTTGCACTAGGTGATTTAGTTGTGTGCAGGAGCACCGTCCTGCTGAAAGTATAAATTTTGGCGCATCAGGTAATTGGCGTTATCAAGGAAATCCTCTAGAACTTTACGAATAAATTCCAGATATCTGTTTCCTGTCAACGTACCATTGTAGAACAGTGGACCACCGACTACCGAACCAATTAATCCGCACCAAACGTTAAAACTAAATCGAACTTGTGCAGCATGTGGACGAACTATTAATAAATTTTCTTGAGACCAGTAGTGAATATTTTTCTTATTAAACATGCCTCTATTTGAAAAATTTGTTTCGTCACTCCATAAAATACACTGTGCTCCATTCAAATTTTCCTCACAAAAACTAACAAACCAATGATAGAAAGCTAATCTCCTGGCGGAATCTCCTGGCTGTAATGTTTGAGAGATTCTGAACTTAAAGGGGATATACTTATGCTTTTTCAAAATTCTTTCAACTGATGAATAACTTAATGCCAATTCCTTAGCAGCATCCCTAATGGAAAATTCGCGATGGGCTTCAAAATATGCTAACACTGTAATTTCTACTTCTTCGTTGACGACGATATTTTTCTTTGTTCTTTTCTTTCTAAATAAGCAATCATGCAGTCTATAGAAACTGATTGTAAAGTTTTCGAAACTAACGTCGATCTGGCTGCTGTCGTAAAGGATGGTGTTCAGCATAATATTCGCTAGTCCTTCTTGAATTTTTACGACATAAAATGCTTCCAACATATCGCATTTCTCCAAATGAGGAAATACCATAGTGAAATATTGTCAAACACTAAGCAATGAAAGTAAAACCAAAAACAAATAACTATTTGTTCTGTTTAAAGTGAAAGAAGCCTACTACTGATTTTACAGAATGAAAGAGTATCTTTGACATCAACTAAATTCCACCGTAAATACTTTATTATATTCATTTTAGGACAATGGTGTATTGAAACTTTTATATTACAAAGAACATTAACATACAGAATTTTAAAAAAATATACAGGCGTTCCATTTAAAAAAATTATAAATTTCCAAATTTCTCGAAAATGCGTTATTCAATTTTTTTTTCATGAACTGCATGCTAATCGTAATCAATGTTAAAAACACTAATACTTTGCTAATTTAACCTACTTTCTAGAATCAATAATAACAGAGGTAGCAATAGTGCGCACTTAATTTGAATCAGCTTGTATTAATTTCCTTGTCACTTATGTTTGTATTTTTAATGAAAATATCAAGTAATGTTAACAAAAATTAATAAATAATATTTCGGGGATAACAATATTTAAATTTGAAAATGTCCAGTATCGATGTAAACAACTGCATACTTTATACCGGGTGTCGCACAAAAAATGCCCCAAACTGTAACTCTGTTATTTACATTCCGATTTTAATGAGGCGGCTACCAAATGCAATAGTTTCGTGAATACTATGTTTAAGGCTACGTTTACTATTTTCCACCGCCATCTTTAATTTCTAACGATTGTCAACTTTTTTTTCAAATTGCTCGGTTTATTTTTTTTTGCATCATTGGATAGAGATTTTTTTCCTGAATCCATTCATGTGCAATATATCAATTTTATACTGTATTGTGTACTGTACTTGTGTTATACTGTAGTTTGCGATGGAAAAATTACGATTACACATTTGTAACTGTCATCTTTGACTTTTTTGTACTAAGCAAGCATATTTTGTCAGTTTTGAGATAAATCATGAATTTCAATCAACTTACTGACATGCTACAAGTTTATTTTGAGTATAATAGAAGTCACTTTAAGACAATGTTTGAAAAGTGCTTTAATTTTTTTCTCTTCTAAATTTATATTTAAAATGAATGTATTGTACATCAATGGATTCAGGAAAAAAATCTCTATTCAATTATAAATAAAAAATATATACCGTGCAAAAAATTGACAATCGCTAGGAATTGAAGATGGCGATGGAAAAAAGAAAATATAGCCTCAAACATAGTACTCATCAAACATTAAACGCACTTCGCTCGTTTACAGTAATACATTATTATTGCAGAAATTCCACTAACGCCACCGAAGGATTTCTAATTTTTCTATTGCCTCCAGTAGTCCGACGTAATTGATTAATAAGAATCCACATATTTTTAAAAATGTATTTAATAATATTCGAAGTAGAGTCAAAAAATGTCTCCATGTACAAGGTAATCACTTTCAACAAAAATAAATTTGTACTAAAAAAGAATTATTTCTATTTGCCTTAAGAAATACATGATGATTTACAACATTATAGGTTTTCTCTTTTGAAGGCTTGCGCGGTCGTTGTCCATGATTGCTTCTGGAATTCCGGGCTGGAACCGCGTCCTTTTTTTGTTGCTGCAGTGAAACTGCAGTTTCAACAACAGTAGTAGCAGCCTCCAAGATCTTCCTTCCAACAGTGGACGTAATGTCGGCCCGGAAGGAGGCAGTGCCAGAAACGCGGTTCCGGCCCGGAATACCAGAAACATCTACTGTAGGTTCTGTTTTCTTACTTTCCAATATTTTGATTTAGATAGTGTTTTGCAAATTTATCACATGTATAAATAAAAGTGACGGCTACTTGACAACAATAAAATTGTGTAATCGGATTACGAAATCTCATGCCGACTCTGAGGCAACGTTTTTTTTTTGAACGCACGATAGCATAAGCTCTAAAGTAAACCATAATACAGTAAAATTCATCGAGTAGTTGTTTGGGCTATTTCTATCGTTCGTGGGATTTGAATAATCCGACGTTTCAGCAGTCAATCTACTGTCGTTTTCAGGGTAGGCCTGAAAAGCGCCTATAGTAATAATAATAATATTTATTGAATCAAAAAAATTCTATATAACAGTACAAAAAGAAGTACAAAAGAAAAAGGATATAGGATAAGTCAAAAAAAATACATATATTGTAATATGACAATTAACAAAATCTAAAGAAAATCACAGTATCAAAACATAAACAAAACAGTCTACATTTGTTAATTTAACTATCAAGGTACTCCTTTGTAGTATAAAAACAATGTGTCAACATGTAATTTTTAATATACCTCTTAAAAACACCTATGTGTGCAACCGGCTTAATATTTTGTGGTAATTTGTTGTAAAACTTAATTCCTATTAATAAAGGATTATGTTCAGTCAGAACTAAGTTCTGCATACGTATCTGAACATCATCTTTGCGACGAGTGAAGTAACTATGAAATTGACTATTTTTTGGTAGAGAATGCAAATTCTGATAGACAATTAATCACACAAGGTAATATTCTTAATATAATGTAATATCCAGATAACTTGAATCTTATTATGTTACGTATAGCTCGTTTTTGCATTTTAAAAACTCGTTGCGAACTTGATGAAGAACCCCAAAAGACTAATCCATAACGTAATCTTGATTCGAAGCCGGAGTAATTGTACGTTAATAATATTTCTTTTTGCACAAAAAAACCCAGTCTGAATGAGCATAACATATAGTCGTTGCCTATTTCTTCTTCTGATTTTTGGCTATAGGATCAGAACAGCCATGAAGACCACAAACACCATCAGATCTATCGTGACAAAAACAAAACCAGACAATAAAAATCAGAGAACCAAAGACTATATACGAAGTACCATGCGAATGTGGAAGAAAATACATCGGAGAAACAGACAGACCTCTAGAAGTCAGGATCAAAGAACATCAGAAAGTGGTTCGACTGGGAGATACCGACAAATCACGCTCAACATGCCTGGGAAGAGGGACACAGGATTACATGGGACAATGCAATAATCCTGGGAAAGGAGAGCCATCAGAAAGAGGCAGCATATATGGCTATAAAACCAAGTACACCAAGTCTGGAGATAAAAGATGTCTGGCTACCAATTATTCGAAAAAATTCGAGATTACTCAAGGCGCACACAACACGGCGCAGTAATATATAATTTTTTTAATAGAAATTTTTTCTATTAAAAAATTCGAATAATTAGTGTCGTAAAATGTAGAAAGCATATTTACATTCACATTACTTCGCGAAAATGCAATAAATTTGCAACAACTACCGACTACGTGCGAAATATACATCTGTTTCCTTAATGCAACTTAAGACCTTTCCACGATGATTCTAATTCACAGTCCTTAATAACTTAGTGGTTAAAGCAATGGTCCGGCAAGCCATAGATGTTGGTACGAATTCTGCTTAAAGACGAATTTTTTCTTTTAAAAAATTCGAATAATTAGCGTCGTAAAATGTAGAAGGCATATTTACATTGACATTAATTAGCGAAAATGCAATAATAGTACATACCGAGGCAGAACGTAGTTCATTACCGTCGAGAGATAGTAAGTTCACCTCGACGCTGCGCCTCTCGGTGAACTTAATCTCGAGACGGGAATGAATCTTTCCGCCAAGGTTTGTATAATATTTTACTCACGATCGGTTAGTAATTAATTATTATATAAACCATTAAATCACTAAATTTCAAAAATATAGTATTAAATTTCTTGGCATTTTGATAAATGCTTTTAATAGGTACTGTTGCTAGGTAACGTAACAATTAATAGTGATATTTTCTGACAGATTACTAAATTATTATCCTACGATTTTAAACATGGTCTTTCTTTAACAGTAAACAGTAATGGAAATTTTAATGTAGCAATTAATATTAATTCCAAAAGCGAATAAATTTTGAATTAAAGCGTTGTCTTGTTATTAACTTAATAAAGATTTGTGAATAATTTTATTATAGTTTAATTTACTTATTTAAATGACACTGACGTTTAATAAATTCTGAAGTGACATTACCTAGTCGGAAAAGTGACATAAGCTAGCCGGTAAAGTGACATAAGCTAGCCGATAAAGTGTTATTAGTAGTTATTACCTACCTTGGTATGTAATAGCGCATTTTCTAACCGGTTTGAACGTTAGAAATGTTCAGATTACTAACCGATCGTGAGTAAATTTATTAACCCTATTTACCGTAATCATCCGGTAATCCATTTTTCTTCACAAAAGGATAGGTATAATTTCCGGGTTTAGAAATTCCTAGAGGTAATGACCATTTAACGATGCTAGAAAAAGGGTTTTAGAATAAAGGGTCTCAATTTCGGCCATTTTTACTTAGTTCGTTTCCGTATTCATACTAACGATGCGATTTATGATTTGTGAGATAGTGGAATATAATTGTTAGAAATACCTAAACGAGAAGAGTTAAACGATAAACCTGTTATAATAGCACATCACAATGCTGGCCAACCAACATTCTACCGTGGGTTACAATATAAAAAATGTAAAAGTAATAGTTTCCTCAATAAAAAAGAAGTGGGACACCAAGCGACAACATCTAAGTAGTGTTGCTACTGCAACGCATCGCTATTCGGCTTTCTGAGTCTTCATGGACGAATAGCGATGAAGAACCCGCTGCTATATTTACAAAACAAAAGAAAGCAATTATTAAATTGGACTCGTGAACATCAACACTGGATAGTAGAAGACTGGAATAAAGTACTATGTACTGATGAGTATAAATTTGAGATTTTCGGTTCATAAAGACGTGTCTTCGTGAGAAGATTTAATAGGTGAACATGCAACAGAAGAATGTAACGCCTACCGTTAAACGTGGCAGTGATTTGGTAATTTGGTAATGATTTGGTGGTGGTACACTCGTTGGTGATATTGTTAAAATCGACGAAATTTTAAAAAAGGAACAATATAAGCATGTTTTGGAAGTCAACGCGATACCTCGTGCAAACTGAATTTTGCGTAAAAATTTTTGTCTTCCAACAAGATAATGACCCAAAACGTTCTCTCAAAATTTTTCGAGAATATTTAAAGCAACTGGAAGAAGATTGAGAATAAAAGTTATGGAATGGCTTCCCCAAAGCCCCGATTTAAATAAGCCCCGAACTTATGAGTGGTACAACCGCTGAATATTCCGATCGTCCATCGATGGAAAATACGCTACGAAATGCGGCAACAGTGTGAGATGCCATCCTGCAAAACCAAAACAGAACAATCCATGATATTTGAAAAATTGTGCTTGCCGTACGACACAAACGCCTGCCAAGTAGCACAACAATTCGTGGATCCTACACCCCAACAATGTACCAACCCACACGTCACTTGATGTGTGTCAGTGTCTAACCTCAACGAAGACTATAGTACCACTCCACCCTCCCTACTCTCAAATTTATTTTGTTTTTTTTTCACATTCCGGGAATTTCTGGGTAGCACCTGGTATGTGTTTGATAGATGAGATACCATACCAATAATGCATATTCTGCATACTCTAACTTGTCAATTGAACAACTTACATACATTATTATAATCCAAAATGACAAATGTCGAGAAGGAGAAACAATATAGCCAATGCTGGTGTCAATCTAACTATTCTATTGCGAAATGCGTACACTTGATATTACCCAACCACGTGCCTTAAAAACATTCCTCATTAGAGCAACTGTGAGAAGAACTTGATCGAAAGATACGGAAATTAGCGCCAGCATCTGCCGCTAATATGTGCTAACAGGTTTCTCGATGTTATAAATACGTCACTTTGAACTGGTAAATTTTCTGAAGATTGGAAAAGGACATATGTGACGCCAGTACCTAAGGTTAACGGAAAGTGTTGGCATGAGGAATTTAAACCTATTAACTTAGTAGCTCCATATGAAAAAGTTTTGGAAACGTGTGTAAAAGTCCAATTAATTGAATATTGTGAAAAAAATTCTCTAATTGAGTCGAATCAGTCGGGGTTCAGAAAATATCATTCGTGTGAAACGGTTGTGCTGAGTGTTTGCGATGCGTGGGCGAAAGTAATTGATAAAGGCAAGTTTGTTTTGACTGTATTCTTAGACTTCAAGAGGGCTTTTGAGACTGTTGACAGAGCCTTGTTGTTGTGTAAATTAAATAAAATGGGAATATCTGGATTAGCATTAGGATGATTTGAATCGTACCTAAGTAATAGATATCAAGTAGTCAAATATAAAAATGAGATGTCTGATAAGATTATTACAAAATACGGAGTGCCCCAGGGAACAGTGTTAGGTCCACTATTGTTTATTCTGTACATTAATGATATAGTCAAAGCGGTTGATAATTGCGAAATATGTATGTTTGCTGACGACACCATGATCTATATAGTTGGTGATGATATTAGGGAGATGGTGGATAGCTGACTGTCCAATTAAATAAATTGTATAAATGGGTATGTGAGAATAATATGGCACTGAATTTCAGTAAAACTAAGTTCATGATAATTGGTACTAAATATAAGATTTCTAAATTGAATTTTAATGATATAGATTTGTCTATGGACTCCAAGAAAATAGACAGAGTTGAGAATATGAAATATTTGGGGGTAATATTGAATACTAATTTAGATTTCAAAACTCACGTTCAATACCTATCTAATAAAATTTCCAAGAAGATATTTTTCTTAAATAGATTTAGTCATAATTTGTCACTGTATGCCCGACTGTTGTTGTTTAAATCCTTAATAGCACCACATTTTGATTTTTGCTCTGCCATTTTATTTAGTATAAATGGGAATGATGCAGCAACTCCAAAAACTACAGAATAAAGCTTTGCAAATGGTATTAAAATGTAACAGATATACCCCAATTAATCTAATGCTAGAAACTTTAAGTTTATTAAGTGTAAAACAATACATAGTATATAAGACAATCGTTTTCATCTATAAAATTAAAATTGGAATAATGCCTCCTTACTTAAGTGGAAAATTGACAACGGTCGATCAAATTCACAACTACGGAACCAGAAATACCAACGATTATTATATTGAAAACTATAATAGGGTGCAAACAACCAAGAATGTGTTTGTGAACGGACTGAAACTGTTTAATAGTTTACCTACGCACATGAAATCCAGTGGTAGTTTGAATAGATTTAAGATCCTTGTAATTGAATTTGTTAGGGAAAACTTTTAGTTTAAGTCTTCTGTTATTATTCTAACTTTCATAGTTTATATTTTCAAAATTTATTGTGCATGTACATAGCAGTTGCTAAATAAAGTTATATTATTATGTTATTGTAGGCTAATATGTGGAGCTACAAGAGGCAAGAATATAAATAGCACCGTAAACATTGGCTAAACTAATAGCCAGAATGCCCCAATTTATGCACTGCTGTTATAAAGAAAAAAGGAAGTTACATAGATAAGACAAAAATTTTAAAATTGTTTATATTTTATACTTTTGTTACTATTATTTCTGCTAATAATTTTATGAGGGTGCCCAGATATTTTTGAGCGGTAATGAATGTTTAGTTCGGTTACCTACTTATTGCATATATCTTATTACGACTTTCATTATTTGGTTTCCGGTCAACAAGTTATATTCAAATCGCTTGTGTTTATTACGATTTTTGACAATCATAAATCATAATATGTACCTAGAAATAAAAGAAAAATATATTTTTGTTATTCATAGTGTTGATAAATCTATTTTTTGAATAAAATATTTGCTTCTAGAAAATTAAATTAAAATGTAATCTCTTAAAATATTTTTTATGTGTAATGTTATCAGGTAATGTACCTCTCACTAAAACACGCGGGCACCGCCTTAAAATATAAATATACTACGTGACTAAAAAAACGAAACATACAGTAAAAGTATATATTTTTAAACAAAATTTTGTCCAAATGTATAATTACGTTGAGAAATAATAAATGATAAAAAAAGTAGCAAGAAAGCAATAAATCTTTGTATTGCTTTTTGCCGAACTTTACCGAAAAATCATCGTCTTTTTTTCTTTCTTTTATATCAGTGTAGTTCGGTTATTCGATCGTAACAGTCTATAGTTGTGAATTAGTGCATTAACGTACCAATAATTCGAAGATTATCAAATTCTCACCAGCTAAGCGATTTTGAAATGGGTCGTTTGGTTGGACTACGCTAGGCGGGTATTGCATTTCGTCAAATCACTAGGTGAATGCAATGAAATATTGCTACAGTTATTAGGTGTTAGAGAGAGATAGTAGATGAGGCACTAGACGACATAGAGAAACCGCCAAACGAAAAGATAGGATACCAAAATTACTTGTCCTTAAAGATCGGTGTACCTCAAACCTCAAAGACTGTGGGAAATATTTTTTTGACAGAGAATAACAATGTGTTTGATGTATCGCCGTATTTATTCCTTTGGATTTCCGATCTCTCAAGACTACTTCTCACTAATCGGCGTTGCTACCCTCAGATTAGATTGGTGCAACGTACGGGCAGACTGATGAAAAGTTTAACAGTGTTGTTTTTCAAACGAATCTTGCTTGTGGGTTCAGTCGAAGAGGAGAAAAGCAGTTTTTTAATTTATCCGTAGAACGCGAGACTGCACTCGCTAAAGGATTGATGGTTTGGTATAGAAAGTAGAACGCCTTTAATGCTCTTGAACCATTTAAATCAGCGATTCTAAATCGCCGTGTCGCGGCACATTGGTGTACCACGAATACATATCAGGTGTGTCACGAGATTTTTAATGCCTTATAATCTTCCGCAGATAAGATACCGTTCTAGATTCTCGAACGTAAAAAATTTATCACCAAATTGTTTCTTGGACTGCAAGGACGGCATGAAACGATCATATCATCAAGTGATAAAATCAACGCATTTTCGAAAATCTCACATTTTGGATTTCGGCCATAGGAGAGAATGATCTAACTGATTTTCCAGCTACGGCTACCGCTTCAAGTGAGTTGAATACAGAGAAAAGAAATCAGATAAAGGAACCATAATAGGGCACCTATCTGACTTGCAAGTAGAAATTCTAAATACTTTCCCTCGATCTCGACTACTGGCTGGTTGATTGCACCTGACGAGAAAAACATATCGAAGGCAAAATTAAACTGCTCTCAAAAAGAGCAACTTATCGAAATATGAAAATCTTTCTTCGCAGACTGTGGTTAAGTAAAAACTCAAAAAAGATATAAAACCCCTATTCACAATTAATAATCGTATCCTTATCGAAATATCATCGGATACAGCCCTGAGGTCGAAATATAATGAAAATTCTCCCGATGTTTTTTAGATCTCAATCTGAAGTTAATATCAGGATATCGCGAATAAAGCAGTATCACTTTTACTGGCCTTGTCAACGTTCTCCTTATGTGAGTCTGGATTCTCTATATTGAAGAATGTAAAATGTGACTACAGGTCTCGCCTCCTTGATGTGGACGGCGAAATAAGAGTGTGTCTGTTAAGAGTTCGTTCGCGCATAGATATACTTTTAAAAAAACTGAAAATATGTGCATAAATATGCAGATGTTTTAGCCCAAATATGCACTTATGAAAAATATGCAGGTAAAAAAATACGAGGAATGTTAGAAAATGGAATACCGTAGAAAAAATATTCTATTATGTTTACTACAAGTTTATTTAGAACATTTTACAACATAATTAACTATGAAAACAATTTACAATCACATATTTCTCAAAAGTTTTCAACAGAAAAATTGTTACGCTTGTCTGAAAACATGTATTTATATATTGAAAAGGTTCGTTCTATATCGACGCTTGTTATAGGAGCATATTTCAAATTAGAAATGTCATCTATTGTCAATTCAATATTTTCTACTGAATCACCACACAAGATTTTAGCAATGTCCTTTAGCTTTTTAAAACCCTCATTTTTTCCTATTACTATTAAAAATGTTTCATACACGGACTGTCCCACTCCCCCTTTAACAACAAAACATTACTTTTTAAATTTGGTTTATTATTTCAACGCTCTCGATTAGCGACATAAATTGTTTTTCCAACTGAAGTGGAAACAAAACTGTAATTGGCTTTAATAAACGCCAACTGTTGAAGTATTTCTTTACTCGAATACACCTTTGGGCGTCTATCACAGATTGTGCATCCTACCAAGATCTATAATAATTGTCTTTATTCCTTCATAATGATTTGCATGAAAAATAGCAGCCTCCAACCACGTTCCCCATCGTGTGATTACTGGTTGAGGAGGAAGCGGAACACCGGGTAGATGTTGTTTGTAAAACTGAACTCGTAATGGGACCTTTAAAAATAATTTCTTAACACTACTAATTAAGGTATTTACTAAGGGAAAATCGTTTCTGACTTCTTCTGCAACACGATTTAGTCCGTGTTCCAGGCAAGTTGTGTGAATTAAATTTGGGTAAAATATTTTCAAGTTACAAGCTGCCTTCACCATGGATGGTGCAGCATCCGTTAAAAACAATAGAATTTTCTCTGTTGGAATCTATTCCGGTAAGAAGAAAGTTGTCAGTTCTTCCTGTATAAACCTTGTTATTGTCAAATTATTTGCCTTTTTAAACTGTTTGGATGAAATTAAATAAGATTTTGCTGAAACCGATACGTTAATGATACCAATCATTAAATGAACTATGTATCGGCCCACACTAGCAGTAGTTTCATCTACGCATATATAAAGATAATTGTTTGCAACAACCTTCTTAATGCTATTCAATGTTTTTTGGATAGATACAGCGAATATATTTTTTTCTTAACGTGCTCTCGTCTGGAATGTCATATTTGCTAACGTACTTTTGCAAAAATAACTTGACATTTAAATTGTTTAATTTATGTAGTGGAATATCTGCCGACACAAACATTTGACACAAATCTTCATACATCCGATTTTTTGGAAGTTGATGGCAAACATTGCGGTAATGTTTTCTGACTCTTCTTCGCCAATTTCATCTTTGTTAGTTTTGCAGCATGAGATGGAGTTTTTATATGTTGCTTGACTTGGAACTTTCTCTCACTTGAAATCTGCAAAAAAAATTTCACATCATCGGTTGTTTTCTTATAAAATAAATGTTAGTAAAAGATAAAGGATTAATTAAAAACTTAATTAATTAATTAATAAGAGGAAATATAAACTTAAAATTTTACTCACAATCTTGCAGCATGCTACGCAAAACACTTTTTCTCCATCCATACGCAATTCTGAATAAGGTGCAATCCATCCAGACACAGTCGCTATTTTCGGCATTTTTTGCTATTATATATCACAACTCACAAATCTACACTTCGAAAAATTATTTTCGAATATGGGAATAAATTTTCCCGAATAGCAAAGAAACATATATAGTCCAAATTTTCTAGTAAAATGTATTTTTGTATTTATTTAGAAGTTTTAAGGTATTAGTTCTTCCTGGAATTTTGTCTCGGCCTGGATATATGGGAAGAGCATTAATAAATTCTCGGAGACGCTTATCGGAAAAGTAACGGGACGAGGCTTAATGAAATGCTATTTTTAATTTAAAGAGGGCTGTTTAATTTTTGTTTGTTTGTTACATCCACGACATATTTTTAATAATGCCTATAATAAATTTGATTTAGTAAAGAAATAAAACACGGATACTTAAAATTTGCAAAAATGCCGAATTACTACAAAATATGCAAATAATATACAAAATGCATATACATATTACGCAAATTTGTGCAAACTGCATATAATCCGGCTTCTAGTCATACGTTTCTTTTATGTTTATATTTTTCTATTTAAGTCTTGCGTAATAAATTTTGAAATTTGTATCTCATAGTTGTTCTATATTTAAAAAAAAGTATTATATGTAGGTACTTTATGTGTTTGCTTTTTTGCATCTACGTAAAAATCACATGTAGGGGTGTCGCGAAAGTTTTAAGCGTACTTTGGTATGCCCCAAAGGAAAAAGGGTTGATCATCGTTGATTTAAATAACCAAAGGTACATTTGCGACGTTTTGAAACCATTCGGACATTATTTAGGCCTTCGGTACATAGTAAAGCTACTGTGTACCGAAGGGCTAAATAATGCCCTATTCTAGCAAAATACTGTTCGTCCCCATATTGCAGCTGTTACATTGGGTTTCTTACAAGAGGCCAACATCAATATTTTCAATTGCCCTACCCGGTCGCCAGACCTATCGCTTATAGAACTGTCTGGGATATGGTTGTTGTACTTCCTAACCCTCCATGAACTTACAATAGTTACTACAAGTTGCTTGGAATGAGCATCCACAGGAATTTATAGTTCGTCTTATTAGAAGCATGCCCAGATGAATAGCAGAATGGATTTGTTTTCATGAATCAGCAACTCATAATTAAATTTTCTCTATAAATAATAATTCAAACCTTACCATCCCTCAATAGATTAACGCCAATTACAGAGGGCATCCCAGATGCGATCCCGGGAGCCCCGGCATGATAAATCGGAAGTCCCGGCATCGGGATAGTACTTCACCACTAGGTTATCAACCGGTAATAAAAATATCGATTTTCGGTACTTTTAAGTAATCGCTACTATTCGTTACTCAAACCTGGAGTAATTGTTGAATGTATTCATTACCTTTATTACTTTGATTATTTTGATTACTTTGATACTTTAATTCATATACATATTCATTTTATTACAAATGAAACAGACATGCAATATACATATCTGTAACTGTACACATGGACAATACACCTCGTATTTTCAGCATTTACTTCTGCTTAAGACACGTGTTTCTGCCATCTATAGGCGTCATCAGTCAAGCTAGTGAAGCAATGTAATACAAATGATACAAATCTTTTTAAGAACAGATTTGTATCTGTATATACATTTACGCTGAAATCGCCTACAAGATATAGCAAATTTCGTCCTATAAGCTGGCACTATTTTATAAGTGACATCTGACGGACGAAAGAGACTATGCCGAAAAAGGCGACCTTTCGCTTGACCAGCTATGCTGGTACATAAGCGAAAAATACGTATAA
Organism: Melolontha melolontha; assembly: GCA_935421215.2. Classification (NCBI taxonomy): domain Eukaryota; kingdom Metazoa; phylum Arthropoda; class Insecta; order Coleoptera; family Scarabaeidae; genus Melolontha; species Melolontha melolontha. The sequence continues at coordinate 50,701,524 of OW285235.1, read as the reverse complement.
GTGTAGTCTATTAACACGAGCCAGATGGCGGTAAATATACAAAAAGGTTTAAGTATATCAATACGTTATGCACGTATTACGCATTTGTTACAAATGAAACAGACATGCCATATACATATCTGTAACTGTACACATGGACAATACACCTCGTATTTTCAGCATTTACTTCTGCTTAAGACACATGTTTCTGCCATCTATAGGCGTCATCAGTCAAGCAAGTGAAGCAATGTAATACAAATGATACAAATCTTTTTAAGAACAGATTTGTATCTGTATACCGATAGGTCCAAGTCAGTACGGAACATAGGACATTACACATACGCATGAAACGTAATGGGATGTGGCAACGCGGGCGCTACACATGCGCCCCGCAAGTCCGATAGTCGACCGTAACATCATTCGTATTCATATCTGCTTGTGTAAAGGTGGTTTGTTATCATGTCAGTTTACACAACCGCAGAGAAAGTACAAATCGTTTCATGGTACCTTGCTGGCAATCCCTGTCGAACCACGGCTGGTTTATTTGCTGTAGAGTACGTAAATCGGCCTATTCCTTCGTATTCGACGATTGACAGGATCGTAAATGCGTTTAGGAAATATGGCTGTTTAGTCAGAGATTGCCGCAAATGCAAACAAATTGTCGAACAGCCTCATATCCCTCCAATACCTGCCGATCGGGAGGAGAGAGACGTGAGGGTTTGTTCGTTGGTTGAAACGGGCGATCTTAAGTGTACACGGCAAGTTGCAGACGAAATCGGTGTCAGAATTATTGATTTTTTACTTTTATCTTTTAGAAATCGTTATTATTTTGTTATTAATTAAAATTACTTTTCCGTAGCAGCTAAGAATACAATAATAATAATAAATTGGAGATATAACGACCTTATTACGTCTGAAACAAATGGGCAAATTACGTATACAGAACGAATATGCAAACGACTATATCCTTACGCGGTTTAAATCTTACTAAATTCTTAACTGCAGTTGAAGCCGAGTACCCGAAGAGGGGATACACTGCTGCCAAGTCATCCTGCGTATGTTCCGTACTGACTTGGACCTATCGGTATACATTTACTCTGAAATCGCCTACAAGATATAGTAAATTTCGTCCTATAAGGTAGCACTATTTTATAAGTGACATCTGATGGACGAAAGAGACTATGCCAAAAAAGGCGACCTTTCGCTTGACCAGCTATGCTGGTACATAAGCGAAAAAATACGTATAAGTGTACCAGCATAGCTGATCAAGCGAAAGGTCGCCTTTTTCGGCATAGTCTCTTTCGTCCGTCAGATGTCACTTATAAAATAGTGCCACCTTATAGGACGAAATTTGCTATATCTTGTAGGCGATTTCAGCGTAAATGTATATACAGATACAAATATGTTCTTAAAGATATGTATCATTTGTATTACATTGCTTCACTAGCTTGACTGATGACGCCTATAGATGGCAGAAACACGTGTCTTAAGCAGAAGTAAATGCTGAAAATACGAGGTGTATTGTCGATGTGTACAGTTACAGATATGTATATTGCATGTCTGTTTTATTTGTAACAAATGCGTAATACGTGCATAACGTATTGATATACTTAAACCTTTTTGTATATTCATTTTACATAAGCACGTGTTTAACGTTCGGTGTCGGCATTCATCTTATTGTCTTTATTGTGTCAGTAATATAAAATAATATTCTTTGCCTCGCAGAATTAGTAATGGTATAAGTAGCTGCTTTTCACTGAATTTGCATTTTCACAAACGGTATAAATTCTACTCCTATCAAATTGTACTATAATATATTTATTGATAACAGCGCATATGATGTGTGATAGTGATGAAATGAAATATTAATAAAATATAGGCAAACAAGAAAATAAACTTTAATACATTTACATTACATATAAACATTTTACGGCAGCATGTAATGTAAACTAATAAAATGATGTTGACTGTTGACGGATAAGAAAACATGTTTACCTCTTCATGTTCTAACATCTTTGTATTTGTTGGCACTTTACTTATTTTTAATTTCTAAGTATATTTTTATTGTATAGATATTATATAATATGTTAGGTACAACTTAATTACCGTTACTTTACTTCGATGAAGCACACAAATTGAGTGGCGAAATATTGGCTAAAAATAGACAATTAAAAAAGAATATTTCCAACTTTCCCCAGCCAAATTTCTAATCGAGACTTCTGATATTATTAAATCAAATTATATTTTAAATTCCAGTTGTGTATCGTATTTGTCTAGGTTAGAGTTTTATATTTATTTGCAAATGTGTAGTTAATTTAAAAATAATCACTGGTAAACATGATCAGCTTACTTGAAATTTATTTTCTTATAATAAATAATATATTTAATTGGCTACACATTCTGTAAATTTGAATTTTATAATTACGCAAGTAAATTGGATTGCAAAATTTTTTGTTTATATTTGACATGTCTATATTTAAGGAGTGTGCTAGAGAATATAGATAATCAATGTACTATGATATCTTGGACCCGTAAATTTATACTATCTACATATAATACATATGTTTACGTTAATAACGTAAAGTAATCAAAGTAGCGATTACATTTTCAAATAGATAGTCTTTACTTATTGGCTATGTGGCTAATGTGGCTAATACTAATGTACCGAATAGTTACTTTTTCGACATCACTAGCCCGTAAAGCTAAAGGGTGCGAATTTTCCAATGAAAATTTAATCATTTATTATTCTCAGCACAGTCAACATTTTGATTCGTTTTCTTTTGTCACATAAAAACATTTTCTAGTTTTATTTTTTTAATGGTGTCTTTATAATTTGGGCAGTTATAATATGCATAAATCAAATATTTTAAAACATATTGTTGTTATTCATAGTGTTAATAAGTAGAAACAAATATGTTATTCTTCGAATAACAGATTCGCTTCTAGAAAATTAAATTAGAATGTAATCTTTTAAAATATTTTTATTTGTAATAATGTTATCAGGTAATGAACGTCTAACTAAAACATGTGACCATCCTTCAAACACAAATTTATTACATTGAACTAAATTTGTCAAAATGTACGTATTCCTTGCATAATGATTATTGTACATTTGTACATCATATCAGCATATTTTTTTTAGTAACGAGATTAGTTGAAGTTTCCGGATTTGGTGTGTTAAATAATGTATAAATAACGTGCTATATAGATGTACCCTACCCATTTTATATTTTATACATAACATATTCATGACATTAAAATATTATCAAGAAATAATCCCAATGCAATTTTTATATGCGTAAATCTTATCGGCTTTCCAAATTAAATAATGAGTAAGATTTTTTCGCAATATTATTTCATCATACGTTTTTTAATCAAAATCGCAATATATTGGCAATAAAATCGACACAACCATATGTTGCCAATTCCACATTTTAATATATGTACATATAACATATTACCCAACCTTCAGTAAAAGTTTGGACGGATTTTAATTTGATTCTCTTACACATTTTTTGAGACATACTATAATAATTGTGATGTTTAATGACATAATGTGTTAGTTCATATAACATTGATTTTTCTTGCTTTAAATTTGGTGTTGACTCTCAAAAGTTTAGTTTGATCCGTTCTACGTAATAAATAACGAAATAAAATAAAAAATAGATTATTTGTATTTGAAGCAAATTTATTGTTTGCGACCCATTTTGGAAATCGATTTTATTTTTTCCAATTTTTTTAAATTTGGAAGTCTGTTTTATTTTTGTTTATTTCATAATTTTCATTGTTTTATATTTTTATAATGGGAAGGCCTGCAAACTTTACAGCGCGTACTAAAAAAGTAGTTTGCAGAAAAACAAATTAAAAAATACGACTTGAAAAAACTAAGAAACGATAGGCAATGAAACGGAATACGCGAGTATGTAAATTCTTGTTTAAATCAAGAAACTATGCGTCAAAAAAGAGTATCGTTTGCATTTAGTACATAAACGTCGTTCAAATGAGACGCCAAGCAAAGTACCCAGCGGCTCAGTTTATTGCAACGTACTCATCGGCTCACTTTAGTACATGACCATTTTTCTATTGCTCACCGTATATACCTACATTATAATAGGATAAACTCATTTGTAGTTTTAAAGAATTATTAGAACAGTAACTTTGGGGTCATTAAAATCTGTAGTTTATAGTAGACGAATGCATTATCTGGACGAGTTACGGCAGAGCATAATTGAGGAAGTGCAATTAATTCGTGAGGAGGCTTTAGCAAATGTCATTCAAAAATTTGTTCACAGACTTACTTATTGTCAAGAAGTAAACGGACATCATCGAAAACTTTCTTAACCAATATTGATTTTGTTTATATTTTTTGTGTTCATTTTTCTTGTTCTCAATAAAATTTGCAACATTAGATTTAATTATTATATTTATAATTTATAATTATAAATAAGCTAAACATAAAATCCTTTTCAAATAATTTTAAGTTTAACCTTTTGACAGATAACATGTGATTGTCGGTGCGTAAATTCATTTTGTTCGTCACATTTACACGTGTTCGTTTCTTTTAAATGTGATGTCCTCCATTTTAAACTGAAACTTAAAAATCAATTATATTGACGCTAGTTGTTCAGATTACTTTTGAAATATTGTAAACGTGATGTATAGTAAGGCGGGTAATTTCTCCATAGAAAAATAGTTCACATTTTGACCCTTAAGGAAGCATACAATCTTTATGCGAAATATTGGGAGAATAAATAAAGAACTCACTTAAGTAATAGAGTTTAATTTTGCTGGATTCCCCAAAAATTCCCTTCCATACATGGTTCTAACGGCAAAGACTCCAGGTCTAAATATATATATATATATATATATATATATATATATATATATATATATATATAAGGTAAACTTAATTAGTCGGCGATTAAAGGTCTGGTTATTACTTCAAAGTGTATATATTTAAAATAATCTTACATGTTTCGGCAATGATGCCTTTGTCAAGGATATAAAAAATATAAAATATATATATACACTTTGAAGTAATAACCAGACCTTTAATCGCCGACTAATTAAGTTTACCTTATCATACCAAGGTCACGAAAATACTATATATATATATATATATATATATATATATATATATATATATATATAAATATAGTAAATTCAATTTGTTGGCGATTTAAGGTCTGGTTTAGTTCAAAATGTATATATTTAAAACAATCCTACATGTTTCGGCAAATGATGCCTTTTTCAAGGAATATGGTTGTCCGAGTAGGTTTTTGTGGTTTTCCTTCTCGTTTAAGGCGAATGCCGACAGCATAACATCTTAAGTCGCTCCACGGGCGCATACGAAATAATAACTCATGTCTTGTATTTCCCTGTTTTTGTTGTCTATCTATTTTAGAATACTAAGGCATGATTTATTATTATTATTATATTGGAATGTATCTTTGAATAATTTTATCCATAGCAACTACAAATGTATACGTATGACATTAATAAACTGTCATTTATATTTTATTTTCCTTTAAAAAGGCATCATTTTAACCAGACCTTAAATCGCCAACAAATTGAATTTACTATAACATACAAAGGTCACGAAATAATTATCTTTATATAAACATATATATATATATATATATATATATATATATATATATATATATATGGTAAACTTAATAAGTCGGCGATTATATATATATATATATATATATATATATATATATATATATATATATATATATGAATGCATAATGTTACTACCAGAAAATGAAATAAACAATATACAAAATAGTTTCAACAATTTCCACCCAAATTTAAAGTTTACCATTGAAATAGAAAAAAACAACTCCATAAACTACCTAGACCTAACACTGACAAGAACAAAAAACAACATACAAACAAAATGGTACACTAAACCAACCGCTTCCGGCAGATATGTAAACTTTTTTTCTAACCAACCCCTAGCCCACAAAAAAAATGTTGTAACAGCGTTAGTAGACAGAGCCTTAAATCTCACAAACCCAATTTTCAGACAAACAGTACTAAATAAAGTTAAAACAATTTTGTCAGAAAACAATTATCCACCACAATTCATACAAAAAATTATAAAACTTAGACTCAATAAAATGTATAACAAAACAAACAACCAAAACAATAACAAAAAAACCAATGAATTCACATATATCCCCACACCCTATATAACTGGATTATCCGAAAAATTAGACAACATATTCAAACCATTTAATTTTAAAATAGCACACCAAAGCGGTAAAAACCTAAAATTCCTACACACCAAACTTAAAGACTCAACACCTACACTAAAACAATCACACACAATATACAACATACCCTGCAAAGACTGTGACAAAATATACATAGGCCAAACAAAACAGTTACTACAAGAAAGATTGAAAGGTCACAAATACGCAAAAAATCAAACTGCTTTAAAAAAACACCAATTAACACTAAAACATAATTTTGATTTTGAAAACACGAAAGTAATAACACAAAAAAAGAACACGAAAGCTAGAGAGGTATTAGAAATGATACACATTTTCAAAAATAGCAAAACAATCAACGACAGGAACGAAATCGATGGGCTTCAAAACTTTATTACCCTCTCATAAAACAATAGAAAAATCCAAAAAAAAACCCCTGCACGCACAAGACAAAAACGGGAAAAAATAGCTCCCATTAGAAATAACAATGTTAACTTATACCCCTAAATACGGTCCTGACTACCATGCTCATTCCAAAAAACAGAAATTAAACCCCCGCAAACCAAAGCATTAGTTCACTTACAAAATCCGCACAAGCATGTTCGTTCTAAGAAAATTGGTCGCGGGTGTCCAAACACATGTGGCACATGAATTCGTACCCGTGTAGAACAAACAACAAATGTGAGTTTTATTTGACTTTTCTTTGTTCTCGTTACGTATTGTATTGTAATTCAACTTTCCAATCAGTCATACAGTTGTTAACCACCTAAATGTCTCCCTACCTGTTCATTTTAGCCATTCTTATTTTTATTTTATGTAAGTTTCAACGTCAAATGTTAACTCAATTTGTAATCATCTTTAATATAATTTTAAACTTAAAAATTGTTAATATTTGTAAAGTCTCCAATTAATTCATACAGATATTAATCACATAAATGTCCCCCTACCATTCTAAGCTATTTTAATTTAATGTTATTTAATTTTCAACGTAAAACACTAACCTAATTCGTAATTCATTTCTTAATATAATGTTAAATTTAAAATTGTTAATTCAATTGTTATATCACACAAAACAAACACAGTTCTCATGTTCATTGTAATGATTCTGGTTTCCAGATGCTTGAAAAAGACTGAATTGATAAAAGTCGAAACGTCGCAAACAAACATCTAAATTCAATAAAAGGTCGCTAAAACCAATAAAAATCTATTATTTTTAATATTAAAACACGGCCAATAAAATAAAAAATAAAAACAAAATTCTTTAAACACTAAATATATATATATATATATATATATATATATATATATATATATGATAATCTATTTCTTAGCCGTACAATTAATATTTTTAATAGATATCATTTGATAAATCTTGGAATTTCGGCTATATTCAATATTTAAATTATTATTATTATTTCGCGAAGTAATTAGAAATGTAAATATTGCTATCTACAATTACAACGCTAATTATAAAAATTTTTATTGAAAAATTTCGTCTTTAGGTGGGAATCGAACCCACGGACCTTTAGTTCTCTAGACTAACGCTCTATCCTCTGCGCTACCAAGGACTTGCGTCCGAGTTGTTAAGAATGCCTAAGTTACTTATTAGGGACCAGATAATAATATTCTGTCGTCGGTGGAATTTCGCTAAATTTTCATCCATTAGCTATTTTAATAATAATCTATTTCTTAGCTGTACCATTAATGTATATCATTTGAGCGTTAGTGTAGAGAACTAAAGGTCGTGGGTGCGAGTCCCACCTAAGGACGAAATTTTTCAATAAAAATTTCGTATAATTAGCGTTGTAATTGTAGACAGCAATATTTATATTTCTCATTACTTCGCGAAATAACATTCTAATTTAAATATTTAATATAGCCGAAATTCCAAGATTGATCAAATATATATATATATACATAAATTCACTAATATTGGGGTTATCGGTCTGCTTCCATTAAAACTCAAATGTTCTTTCTCAATATTTCGTCAATTTATTAATGACTTCATCAGGAGAAACTTTAAAATTGCAATATACACTTTACTCTTATACTAATATATTCAAAAAAGAAAACTGACAGCTAGAGTTAAGCATTAGCAGTCTTATTAATTAATTTACATATATTTGTCACTAGTAACTCACAAATAAAACATGAACATTTTTAAACAGCAACCAAAATACAACTTTATATTAGTACGGTCAATTAATTTTCTTGACAAATATATACCTGACGAATTGATATCCATCTTCTTTTTTAAATCGGTTACAAATGTAGTATTACGATACGGTTATTTCTTTACATAATGTATATATATTCTAGTACTATTGTATTGCTTTTGTATCAATTACATCACCAAGTTGGAATTAGCTAATAGACATTACTTTCTTATTATTTTTATTTTAGTACTGCAAGCCTGAGTTGTAAAGCAGCATGTCTGGACATCGTCTTGTGATTGTGGATTCTTGCTTTTCTTCTTATCTTATTTTTGTAGATATTGTTTATTTTTGTTGTTGTTGTTATAATTTCGCAATAAATACATTATTATTGTTATTAAAACCATTGTTATTATTATTATCCAAAACCTTAAGAAGTAACAAGCGATTATACAAAATATAAGGTTCTTTGATATATTTTTTTGGTGGAATTGGATAACTAGCGTATTATTTATCTCTTTTGTTACTTATTTTTACGTAACGTATTTAATATACATATTTCATATTTCCTGTTTTTCCAAATTATTACGTGTCTACTTTTTTTTTAAATACACCAAAAAGTTATCGCAACACTTAAAATTAAGCAAATATCTCACAGTTAACGCAAAAGAAACCTTTACTCGAACAAAAACTATATCCTCCTCAAAAATTACTTAAAGTAAAATCTCATTTGAAAACTTTACTTTTTTTTTATATATTTTTTTCCAAATTTAACAAACATTGCGAAAATAATCAACGACAAACAAACAAAAAAAAATAAAAATAACATGAATTAATAATGCGTGTTTGCACTAATAGCTTGACAACGGCTTGGCATGTTTGAAATTAAATTTCTTAAACGATCATCCAACTGTTCCCAACCTTCCATCAAAGCTTCTATTAATTCTTCTAAATCTGAGGACGCCATAAAAGTAAACTTACACATTGTCCCATACATGTCCAATGGGGTTGAAGTCGGGACTTCTTGCAGGCCGGTTCAAAGTAACAAACTCACTTCATTAAGGTAATTCCTAACCACCCACATTAGCTATGTGTGGGTTTGCGTTATCATGCATTAATAAAAAATCTTCTCCTATAAATGGGGCAAAAGGACAACATGAGGTTCCAAAATGTTTCTTATATACCTATCCGCATTTACCACTTGTCTAGCCATCACATCATTACATGTAAGTCTGTAAGTCCCTCTAAGTTTGTGCCCCCCCCCTGCCCCTTACCATAACCTAAACAACCTCTACAATTTAGTCTAGATTGAATGTTACACTGAGCATAACACTCTCCTAGTCTTCTGTACACCTTTACACGATTTGTCGATTGTAAAAAGAACTTTGCCACATTCATTAAGTCCCCAATGAACATGATGTGAGTTCTGGCAATATTCCTAACACCTTGGCCACTGTTGATTAAAGCGACTATTTGAGCCGCTTCTTCACTGCTCAAATGACGAGTTTGTCTTTCTTGAAGATTCATTTTAACCAAAATTTAAAAAGTTTATGAAAATCACAGAACTTGCCAAAATTTAACAGAATGAGACAATCCGTCAGATTGTTTTTTAATTGTTGAAAAAAGAGAATGCAGTTATGGTAATCAGTAGTTACAGTTTTTTAGTTTAAATGTGAGGAATATCTTATTCGTGCATTTTTGTGCTAATCTCATGAAGCACTTGCAAATAGACTATTATCGGGATAAAATAAAACAAATTTTAATGAATTTCACTAAGTTTTACTTCACAAAGTTACGATCGTTTCACTCACACACGAGCTTCGTCAGGCATATAGCTAACTTATGGACATATCTTTACATGAATATACCGTAACAAAAACACATGTTTGGATAGTTGAAGAAATGGGTAGTTTTTATAAAGAATTATATTATAATAAAGCGTAGGAAAATTGTCATTTTCCGTTAAGAAATTGTGTGGCTCGGAAATATGCTTCAACAATAAAAATATTTTCTTGCAATGTGTACATTATTTTGTGGTATTGTTTACAAAGTAAAAAAAAGATATCTAGTCACAAAATGACATCAGATAAATAGTTAGTTATATGTAAAAGGCAAGTGGCTTAAAATAATTTGCAAGTACAAGTTACTCAATGCCTACTAAGATTAAGTTCTTTCGGAAACAAGTTTCAGAACAGAAATAAGTAAGTATTGCGATAATTTTTTTACGCAGTATAATTCAAGGAAATTATTTTAATACGTTTAAGTGAATTTATGTTTACAACCTAGTGTTCTATATTGTTCATTAATTTTAGACCGTAACTGAATTTACATGTAAACTAAATATAACAAAAGAAGTTTGTACCTTTCAAAGTAAGTAATAAAATGCAGGATGTTAAAGAAAAGTGTTGAAACATACCGCACAATAAAACAAAATTCTGTAAAGTTTAATTAAATAAAAACTGAAATGTTAATATTCAAAACTAACATTAACATATTATTACGGAAATCGAAAATGAATATTTATGAAACAGAAAAAATGAAATACGCACAGCTAAAATGAGATGATTGGAATAAAAAGAGGGAGTAATGAAACGAGACAAGCGAATTCACTTACCGTGGTAAATACAATACAGTTAATCCTCGTATAACACGGCACTTCTGTAACATGGTTTGGCATTAACACGATTCGAGAACTAGAGAAATCCTCATTCAACATAGTTTCACTCTAACACGGTTTGAAAAATAGATAAATCCCCGTGCAACGCTTAAAACATTGACAAATCCCATAGAAAATAGTATAACTTAATAATAAATAATTGAGACAGCGTTTAGCCCCATCTTGAACCCATAGACACGAACTAAAATAGAACTAACCTACCTTAACTTCTACTTTAAATTTCTCGTATAAGAATTTACTCTTTTTTGTTTGTTGTTTTTATTCGTCTTGTTATAAGTATGAAAATAAAAAATAAATCTGGCTAAATTAAATATTGCATTTAATTTTTATACCTATGAAAAGATTTGTTCAATATGTACATTATTGTTCGATTTTATTAAAGAAAAAAGTAAATTCAATAGCATCCAAAATACTACAAAACAGTAGTGTTTTATTTGTTTTCAGTTATTTTCATTAATGTCAAACAATAGTCAACTTTTTTATTTTAAATGACAACATATATACATATACCGGGTGTATTATGAAAAACCTTTCGTGCCGTAACTTTTTTATTTTTGATCCGAATGTAATAAATTATACGTCGAACTAAAACGTTTTAAAAACACTGTAACGTGATCCGCTTTGAATTTTTTTTGTACACTTTGTTTTTGACAGACTGTGCAAACTGTGTGTTTTAAATTGCACTATACTTTTTTTTTCCTTATTCAAATATATTACTTTTTCTGAATATGAAACTGTAAACAACGAAATCCTTGTATGAAAAAAAAACGAGAAATTGAAGGTTTTTTTTTAGTTCGATTTATTCTGGTTTTTCCGAACACAGAGATTTCTTAAATGCATTTTAAATACTCTATTTCATTTTATTACCAGCAAATGTGTGTACCTTTTAAAATCACTTACAGTCAATACTATATAGCCCATAAAGGATTACAAACCAATGTTATCAGTGAGCGGTGGGTCAACAACAACATTTACAGTGTTTATTTTAAAAATCTAAAAATCAAGTAGTCATATTGAATATTTTCGGAGAGCTGTGACATCTGTCAGTCACACATTCATTATAACATTTTCAACGATTTATTTCTAAATTTTGTTATTGAAATGGATAATGGCGAATGTGTGGATGCGATTCAAGCATATTTTGAATGCGGAACAAATTCTGCAGCTGCTTTGCGACTTTATGGAAATCGTTTTCCTGACAGACTGCGTCCAAATGCCGATAAGTTTGGAAGGCTCGTGCGAAATTTACGAAATTTTGGATCTTTCAAAAAACCCGAAAATAAACGCACGTGTAATTCAAGATCAAAATTTAGAATTAAGTGTCTTGCTCTATGTGGAAGAAAACCCTAATACGTCTACGCGAGAAATTGCTCACTACATGCAGGTATCACATTCTACAGTTCAGTACATTCTGAAGAAGGACAAGTTCTTTCATTATAAACCACGGAAGGTGCAAGCTCTCGGTGAAAACGACCCTCAACGAAGGGTTCAATTCTGCACGGTTTTCATGAATAAACTAAGGGAAGATCCAATTTTTTATCGTCGTGTGTTGTGGTCAGATGAATGCACTTTTGGGAAAAATGGTGTATTCAACAGAAATAATCATCGCCATTGGAGCACTGAAAATAACCATGTTGTGATGCAACACAATTTTCCAAATAAGTTCAGTGTAAATGTATGGTGTGGCATTTTAGGCGATAGAGTAGTAGGGCCTTTTTTTGTGGAGGGTAATCTAAACCAAGAAAAGTATAATAATTTGTTACGCAATGAATTAGGCGATTATTTAGATGAGTTGCCACTTGCTGAGTTAAACAGGGTGGTGTTCCAACAGGACGGTGCCACACCCCATAATGCACGAATGAATACTGATTTTCTAAATAATTATTTTGGCGTCAGATGGATGGGCACTTACGGACCTATCCGATGGCCTGCTAGATCGCCAGATCTGAATCCACTGGATTCCTTTCTGTGGTCTTACATTCAAGATCATGTCTATTTGACTCCACCTGATACCAGAGATGATTTAGTAAGAAGGATAGTACATGGTAGGTCATGAAATACCACCAAATCTTATATTAAACGCAGCAGTTGGAGTTAATAGAAGGTGTCAAATGTGTCTGGAACAAAATGGGGCCAATTTCGAACATTTGATTCATTAAAATATATGATGGCTTGATTTCTGTAAATTTCGTAGTTTTTTTTTAATAATAAAAAATTTGTCACTCAATTTAATGGAGGTGTCTTCAGGAAATAAATGTTTATTAGAATAAGTAAAAAAAAATATGTAGTACAATTTTAAAAAAAAAATTTGCTACTGTCTGTCAAAAACGAAATGTCAAAAAATTTTTTTTTTTTAAAGCAGGTTACAGTTCTTTAAAAACGATTTAGTTTGACATATCATTCATTAAAATCAGATAAAATATAAGGAAGCTACAGCCCCAAAGGTTTTTCATAATACACCCGGTATATTTTTAACTATATTCGGATTAGATTTTTTTCTGAATTCAGCGATGTATGTCTATTTTTAAACGTTTATTGAAAAAAAAACATTTATTAAAATCAACTTTGTTTTTAATAAATTTTCGAATGTACCACGAAACATTGGAAATGTAAGTATTGTAAGTATTAGAAGAAACAAAACAAAACACTTTACAATCATTCAAATTGCCCGCCATCTTGTTCAACACATACCGCACATCTCCTAATTACTCCACGAGTCGCATTTAAAAGACAAACGGCAGGTACTTCTTGACAAGTGTTAATAATTCTTTGTCTTAAAATGTCAACCTTTTCTGGATTTGTTAAATAAACTCGATCTTGTAGATAAGCACACAACCAAAAATCGAGGGACGTAAGATCCGGTGAACGAAATCAAAAACTTTTAAATTAAACTTTTTCGAAACACCGAAATGAAACAGATTAATAGAAGAAATCAATAATATCTTTATTTAACTTAATAACAGTGAAGTATATGACAAAAAGTAAAATTTTATTCAACATGAAACACGCATTTTTCCATCCTGTTTCGAAATTCGTTATAAACATTGTAAATCATATCTAGTGCCACTATAGCAACGGCATTAGTGGTTCTATTCTTCAAAATCTCAATATTATCTTGCAAATGAGTGGCTGGCATACACTTTTGACTTAAGATACCCCCATAAAAAATAATCTATTGCGGTGAAGTCCGGGAACCGCGCTGACCAGTGTATGAGTCCACGGCGACCTATCCATTTTTCAGGAAAATGTTCATTATGTCAATTTGTGATAATCATTGCACTATGCACCGGGCAGTCATCTTGTTAGAATATCATATTTCTTCTAAATTCCAAGTTTTCTTCTTCCAGTTGAGGCAAAAAATATTCACTAAGTATTTCCAAATATTAATTTGCGTTCAGCCTTCGTTCCAGGAAAAATGGACCAATTACTTTATTGAATGTTAACGCACATCATACGTTGACTTTTTTAAATTTCTGGGTATTGGTATACATCTTAATTAAAGTGGGGATTTTCCTTTGCCTAAAAGCGACAATTTTGACTAGAGATTATCCCATTTGTTGTGAACGTAGATTCATCACTGAATATGATATGATGGTGAAAATTGCTTTTCAGAATACGCTTGCCCATTAACAAAGATAATTCTAGTCGGTATGAATGAGTTTATGAATAAAGATTGGTCTAAATGCGTGAAATTCATTTGTGGACAGAATTTCTTGTGCGTAAGTTTTACATATATCACCTCTCTGATTCGCTCTTGCTACCTTAGGAAGTCGAGAATTATTGCGAAGTGATTCCATTACTAAAATTGTTGCAGCATCTCGTCTTTTTTGTTTTTTCACATCTTTTACATCACCATAAAGATCAAAGGATAAGAAGACTGATTCAACTTTTGTTAATCACTGTTTCGAATATAACTACAAATTCAATTCTAATTTCAAAACATTACATGTAGTAGACAAAAGTAAAGAACTCAATATGTTAGAAGCTTTAGAATTTAATAGATTTCATAATTTAGGCATAATTTTAAATGATCAGGTAGAGGTAAATCACTCTCCCCTACTCAACTTAAAACTACAATAGGTCTATATAAATACCAAATATAGTGGTGAAAAACAAAAATTCTAATCTGAGAGGGGGTTCTCAGATTAGAATTTTTGTTTTTCACCACTATATTTGGTATTTATATAGATAGCTACCAAATGTAAGTTTACAGTGTATATTTCATCCACCTGATGAAAATACAGTGTGGTGAAACATATATGTACAATATATTTTTTGAAACTAAACAAAATAGCGTTTTCTATTTGAGAAATAATTTAAATACAAACAAAAACGTGAATATATATATTGATACTCTCGAGGATTAAGAGCGTGGTTCGGCAAACCAAAAGAGGTAGGTTCGAATCCTGCATAAGGCCGAATTTTTTCAGTAAAAAATTCGTATAATTGGCGTCGTATATGTAGAAAGCATTTATTTCAGTCACATCACTTCGCGAAAATGCAATTGATTTGCAAAAATTTTCCAACTACGGGCACAATATAATATCTGTTCTTAATGCAATTTCAGGAATTTCCAGATGATTCGAACTTCAGTCCCTTAATAGCTCAAGGGTTAAGAGCGTGGTTTGGCAAACCAAAGAACGTAGGTTCGAATCCTGCATAAGTGCGAATTTTTTCATTAAAAAATTCTAATAATTACCGTCGTATTCGAGGAACACCTTTTATATTTTTACAGTCGACCAGTAGATGGTGCTTTTGACATATGTAATCTCTGTATTCCTAAAGTTTGACATTTGTCAATGACAAATCCGCAATATCTTAGAAATTGAGTCAGTAGTTTGTTGACAGTGACAGTTTTAAGACAGTGAGTTTGTGAAATAATGGAAATTACTCGTGAAGGTTCTCATTGGATGATGTTTTACAATTATTTCGTCATGGTCGTGCCTCAATGAGTGACGAATTACGTAAAGATCGACCAAAAACTGTTGTGTCCAAAAAACATCGATGCTGTGCGGAAAAAGATAGAAAGATAGACTTACAGTGAGGAAGAGGCATCTTTTGGCATATCGCAGTCTGCAATTCATTCGATTTTACATGAACATTTATTTGTAAAAAAATATGTTCCAAGATGAATTCCACATAACTTGACCGAATCACAGAAAGCAGCTCGTGTCAATTGGTGTAAAGAGATGCGCAAAAAATTCGACATAGGAACCGCAAAATCCGTATACAACATCGTCAAAGGTGACGAAACATGGATATATGCGTATGAGCCGAAAACCAAGCAACAATCTATTGTATGGGTGTTCCAAGACGAACCGAACCCCACAAAAGTTGTTCGTGCAAGGAGCGCTTCCAAGAAAATGATCGCTTGTTTCTTCGGCTGTATAGGACACATCGCAACAATACCTTTAGAGGATCGAAAAACTGTTAACGCTGAATGGTATACAGTAATTTATTTGTCAAAAGTTATAGACGAAATCAGGAAGAACAACTGAAAACGTCGCATTATTCTTTATCACGACAATGCGAGTTCCCATACACCACAGCAAACAGTTGACTGTTTGTAGGAGAAAGATTTTGAAATAATGTCTCATTGTCCATATTCACCTGACTTGTCGCCGAATGATTTCTTTTTCTTCCCAACGGTGAAACAAGAAGTGCGTGGACAGCGATTTTCAACACCTCAAGAAGCAATCGAAGCCTTTAAAAACCATGTTTCTGAGATACAACCTTCAGAGTGGAAAAAATATTTTGAGAACTGGTTCGTACGAATGCAAAAGTGTATAGAGCATAAACGCGAATATTTTGAAAAACAATAAAATAGTTTGTTCCCAAAAATTTTGTTTTCTTCCCAGATTTTGTTAAAATATGAAAGGTGACCCTCGTATGTAGAAAGCATTTATTTCATATATTGATACACTTAAACAAAAAGTAAAAAATATTTACAATTTTTGTTCATGTTAGGAGCATTCTGGCTATTAGTTTAACCCATCTTTCCGGTGCTATTTCTGTCCATGCCTATTGAAGCTTACTCCAAATGCCAGACGTAAATGTTGGTGCTAATTTCCGCATCTTCGAATCGAGTTCTTCCCACAGGAGCTTGATTGGATTTAAATCGGAGCTTTGGAGAGGCCATTCAATAACTTTTATTGTTCCATAGTCTTCTAGTTGCATTAAATATTCTCTAGCAATTTTGGTAGAATGTTTCGGGTAATTATTTTCTTGAAATACAAAATTTTATAAAAGTTTAGTGGCTTGCAATAATTCTTTACTGAGCAGTAACGATATCGTTTAACCATCATACTTACCTTATAATATTTCTGGCTTTTAAATTTTCTATACAACTCATTTTATACACATACTGTATGTACACCATTAAAATTCTGTTGATGAGATAGACATAATGATATTTATACTTGCGAATTGTACTTTAGAAGCAATTTAGATATGTAAATTAAATCTATTTCCTTTTTTTTTTTTTAATAGCGCTTAATATAAAATATAAGTCGTAACTGCATGAAATTTCTTTTATATTTGCATTTAAGAATCTTATTTCATTGTCTTTCATATCCCCATGTATAGCAAGCGCCAATTAAGTTGGCGCGAGGAGGGTGTGCGTAGAAGCCGTTTTTAAGAACGTCCACCCCCACTACTCAAGTAATTGTCAGAATACATTTGTCATTGACGTTTGACGGAACATAATATCTTTGCTAGGGGATCATAAAGTGATACACGTTCAGAGGTTAGAATTATCTGACATTTGATGTAAAACCAAATACAAATCTCCCCACTACATTTAATCCTGCGCGAACTTACCCCTCCTCGCGCCAACTTAATTGGCGTTTGCTATACTAGCACTTATATCAGTAACACATTATTATCTTGTGCCAGTTTGTTAAGGAATTCTTTACAATACTAATTGAGTTCATAATGGATTTTATAGTAGTCTAACTGTCAATCATTATTTTTGTGCAGCCAGCTCATCTGTTTCTTTCAGATAAGGCTGCTAAAGCAAACATCTCAATCTAATAAACCGTCATGTATTTTCCCATGCCCATCTTATTTCTAGAGCACAGCTCATAACACGCAGATAACATATTAAGATACAGTTATTCCAGTTTCAGCATTGCAATTGCTTGATAGATAAAATTTACCATACATTTATATTATTCTTCCGTGGGCATTGCTCTATAACAACGGTGGCCAACCCGCGGCACGCGTGCCACAGTGTGGCACGCCTGACCCTCTAGAGTTGCACGCCAAAGTTTTCACAAATAAAAAAAAATACAATATAATTAAACTAAAAAAGCAATACTCACTATACTAAAGGCACTCGGACTAACTCTGAACTTTAACACCGCTGCGGAGTATGCACACGGCACCAATAAGGCGGCGCCTGCGTACGCAATTTTACGGCCGCGTGGCTGATGAAATGTTATGTTTTATTTTCAGTGATCAGTCTTTGTTTGTGGGGAGTCGGGAGTCAGGGGGTGTTTTTTGCGACAAATCACTGTTTATAGTTCTTTTTTAAAATGGCTTCAACATTAAAAAGGAAGTACAAAGATGATATTGCCGTGCGTGATTTTAATATGTCATGAGAAGATCAGTTTCTTTTTACGAATCAAAATAGTTCCAAGCCGGTATGCTTAATTTGCAGTGCTTCTGTGGCTGTTCCGAAGAAATTTAACTTGGAGCGACATTTCAACCAAATGCATGGTAATTTTAATTCCAAATACCCCGTTGGCTCAAAACTACGAATTGATTTCATAAGTAAGAAGAAACAATCCTTAGCAGGACAGCAATCATTTTTTTATAAAAGGAGCGACGAGACGGAGTCGATGGTAAGAGCCTCATATGAAATTTCCCTTTTATTAGCTAAAAATAAGAAGCCGTCTGATGGCAAAGAAATAATAAAACCGAGTTTAGCAATATTGGCTAAGCATGCGGGTGATGCTAAAATCAGCAAGATGGTGGACCAAATAGCTTTATCTCGAAATACGGTGATGCGACGGATAGATGATATGGCTACTTCCGTTAATGAACAAATTACCTCTGGAGTGGCGTCTTGCGAATACTTTTCTTTGGCTTTGGATGAGAGTTGCGATGTAACCGACAATGCTCAATTAAGTATATTCGTTCGGTATGTAAATGATAATTTTGACGTGACAGAAGAGCTTCTGGATCTGCGACAACTATGTACCACCAGGGGAGAAGATATTTTCAATGAAATAAAAAGTGTTGCCGAGATCAAAAATTTGGATTGGGCAAAACTTGATAGCATTTGTACAGATGGGGCACCGGCAATGATGGGGAAGATAAAAGGAGCTGTAGCTTTGCTTGAAAATTATTTGGGAAGAGACATCTTTAAGTTTCATTGCATAATACACCAAGAAAGTCTTTGTGCCAAAGATTTGGACTTTTCTTCAGTTATGAACCCGGTACTGCGCTGTGTTAATAAAATTCGAGCGCGAGCATTAAATCGGAGACAATTTCGATGCCTCTTTCCTGAAGAAATTGAAGAAAATGGTGAACTTCTTCTTCATTGTGATGTGCGTTGGCTTTCTAAAGGCAATGCTCTTAATAGGTTTTGGAATCTTAGAGAGACTGTTTTAAAGTTCCTAGAAGACAACAATGAACTCCCCAGTGAGTGCTCACTTCTAAAAAACGAAGATTGGTTGTGGAATCTTGCGTTCCTGACGGACATTATGGGCCATTTAAATAATTTGAATTTACGACTTCAGGGCAAAAATTGTATTTTTCCGACGTTATTTTCACACATTTCCTATTTTGTTGCCAAACTAGCGCTTTTTCACAATGATTTCGAACAAGAAAGATTAACTCATTTTTCTCACATGCAGGGACTTTCAACAAAATTTAATGAAATGCCCAAATATGATCTATTTAAGAATTTCATAAACGTCTTGCGCAATTCATTTGATAACAGATTTATTGACTTTCAAAAAGATAAAATTAATATTGAGCTTATTGTAAAGCCGTTTAGCATTTCTTTCCAGGAAATCAAAGAATATTCTGCGGAAATTCAAACTGAGATAATTGATTTGCAAACTCACTCAGTTTTAAGGGGAAAATACAAAGAAATTATGACAACCGCGGCAACCAATCAAGATTATATTGGGTTTTGGAAATTTGTACCTGCTGCAGATTTTCCAAAATTGTACGATTTGGCCCTTAGGTACTGCTGCCGGTTTGGATCAACGTACGTATGCGAACAGACATTTTCGATTATGAATATTATTAAAAATAAATATCGCTCGACGTTAACAGACAGTCAGTTAAAACACCTTATTTTGCTTGCGTCTTCAAAGATTTCTCCCGATATAGATGCTATTCTAAAAAATATTCAGATACAGAAACCACATTGAAGACTTTTAATTTTATTTAAATCTAACTTTTTTTTATTTTCCGAAAATGTGAAGATTTTTTGGTGTTTCTTTTTTTTGTAACCTATAGTAGAGATTTTATTTTATATTGATCTGCATACTGAAAATATACCTAGTAGTAATTAAGTAAGTTGGCTTTTATTTTTATTAAGCATAAAATTGGAAAACATTATTTCTACAATAAAAATGAGTGGCACACACAAAATTTTTATAGACAAAAGTGGCACAGCTTACAAAAAGGTTGGCCACCACTGCTCTATAATGTTGGAAACATGCTTACACATTGCCAATATAGTTACACTCGATATTAAACTTATAAAAAATTCAATACGTAGTTGCAATATAGTAATATATAATGTATTATTTAATTACTAAATTAGCAATACTACCTTATCGGTACAATAAAACGTTTCTGTAGCTACAATAATATTAAATAAAAAAACACAAAAACTGCATCTATCTAGAGGTCAAGCGCCATGTTAAAGATTAGCTACATACTGTCTACATAATACCATTTCAAAATATCCGAAGAGACTGCCTGCCCTTGACTGCATTTTGCAAACGTTTAGTCTTGCATTTCCTAGTAATTCAATAAATACTTGCTAATTACTCTTTACACATGCGGCACAATAATGCTTTCATTTTATTTATTTTGTTTATTTTCTTTTTAGTGGTATTTTAAACTTGGCTTTCTGTTATTAATTACATCATAGAATTAGTCCTAATAAAACGATAAATATTTGCTTTTCTTTATTATTGTTCTCTGGTTTGTCAAGGCTAAGCGGAAGAATGGTGGTATTTCTTGGCATTTCGGTTAACATTTCACAGCACAATTTTCAATCTAATTTTTATGTTTTTATTTGTTTTGTTGCTATTATTCTGATTAAGAATAAATAAAATTATTAATTCTTTATTGTTATTCGACTATAATTTCTATTATTTTATAATTTATAATCTTTATAAACATCCGTATTATAATAGTAGGAATAAAACTTGTAAAATATATTTGATGAAATTTTCATACTATCAGCTTCTTTCTAGATGTATTGGTTTTGTTGTTTTTGATGTTCGAAAATCCTTGGAAAAAGGAATTCTATATTTTATTATAAACATGATTTTTAAAACAAATAATCTATTGAAATACATTAAAAACAATAAAAGATAGAATGGATAATAAAAAATCTGGTGTCTACAGGTTAACGTTTGGATGTGGTAAGATAGGTATGTTAGTTAAATAAGACGATCATTTGAAAACGTATTGCTGAACATTGTTCTTAATTTAAGAATACAAATTTTTAATTTTATATATATATATATATATATATATATATATATATATATAATGAACTTCATGTGTATGAGAATTAATAATTATTAAATCTCATTTTACATGCGATTGTCGCTATAATTTGTTGCATTAAATTCTACAATTCGGCAAATCACTTTTGCCCTAGATTGTAGACGCAACAAGCCGCGACGTCAACTGTACAAGTTGTCAGTACAAATGAAAAATTTGTGAAAAACTTATCTGCGCGGAATGTGCAAATATCGACATTTCACTGTTTTTACAGATCATCAGTGCACCTTATCCGAAGACAGACATGATATTCACTTCTATACTACGTGTATATATACGAACTGTAATGAACTTCATGTGTATGATAATTAATAATTATTAAATCTCATTTTACATGCGATTGTCGCTATAATTTGTTGCATTAAATTCTACAAAAGCAACAAATTATAGCGACAATCGCATGTAAAATGAGATTTAATAATTATTAATTCTCATACACATGAAGTTCATTACAGTTCGTATATATACACGTAGTATAGAAGTGAATATCATGTCTGTCTTCGGATAAGGTGCACTGATGATCTGTAAAAACAGTGAAATGTCGATATTTGCACATTCCGCGCAGATAAGTTTTTCACAAATTTTTCATTTGTACTGACAACTTGTACAGTTGACGTCGCGGCTTGTTGCGTCTACAATCTAGGGCAAAAGTGATTTGCCGAATTGTAGAATTTAATGCAACAAATTATAGCGACAATCGCATGTAAAATGAGATTTAATAATTATTAATTCTCATACACATGAAGTTCATTACAGTTCGTATATATACACGTAGTATAGAAGTGAATATCATGTCTGTCTTCGGATAAGGTGCACTGATGATCTGTAAACACAGTGAAATGTCGTTATTTGCACATTCCGCGCAGATAAGTTTTTCACAAATTTTTCATATATATATATATATATATATGGAAAGGATAATCGTTTCTTTTGGGGAATCCAGCAAAATTAAACTCTATTACTTAAGTCAGTTCTTTATTTTTTAGGCCAATATTTCGCATCGAATTTGTATGCTTCCTCAGGGGATCACTTTAAGAGTAGATGGACATAAATTTAGTACTTATTAACAAAAGAAAGTCGTTAATACTTACAAATGTGAACTTGTTTTTTTTTTGAGAAATTACTCATATGTTTGTAATATTCTAAATTACTACAACTAATGTCAACGGACGTACACTTAGTTATTTCGAAATTACATTTTAAAAACAGGAACAACCACATCTAAAAGAAAGCCACATGTGCAATATTGACGAACAAAAGAAATAATCGTACACACACACATGTTCTTGTCACAAAGTTAATACTTAAAATGTTAGAGGATGATAGTGTAAAAGATCCGGTAAAGTTTTGTTTTGATTCCAGGTGTGTAACATCTAATTGGAAAAGTTGCTATTCATAATCAAGGTCACAAATTTTATACACTGGTGTGCGAAAGTCAATGTGGCTATTCTTCAGAATGTGTCGTCTCACAGAATTTTACACTAGAAAAGAAAAAAAACACGTGTTATATAATCAATAAATGAGCAAAAGCTGAGGAGGACCAATGTGTTAAACGGTAACAGATAAGTGATTTTGTGTGGTTTGTTGTTTAGAGTTTATGTTTATTGTTAGCAAGTAAGCATAATTTGCACTTAGGTTGTTCGTATCAGATCTGAAATTCATCGAATTAGCGTTGTTATTGATCTCTACCATTTCCAAAAACTCTCTACACTTTAAGTTGTTTACAGTCTGAAGGACTTTAACATTATTAAAATTAGGTGTGTGATCATTGTTAATCATATGTGAAGACAAGGCGCATCTGCTCTTACCAGTCCGAATGTCACTCTTGTGCGTGGCGCGTCTAGTTTTTAGCCAAGTGGAGATATGACCTATGTACACTTGACTGCATTCATTGCAAGGAATGCAATACACAACGTTGGATCGGAAGGGCAAAGGCGTCAAGTCTTTGGTTTTACTAAAGAAGTTTCGTACTGGATTGTAATTGTAGAAACCTAATCTAATTTCCTCTGTGGAGAGCACACGAGAGTGCCGTTCTGATACACCAACAATGTAGGGAAGTCTGTAATATTTGAATGTTTTGGGTTGTTCAGCAATGGTATTGTTTGGAATTTGATTGTAGGAAGAAGCTGTGGTGAAAATTAGTTTGTTAATCAAACTGCGTGGATAACCGTTATTTGAGAAAATCCTACCCAATATGTTAAGATTACGTTGTTTGAAGGAAGGGTGGCTTATCCTAGAAACCCTATGTTTCATGCCTAAGATGATATTTATTTTCTGGCTATTCGAGTGATTAGAGTGGTAATTTAACATTCTATCTGAATTACTGGGTTTTCTATACCAGTCAATCATTAAGTGGTTGTTGTTTCTGATTACCTTCGTGTCTAGGAAAGGCACACCTCCCTCATTTTCGCGTTCGATAGTGAATTGAATGTTAGGGTGGAATGAGTTAAATATTTAGTGCGCAAATTAAGTCATCTACAAATTTATGTATGAATGCAAATTCAAATGGTAGTACTTTAAGTATGTTATCTAAGCAAAAATCCATTACTAAGTTAGCAAGGATTGGGCTGAGTGGTGAACCCAGGGGTAAACCGGATATCTGAGTGTATGATTTATTATTAAAAGTAAAATAACTATTATTAAAGATGAACATAAATACTCTAAATTCAAATCTGTTAGTTTTCCTCTATCGGGCTTCATCGGGGTAAGTTTTCATACAAAATAAAATCAAATGTAATAATGTACTTATGTTTTCAATGACATACTACACATATATTAAACACATAAAGCTAATACAGAACTATTTCTGCGGGTTTAATTAACTGAAATATTAATAAAATATTGAAAAAGAATTGATTGATGAAAATTGATACTTTTTAGTACAAAATAATTTTTGAAGAAAATTCTTTTTTAAAATTTTCTATAGATTAAAAAAAAGTGTCACGTCCTAATAAATAGATACGTATATCGACAACTAAGTTGTCATCCTTATTGTCAACTGCTTCACGATTTTTATGTTAGCTTTACTGAGCCTCTTGTTTAACACTGTTATATTTCTTACTGAGGATTACAACTTAGTTGTGAAGATGGTATTTAGGATACGAAAATTCATCTGGTAAGGGTTTTTATACCTTTTTTAAGTTTTTACTTACCACAGTCTCCAATGGAAGACTTTTCCGTAGTTTGTGTTTAGGAATTAATCAAAAGTAGCGACTACAGAATATCCTCGAGTAATGAGAAGATCACGTGAAAATTATAAGGATTTATTTACTATAAGAATTGCGAAACATCCACCTTCTGTAATAATTTGGTTCTGTAACACAACGCAAAGTCCAGCAACATTGAGAATACAATGAAGCAGATGGCTTAAAAATACGTTTCAAAAAACATTTTTACTGCATTAAATGAAAGTAATATTCCGTAGACGTTTATTCGTGACAATGTTCCGTATTATAGAGCAGAAACTATCGAAAATTACTGAGACACAGTAAATTTGTTGTTGAGTTGGTCCTAGAATTACCTGGACCTAGACCCTACGAAAAGCGAATGGATTGTTATTAAAATATTGTATCCTAGTGTAAGAAGAAAAAGAAAAAAGGAATTAATGAAAAATATTATGGAAATTTTGGAAAAAAGTGGAAGAATGCAAATCGAAATAAACCATCAATACAAAGCAAAGCCAACAGAATAGCAGTTGGTTTCATAATATTATTACAATAGTTAGAAACCAAGAAATATTGTGACTATAATGTTTGTAGTGACTGTAGCTGGACTATAAAACATTGTAAATATATGTATACATGTCGAAACATGTTATTGTAGGCTAAAGGAAAGTATCTAAATGGAATTAAAGAAAAATATTATGTAAATATACGAAAAAAAGTGGGAGAATACAAATGGTAATCAAAACATCAAAACAAAGCAAGGCCAAGAGGATAGCAGTTGTGATCAAAATCAAACAGACAATATCTAATTTAAGAAAAAATATAAATCAAGCAAATAATTGTGCAGTTGGGTTCCATAATACTGTTACAATAAAGTAGGTGTAGGTTAGATGTAGATCTCCGTTTCCAGGTTGGAAACGCGTCGAGTTAGGCGTACTTTCCAACGTTTCGTTCACTGTTGCAAGGGACATCTTCAGAGATTTACTATTTAGAAATATTAATTCCAATGAACCATAGTGCTAACTTTTATAATAAAGAAACTACATGGAGGTTTTTTCGATATTCACGAAAAATCATAAAATGTCACGTAATTAAACACCGATTTTAAGTTACTTACTTTTTCTAGCGATTGTTTTCTGCACTCCACATAAAGGTACATTATGAAACTAGCTAAAGAAAACTGCAATAATGAGTGAGTATGTTTGGAATTATGAGTATTGCCAAAAATGCGCCAAAGGAACTCCACCTGTTTCATATTCCCCCGTTCTACAGTACACATAATTATTATTCCATAAAGGTGTTATTGGTATGCTGCAAGAAAATAATTGCAATGATTTATTATATTACGGAATCTATTGTCTGGTATTTGCTAATTATGCTGTAATCGCTGTATTTAAGAACCTATTAGATATATATTTTAGCTTATTAGAAAGTGTAATTTAATTTTGTATTAAACGTTACTATTGTTGTTAAACAGACAAACTAACAATACTTAATTTTTCATTCTAAAAAGTGGATTCCTTAATTAAATTTCTATTTTATACCTACAGCTGAATACTGTTGAATGAAAACATGTAAATAAAATAATTTTTACAGACAACATATTTTAGAGAAAGAATAGTGTGTTTATTACTACACTAAACATTACTTGAGACTGATTTTAACAAAAACTGTGAACAGGAAACAATAAAGATAATTATAAATGTACAGTAAGATGATAAACTCTTAAAACATTTGTATTTCGTTAGGACACACCATTCTTATTTAATATATTCCCATTTGTTGATTACACATACAACGGAAATAAATAAGAAATACGAGCTGGGTGTATAAATCTTTTCTAGATGAAGAATTTTAAATAGGCGCACTCAATAAAAAGTCATTTGTAATTTACATACATAACAATTTAAAATTACGATTTACTTAATACATGTTAGAAAAGTATTTAATTTATTACTCATTTGTAAACACCAATTTATCAAAACACCCTATTAATTATTAAAGTTTATTTTTACAAGTTACTGAATTAAAATTTTTAAAAGTCACCTGTTGGTATTACAAGTTAATACCATTATTTATATTTGATAATTCTGTTTCATTTGTATAACAATATAACTCTGTCTCTTTTAAAGCTAAATATTTTGCAATTTGCTTTGGCACGGCGCCATTAGTATGCTGAGTAGCATTAAGGGAACCGCGTTTTCCATATCTGTATGTTGAAAAAAAAGTAGGCTCTCTGTTCTAGAAGGCCGAACATTTACGTATTTTCTGTACAACATATAGGGCTGGAAGCCACAGCATTCATTCGGTTATGGTAAATCTTCCTATTGTAAATTTTTTTGCTTGTCACAATGTCACAATAACGTATTTCCCTGTATTATGTATGTCGTTCATGATCTGGACAAAGAAGTTCATCACATCGACAACAACCAAAAAAGCCCATCACCAATTCAGTCTTTCTGGATTCTATCTACACAATGTTATCTTCTAGAGTTTTTATAAACATAAACATTGCGCGTTTAAATGCATTAGTGATAGTTTTTATAGATATCCTGAATCCGTATTAATATTTTGTATTTGTTCTCGTAACAAAGAAAACATTCACGTAATACACATTAAATAGCTGATTTAGGTTCAGTTTATAAACAGTTGATTTTGTACGTAAATATATTGAGGTACACTGTAGCGTATATGTGTAACTTAAATAGAGGTATTTATTTTTTATACACATAATAACATTTTCGGGGGGTTTTTAGCTTTGGTGTTCGCGTCTTCATTGACAGACTTATTTTCTATATAAACTACTCAAAAATGAATAAGGAATTTTTACTTTTTTGTATTTTTTAGATAGTATGGGTAAATATTTGTAGTGTATTATATTAGATACATAATTGTACACAACAATTTAACATTTTCATGTATATTTATTCAGAAAAATCGTTAGATTACTAAGAAATGATCAAAAATGAAATAAGAACATTTTTAACAATAGCTAAAATAAACATTTTTCTGTAACAATTAATTGTAAAATCGTGTATAATGGCCACGGACATCTCTCACAGCTGTACATCTTCGGGGGATACTCATAATGCAATTATTAATGTGTTCTTGTGACACTCTTCTCCAACACAGCGGGAAAATTCCCCGCAAGTGTTGCACGTTAACTGGGTGTGGATTATGTTCGTTGAGCTGTTCTTGAAGTCTGTCCCAAATGTGCTCAATTGGATTCAAGTCGGGAGACGTTGGTGGTAAAGGTAGATGGTTAATATGGCGGTCATTTATTGCTTGCATTACAATTTGTGCACGATGAGGTCTTGCATTATCATCAATAAAAACCATGTTTTCATCCACAGCCTCACGAAAGTCGGCCACATATTGCTGAATAATGTCATCTCTGTATATGTGTCCATTGACATTGTTTTCAAAGAGATGGAGGTTCGTACGTCCATTCAAACTAATGCCCGCCCACACCATGATACCACCGCCGCCAAAAGGCACCACAGCTTTTGTAAACTCGCGTCTATAACGGTCTCCTCGAGTTCTCCAGACCCTTACTCTACGATTATCACTAAATAAGCAGAATCTGGATTCATCGGTGTATAAACCATGCTCCCATTGAAAATTTTCTGCTAGTCGTTGGTTAACCCAAGTTCTTCTAGCCATTCTATTGGCATTAGTTAATTTTGGGCATCTCACAGGCCTGCAGTTATGAAGATCCATTTCCCTCAGACGGTTTCTGATGATTTGATCCGAAACTCTAACTCCAGTGGCGGCACGTAACTGTGTTTGCAACCATACAGCACTTCTAAACGGATTCATCCTTGTCTGAATTCGTATGTAGCGGTCTTGTCTCTGATTTGTTTTCCTCTCAGATCCACTACCGGGTCTTCTCCTTGCAGATCCTATCTGTTGGAATCTTGTTAGAGCCCTACTAACAACACTTGGAGACACATTAAAAATTGCGGCAATTTCAGCTCCAGATTGCCCTCGCTGATGCAATAACGCAATTAAATCAAAAGTTTCTTTATTTAAATGACGTGTTAGAAAAAGATCTAATTCCCTATTCATTTTTGAGTAGTTTAATTACATCTTTCCATACGTTTTCCCTTTATTTCAAAGACTGTATATAGGTAACGACGAATAAATATTTAGAAATTGAAAATAAATGATTGGCTTTGTAAATGTGTACGTCTTTGAAATAGGGGAGGATGGGGGAATTGTAGACATTTGTCTACCCCGGAGATATGAATAATTCAGTGTCATTAAAGTACAGTGAGGTTTAAGAAACCAAATATTTGCAAGAATCTTATACATTGATAATGCCATTGTACAGTATGATTACTTTTTGCGCAAGTTTAAAATCGACAAAAATATATATATTTTTGTAAATCTCTGGAAGTGTCGTCACTTACCTCCGTTCTTGGGGTAAATCTAGATACATCAGAATTCCGCACTTCTCTTAGTATTAAAATAGGGGGCTAATGGAGACACACCCGTCGATAAAATGACTTTTTCCCTTTTTCCCCAATAGCTTTGATCTGTGACAAAACCAGTTTCATCGCAGTTGAAAATCAAACCTGGGCAATTTTCAAGACACTTTTCATTTTTTAATAAAAATCGTCAAACGGGTCAGCTGCCTCCGCCCTCTTTTGCTTTCGAACTTCGTTCTTTAGATTTACAACAAATAACTAATATAAAGACAGTGTCTACAATTACCCCTTTATGTAGTCTACGCTTGCCCCACTTTCAATAAAACTTGGTGAATGTGTAGACAACCTATTTTTTTTTTTTAATCAAAGTAAAGTCAGGATAAAAAACAACTTAATAGGGCATTAAATATTACCTATTTTTAAACAGAAAAAAATTGTCGCTTAGAGACACAAGTGCTACAAAAAAAAATCGAACTAAAATGTGCAGAAACTGTCGACAAAACCATATTTCGTCAAATTTTCATGTGACAACCACACTGCGTCAAAAAGCTGTAGAACTACGAAACTAAAATCTGAATTAGTTCTTTAATGTATAGTCAATATCTACCAAATCCTCTCAAATCCTTTAATAACTAGATATTTAATAACTTTAATAACTAGATATTTATTTGATATACCTCCAATTACCCCTATTTTATTAAATAAAAAGGATAAGTTGTCCAAGAGATACTCCATATTCGACTTACTGTTTGCTTACTATAAATTATCTCAATACTGACTTGACTTTGTTTCCAGTACTTCCTTACTACTTTGTTCCAGACTTCTTGGTTAAGCATTGTTCAGATTTGAATATTTAGTTTTCCATCAAAAATTACAAAATCTGTTCTTTGATAGCTACAGCTTCTTTGGGATCGAATTAAAAGACCATATTATCAAAATATTTATGATAGAAAAAGGCTGACTGTAGCCATGTTCCACAACGTGTGAGAATCGGCTGTGGTGGTTCAGGATATCGGGACACTCTCTGTAAAATTGGCGAACACGTTTTGGGCATTTGAGAAACACAGTCTTTGTACTTGCAATTAATGCATCTACATCTGAATAACTTCTACGAATAGTTTCTGCCACCAGATGTAAAGTATGGATTTTACACGTAATATGTGATAAGTTAGCACCAAGTTAGAGACCGACCTAGAGAGAGCAAGCTTGCGGCACCATCCCCACACAAACATCAAACTTAGTTTGTTAAAAGTTCAGGCTTTTCCGGTGTATTTAACACTAACTCTAAAATTATTATAGTACATTGTTTTACTCTTCTGCAAGCTACTAAAATTGAAGGTGACGATTGATGTGGTTCCATTGTACTTACCATAACATTAACAAGTGACTTTTTTTACAATCTGTTGTTTCGTCCACAGATAACCACAGTTTCTTATTTTTCAATTCGGATTTAATCATACGTTCAATACGTTCATGGAGAGATGTTTGAAAATTTAATAATCTTTTCAGGGCCTGTAGCGTTTCTTTACCGTAGTGCTTCCAAAATGAGCGAAATGATTCGTTGTCTACTAATTTAGACGGTACATTACACAATGTGAAAGTTATACATAAATGAACCAAAAATGTCTCGCCATTTTTTTCGCGATTATGCATTACATTATTTACGTATGCACGTTATTATACTGCCATTGAACATTAAATGCGGGAATCCCTTCATCAGTTTATGAGCTACATCGTAAAACGGTCTCTTTCTGGCTTTTGTAACATAAAATTATTTTTTATCACTGTAAACCAGCGAAGTACCCTGAACGGTGTTCGGACGGCGACCGACAAAATATATATACGCGCTAGGACCAGCCGCCGGTGGGATGTTACTCGAACGAACCTCTCTAATTATTACAAAATATCTTGTATATAGTACTGGATTTAATTTTGCCGATAATTTTTTTATTGCCATAACTTCTTCATATGAAACCTAGCTACCAAAACGTTTTATTGCAGTTTATAGTGCTAGTAATTAATTACACCCGCAATTATTACAAGCAATCCTTATTATTAAATTTAAAACTTTAGACTTATACTTTCACGATACAACTTTCGTATATACAAGGTTCCCATTTTGATATGCGATTTAAATCTAAACAAGGTATATAATTATTTTTTCTTTAATAGGTCAAGTTTAGTAGACTTCGGGATTACATTTTATCAAGTAGTCGTCTGTTTCAACCATCAAATTCGCGTCAGTGTCACAAACAAAGTGTTACAATTTCTGTCAAATTTTTCAGTAGTGCTTTCCGTGTAAATTTTTACATTACAAGAGGTTCAGTAGAAGAAGTTCGGCGTACATTTTGACGGCAGTTTGGTGATAATAATAGGGGTAACAATAAGGCCAACGCACAAAACAGTTATAGCATGGGTTCGTCAATGGTGCGAAAATGGTTCTGTACAGAACATAAACAAGTCTGGACGTCGAAGCGTTCGTACACTTGCAAATATTGAACAAGTGACAGCTGCTTTCACAAGAAGTCCTACCAGATCTGCAAATCGGCAATTACTTACTCTACAATTATCAATGGGAAGTTTTTACAACGATTCAAAATTTCACAACGATTCAAAATTTCATCCGTACATAGAAATACCAAATGGCGTAGCACCTTAGTCATCGAGATAAGGAAGCGGGGTTAACATTTTGTCAAGAATTTTTAAATCGGTATCGAGAATCACTACACAATTTGTTAATGACCGACGAAGCAAATTTTCATTTAGATGGCGTTGTTAACAAACAGAATTTTAGATATTGGAGAGCTGTAAATCCTCGCGAATTGTTTGCAATGAATCGCCATCATCTAAATGTTGTTGTTTGATGTGGTATAGAATCATTTGGTATCATTGGTTCTTATTTTTTGAGGATGAATGTAGCCGTTCTGTAACTGTCAATTCCGAGCGTTACATAAACATGTTGCAAACGTTTCTCATCCCAGAGCTGATTAGACGGAGATTACTAAATGATGCTCTGTTATTCCAACAAGATGGCGCAACAGCTCACACAGCCAGAATCTCCATGAGGATTCTGCGATAATTTTTTAACGGCTGTATAATTTCGCCATTTCGAAAATTGCCTTGGCCACCTAGGTCCACCGACTTAACGGTACCCGATTTGTTTCTATGGTGGATTTGAAGACAAAGGTCTACGCAAGTCGTCCTGCAGAAACTGAGGCACTAAAAACATTCGCATTCGAGAAGAAATGACAGCAATAGACGGAGATTTGCTTCGCCGGGTGACGCACAGTTTTGCATTCAGAATTGAAAATTGTAGTCAAGTTGATGGAGGGCATTTAGAAGACATGATTTTTAAATTAATGAAGAAAAGTTGAAGTTAATTATAAATCCAAAAGAATTACTTGTTCATTAGTGAATTAAAAGATTTTTTTACTCTAGGTACTTAGAAGTATTTTATTCGAAATATAAAATGGGTAGTCAAATATGGGGAGGCCTGTATAATATCTGTAATTAAAATACTTTGTCGTATTAAATAAAGAGTGATTTTAAATCTTTATTGGTTACATCGTAATAGCATACAGGAAAATTTCAACAGGGCGAAAAACTGTTTAATCAAATTCGTCTACACTATTTATAGACACTTGTTCATAAATATTCATAGAAAAATAAGTGCATTTAACTATCACAACTTACTACAAATTCCAACGACTAACACTTCAATTCCGATAAAGACTTTTAAGCTTAAATTTTCCTACATGCCCGAACGCTGAACATAATCTACTAAGCCATTAAATTTCACGGCGAATGTAATATTTTACGATAATTTACTATCCCTTATCATATAAATATAATAAATTCTAAATAATAAATCGCGAACCCACACATTTATCTATCTATTTGAATATATACACGTAGATAATAAGTGTGCGCTTATTCGGACGAATGAACACGCGTTACGGTAAATAAATCTAAAAATCGTCTTAAATCTTTCACGATTTAGGTTCATTAACAGTTCAAGGTGGATTCTATTGTGGCGGCTGGTTTTTGCTAGTCATCAATCATAGCTACTTCGAATTTAATATAACTTCAAATGAAAAGTGTATACATTTCCTATACATACATAAACCGATTTTATCTTTATATTTTGTGATAGCAAACGACAATGAAAGAATTATTTTTCTTATATACAGGAGGTTATTATTCTAATAAAACTCACTTATAAAAACTTAAATGCTGGACAAAATTAACGCACCACTTTATTAAAATTACATAATTGCCATATTAAAATTAATATTATAACCAAAAGGACATGAATGCTTATACAGCGTGTCCAGGAACAACCCCTAAATAATGAAAGGCGTGATTGTACCATCGGGAGCATGGAAAATTGAACGACTCTTTACACATTTTACGAGTTATTTTAATGTTGTGATACTGACTTTATACGCATCCGAATAAAACAACGCATTAATAATGAATTATCGCAAACATAATATAGGGCGTGAGTTGTAATGTATGTAAAAAAGAATATAAGTATACTGGTAATACTACAAATATGCTAAAGCATATAAAATGTGTTCATCCTTTTACATATTTTAATATTATTGAAAAGAAAGACAAAAGAGACGGTGATAGTGAAGTTACTGACGTTGAAATATTGGCCTCCGAAAGGTAAAATTATAGTTATACTAGCTGCAGACTTATGTATGTAGTTCTTTTTTAATCCTTGCATGAAAAATAAGAAAATTCTAAATTGTCATTTTGCATAAAACAACAACTTATATACCTATGATGTACGCATACTCATTTAAAAAAATGCACAAAGTAAGCTACCCGATACATGGCTACCCGATACATCGCTACCCGATACATCGATACTTAGCGAGTACTGGAATCGCTAAAGTATCGATAGGTATCGGTGCTTTGGAATCGATACCTCGCTACCCGATACATCGCTACCCGATACCTCGCTACCCGATACATCGATACTTAGCGAGTACCGGAATCGGAATAGGTATCGATGCTTTGGAATCGATACCTCGCTACCCGATACATCGCTACCCGATACATGGATACTTAGCGAGTACTGGAATCGGTAAAGTATCGATAGGTATCGATGCTTTGGAATCGATACCTTGAAATCGATACCTTGGAATCGATACCTTGGAATCGATACCTTGGAATCGATACCCTGGAATCGATACCTTGGAATCGATGCTTTGGAATCGATACCTAAGAATCGATACCTTCGTTATATGAGGTATCGGGTATTGGACGATGTATCGATACTTCGCCCAGCCCTAACAATCACCCCTTTCAATCTTTAGCGGTTGTTCATGGACACGCTGTATATTTTTTTTCATGTAGTTGATAGAAAAGCGACACATCGTTTAATCAAAAATCGTAAAGAAAAGTGTGACTTTTCTCGTTAGCAACGCTTTTCTTCACGATTTCAGTTAGCAACACTTTTTTCCATTCCTTTTATTTATTAGCGTAAATTTTAAATGAACAATTTGTTAAATTATTAAATATTACATCAGAAGGTGAGGAAACTGACGCCAACGCAGACACTGACAAATTTTAGAGTTTATCACTTTGCTTGCTCCTACTGTTGATGTTGGTCGAAGATTGCTCTTCAGTGGAACTACTAAAAATTGAATGAATTTTATATAGGTGTTTTCACGATAACAGACGAGACACGTGATAAATCGTTACTTCGGACCTAGTAACATTTAAATTACAATAATACCTAATAATCCTACTATTTCTCTCTATTAAGTGAATATATTGTTACCGGAACTGGGCATGGTTGCCAGCTTGGATTCTGTCAAATGTCATTCGAATAAGGTGTTTACAACGAGTTCATATTTACCTATTTAATTTGATTTATAAATCGATATTTTATATAAGATCGGTTGTTTTCACAACTAAATCATGCCTAGACCGACATACACATTTTGATTTTGTTTGTAAATATAATAAAATAAAGTATATTAATAGGAGTTGTAGATATTTCGAAATGACATAAACCTAACCTCATAGGTTATTACCAACAACTGGCTCAAAGCAATGTAGATTTGTCAACCCTGTTTTGTAACTATTTATCACGTGTCTCGTCTGTTATCGTGAAAGACCTATAACTGCTTTATATGTTTATGTACGTGTAAACATCTATAAACAAAAATGTATAAAATCGGCATCAGGTTTGTAATAACCTCCGAAGTGAAAATACAAGTAAGTAAATAGAGAATAAAAATCCAGAATAGCAGAAATGAATATTGTAAACTGAAAATTTTCACGAATTTTTATTTTCATTCTTCTGTCAAATCAGTTGCTATCGATACGGGTTGACCATGACATTATTTCTTATAAATATTCGTTCGTCCTTCTTGAAGTGGCTGCCGTTATTTCCTAACCTTACTATTACTACCAATATTAGGCACACGGACTTTACAAAGTTACAAAACGTTAGCAATATTATTGTATTTGCCTTTACTAAAATCATATTGCATTACGAATCTCACGTATGGTGGGATTACTTATTGTAGCAATGAAAATGTAAATGACACAAGCCTGGCAACAAATATCATTTTAACGACAAGGTAGATGACAAATAATTATTTATTTTTATAAAGACAATGTCCAATTTCACAACATTAATCTGAGCTAATCGATATGTTTCGTACTTAACATACCAATCATTTCCAATATTTAACGGTTATGAATTTTATTATTATTATCATTAGAGATCAGTCAGGAGGACATTGCAGGAGGGAACTTAAATGAATTCATAGCGGGCCGGTCTATTGTTTAGTCTTATTAGTTTCCTAAATTCGATTGCGTACATATTTAATGGACGGCGATATGGCAATGTCTACACATCTACTTGCATCTAAGTGAATCGAAACAACTAATGCAGAATTTATATCGCGTAATGTACCTTTGTGTTTGAAATCGCTATGGGGTAAAAAGCACGATATAAATAAAGAAAAACTGTTATTATTTTTAACAGACGGAACTGCATATATGAAGTCGACTCTTACAACGTACAATAATATGACGCAGATGACATGTTTCGCACATGCTCCTCAACGAGTATCAGAGGAAGTTATAATATGCTACCCGAATGCAGATAAATTGATATTTTCTGTCAAGAAAGTTTTTGTGAAAACAACTGCATGAAAGAATTTATTTCGTGAAAAACTGCCACTTGTGCCACTACCACCAGAACCTGTTAAACTGCGCTGGGGCGTAGCATCCTATTATCACCATTATGCATTTTGACGACGTTGACGGTATAATGCAGCTGCCGAGAGAGCAACAATGATTGCCCTGATGAAGAGTCACTTATAGACACAAAAATTATGGATGAGGTTGCTACGCTCAGTATGTCGAGACCATAGAAAAGAGAGGAACCCAAGTTTCGGGCGACGAGGATTGCCTCACCTATCCGCCCCTGCCAACGTCTAGCGGCCCACTCGGCTTTAGAGATCGCCTCAGCCCAAGGGTGGGGAGACCCAAAAGTACTTCAGGACACGAATAAAGGTGGTGTAGGGCGCCACCGAATTTAGAACCGCTAGGCGTCGCAAAATTCGGAAATGGTGATCAACAAAAGTAGGCAAGACGCGCAGCGAGTAGGGGACGTAACCAGGCCGTCCGAACCGTAAATAAAAGAAAGAAAAAGGCGGATTTCAGCCAAATGTAATTAGACTTTATTTATGACACCAACTTAAAAATAATTTAAAAAAAGAATTAAATTTGCTAGTTACAAAAAAAAACAAATTAAATATTTTAACAGACCGTTTGTGCACAGAAGTTCACACCCCAGCAAAATACGTATTTCGTTGGTTCACAGATGATTTAAAACCAAAAATGGAAAGTCCGATCTTTTGAACAGACCCGGTACATATAGAGAGATTTTGTTACATGCAAATATTGATACGTAATAAATTTGTGCAAATTCGCAAAGTTGTGGTCTGAGAATAATTAATTAAAGTTAACGGTTAGCTATAATTAGAGAAGAAAAAAAAAATATTAATGAACGCTTAAAATTAAGATTAAGGAATACGCAATACTAAAATTGTAATGTACAGATTTACAAATCTAGAAAACAAGTTTAATATACAAAATAATACCACGTTTCCTACGCTAAAGAAAACGCAGCAAAAAAAAAACAACTCTTTCGATATTTTCGAAGCAAAAATAAGTTCTTGTCCCCGTGAGGAACAGATGTGTAATTCAAGTAAACTCTGTCGAAATAAATTTAACAACCAAAAAAAAGATACGTATTGCAATTTTAAATGAGATAAACTAATTAGAAAGGCAATTGAATTGACTAAATAAAAATTGAAAAATGATGTCTGTAACGACGCAATAACTAAGTTAAATAACTAAACAAAGAAAAAAAAATTGAATCTAAACAAAAATTTCAACAAAGAAAACTAATTGCAAAACATTACAGTTTAAATTAATAAAGGAATATTTTAAAGTCTTAGCTGTGTCCGTGTCTTTCCAGTAAGCGGGATGTTCGTGAGCGTCGTCGATTTCCTTCCTGTAGGAAATGACAGCTGTTATCGGGAGCACAAGACAAAAAAAATTAATAAGAAAAGTATAATTAATAAATGAATTACAAAATTACGTACCAGGAGAATGTCTGATGGTTAACAACGCAATATAGTGTATCGTAGAGAAGGAGTCAATCGGCTCTAATCGTCATCAAGAAATCCCCTGCCGGGTAATTGTAGTACAACTAAAAATTGTAGCGACTAAATTATAACCTCGCCCAAACGAGAGGGCTGCCAAAAAAAACAGAATACTACTTAAAGCAATCAAGCCCTACATTAAGCCGTTACAAAAACAATGACGAAATAACAACCATCGACCTTCTCTCTATCGATAACGATCTCAGTCTCTTCCGTTCGAGAATCGAGAGGGGAGGAAGACCACGAAGAAAAACTAATACATAATTATTGTATGTGAAGATATACGCACACAAGCGAAAATACTACAGTTCGGTTCAAAATAAACATCACGGAGTAAAATAAAAGTTGACCCTAATTCGCAACCAAAACAAGGACGTAGCCACAAGCACGTAACAAGGTGCCATCATTTAAAGTATTTCTGTATATTTAAGTATATAGAGAGTTCAAAAGAATTTAATGTAAGAAGGTTTTACTTTTTTAAAATTCAACGCCCTGTATTTCTTCATTTTATGATTCTCCTCCATAACACGATTTCAAGAAACTATAACACTTGTCTAAAGTATTTTTTATTTATTGATTGCCAAGGAAAAGAAAATAAAGTGGTCATACAAACAAAGTTAAACTTAATTTGTGAGATTTTCAAAATGAGCGCAACTTACTTCCTGACAGGAAGCCAATCTGTCTGCAAATACTTTTGTAACGCTCTCTATGATGTCTGGTGAAAAGCTTCGTATCTCTTCATTAATTCTTTCAGACAAATCTTGCAAATTTCTAACGCGGATAAGATAAACATTATGTTTTAGATAGCCCCCATAAGAAGTAACCTAGTGGATTGAAATCGGAAGAAAAAAAAACTGTTGTCTTCTGTCGAAATCATCATCAGAAAGTTCTTGAACGACCCGAATGTTATAAGGATGGTATTTTTCTTTTTTAAGAATTCTTGATACTGAAGGATGACTAATATCATGTCTTTGCACCAACTCGTTTATAGATAAATGGGGACTTTCATGGCGATATCTAGTGCTTTAATATCATTTGAAACAGAATTCGACAAATTCCTTGTAAATTGCGAAGACCATTTATGTTGAACCTCGTTAAATACAAGGCAAAATTGGCTGCCCGTTGGGATATATACGACGTGTTTAAAAAAGAACTTCATCTCAGCTGACACTGAATAACTAGCACTTGCAAATTATTATAAGGCACTTGCTTTTTATTTATAACTAATGTCATTTTTACATTTATCATTTTGTGACTAGCAATATAATTCTTTCTTACAAATATTTTTTTTTACTTAATAAACAATACTACTAAATAATGTACACATTGCAAGAAAATATATTTATTATTGAAGCATATTTCCGAAGTGCACAATTTCTTATCGGAGAATGGTAATAATCCTACGCGGAATGTAAGCGACAGTTTCACTTTCAGTTTCCTAATAGAGTTGTGGATAATCCCGCTTTACATCATCACATTCGTCTAATCGTGGAGAAGTTTCGGGCTACAGGATTAAATTTAGCGCTTTTAGAAGATTACTTCCCTCATCGAGTTATAAACAGAGGTGTTTGGCCAACACGGTTACCAGATCTTACTCCGTTAGATTTTTCTATTTTCGGATTGCTAAAAAATGAAGTATATAAGACAGGAATGAATAACTTAAATGACTTGATGAATACAATTACAATTAAATGTAATAAAATAATACTAAATGTATTGCAGAATATTTTTGACAACCTGAAACGTCGTATTCAATAGAATGGTGACTATTTTGCACACATGTTATAAATAATAATAATTAAAAGTTCTAGAAATTAGTTATTTACCTTGATAGTTTGATTAATATTCCATCTTTAACGTTTTCTTATTAAATAAATTAATAATCTAATTGTACTTGTTATTAATTTCATCATCAAATCTCTCGATCATAAATTTTGACAGTGACATTTCAAGGATGCAAAGCATCATAATTTATAGGAGAAATTCATTTAACCATTATTGACAAACAAAAATTATTTATTAACATTTTTAAATGCCACAAACTACTAGACCTTGTGATTAAATTGAAAAATTATAATATTATAACTTTAACTTTTTCTTCGCAAAAAAAAACAATTTTTTTAATCGCCAAAAATAAAAAAAATGTAGTACTTACATTTCGAATTACCATAAAAGTTTTTATTTGAACGATTATACCTAAGTATCATGCAATACTTATGATTTTCAAAACACTAAAAGTTCTTATTTCGTTTGCATGTAAATTTTAAGTTAAATACTTTAATCTTTAAAAAGTGTTATACGAGGATGTATTGAAAAATTCTTAGCCTACTATAGAACAATATAATTTAATTTTCCCTAAAATCGACAATTTTATTTTAATGTACAGGCTGATTCATTTTCGGCCCTCACCATGGGGATCTCTCTTATTATTGGAGATAGAGTATAGGTTTAAATTTGGCAAAGTTGTTAAATTTTGTGTTTGTTATAAATCCGTAAAGAAAATAGACCTTCGTTATTTAAAAAAAAAACGCGAAAACCTCAATTTCTTCTTTTACCTGTAGCACCGACATTTGGCCTTGTAGAGAAAAAATAAAAACACATCCTTGTGGCCATTTCTAAACCTCTATCCAGTGGTGTACTCTAAATTTTTATACGACGTTTCGTTTCTTTCTGGCCATCATCAACTATCTAATTTCTTACAGGCGCCATATTGGATTTAGACATCTTCAGAAAGAGTTTTTTTTCTGATTTTAACCATGTACCACATGCTGACTATAGTTTTTGACATTAGGTTTTATTTGAAAGAATAAATTATAAGATTAGATAAGGTAGCCTTTGGAATTTCAATCTGAAAACATTTCATTTATTGTTCATTAATAATACAAAAATGTCATACACTAACGCAGAGAAACGAGATATGATAAGTATTTTTTATTCTTCGAAACGAAATTCAACAGTAGCGAGTACAAGATAACAAAAACATTAATAAAAATACATAGAAAAGTAAACAATAAACAATTACAGTAAATGTTCAATTATCTGGCCATCTTCGGTAATGTACAATTGGGCACGCCTTCTGGCATTTCGTACTGCCCTTTGTATAGTTCTTCTAGGAACTGCATCGAAGGCATTCTGAAGTCTGTCTCGTAATTCTTCAATGTTTTGTGGCGCATCTACTTTATAAATATTATTTTTAACATATCCCCATAAAAAAAAATCTAGCAGACTTAAATCAGGTGATCTCGCAGGCCATTCAACAACTCCCCTATTTCCAATCCAACGGTTTGCAAACTCTTGATTTAAGAAATTTCTAACAACAGCTGCATTGTGTGCTGGTGCGCCATCTTGTTGCCACCATAAATATTGTAATTGATTTAATGGGATATTGTCGTCAAGATAGTCAGATACGTATGTACGTAAAATGTTTAAATATATTTCTCCATTTAAATGTTCTTCATACATAACTGGTCCTAAGAGACGATTTGCCAAAATACCCATCCAAACGTTTATTCCAAAACGATGTTGTGGTCTTCTAGCCCTGTTTTGTCGGGGATTTTGTACTGCCCAATAGTGCTCCGTATTTCTGTTGAACATTCCAGAATTTGTAAATTTTGCTTAAAAAATGTTCGTCATTTTCTATCCTTCCCATTAACCAATTACAATATTCTAGCCTTCTCAAATTATCTCCAGGCAGTAAAGAGTGACTAACATGGATCCTGTATGGTTTAAACCTACTTTTATGTAAAGTTCTCCAAACTCTGGACTGGCACAAATTTAATTCTGACGCTACTTCGCATGTCGAAATTGATGGATTATTATTTATCTATAAAAATACAAGATTAACATGAAATTTGAAAACGCGCTTTTAATTTACCATTTGTAAAATATCTGGTCTATTTTCATTTAAATTCCTGTTGTCTTGACCATTACGCGGCTTAGTAAACGATCCATTCTCGACCAAATTTCTGTCGAGATCTAGAAAAATTGTACGATGAGGCTGTTGTCGTTCTGGATATAATTGTAGATATCTTGTACTCGCTACTGTTGAATTTCGGTTCGAAGAATAAAAAATACTTATCATATCTCGTTTCTCTTCGTTAGTGTATGACATTTTTGTATTATTAATGAACAATAAATGAAATGTTTGACAGATTGAAATTCCAAGGCTACCTTATTTAATCTTATAATTTATTATTTCAAATGAAACCTAATGTCAAAAACTTTAGTCAGCATGTTGTACATGGTTGAAATCAGAAAAAAAAACTCTTTGTGAAGATGTCTAAACCACTGGACCACTGGATAGAGGTTTAGAAATGCCCACAAGGATGTGTTTTTATTTTTTCTCTACAAGGCCAAATGTCGGTGCTACAGGTAAAAGTAGAAAATGGGGTTTTCGCGTTTTTTTTTTTAAATAACGAAGGTCATTTGTCACAGGTCTATTTTCTTTACGGATTTATAACAAACACAAAATTTAACAACTTTGCCAAATTTAAACCTATACTCTATCTCCAATAATAAGCGAGATCCCCATGGTGAAGGCCGAAAATGAATCAGCCTGTATATAGAACAAGAATATAAAACATATTTTTGCAAAACAAAATATTTCAAATTCAAAACAACACAGCCTTTCATTACAAAAAAGGCAATTACTATTTTTCAATCGTCCAATTTATTATTAGTAAAATTTTGTAAAGTTTAGCAAATATAATTCCATTCTACATTTCCAACTTACGTACATACAAATGTAAATATTATTAAATATATTACATTTGCAGTAACTTGGCACCAATCTGCAATTAATTTCGTTTCGAATAAAAGTTGATGTGAGTTAAATCATTTAAATTTTGATCTCGTAATTTCTAGTTATTAAAAAATGAATTAAATTTTATTCCACAGTAATTAATTAAGATCTTTACGATACCCTTAATACTCCCGAATACTTTGTAACAATAATTAATCTCAAACATGAGTTATTTAATTTATTATTAGGTATGTATGATGATAAGAAACGAAATAATGATATATTTTATTATCATATAAATCACAGGTGTCAACATTGTCAACGCGCATACATACATATAAATAGAAATCATATTTATAATCTGGGATTTTGCCAGATTATTACAAAGTATACGTTCAGCCAAGACGATTAAAAATGTGGGGTCTTTAAGGGATTCTTTTCGACTTTTTTTATTGTTGAAAAAACATATAAAACACAACGTTAAGAATAGCAATAGTCAACATACTTGTACAATTAAAATATGGATTTAAATTTATATGCAGTATATACAGAACGACTGATTTAAAATATATACTCGAAATGAGGCGGAGATACTTCCAACAGGTGCGTTGTAAAACGCCAAATGTAAAACGTAAAGCCCACTTTATTTATTATTTATTTATATGTTTATTATTGCTTGATTGAATTAAGTTGCCTGCTAATATCTTGAAAATATTGACGCATCAGCTATGTTTGTAAACCAACGAAGGCGTGGTTATGTTGATCGATGGCCTAGGTATACGCGTATGTATTCAAGATTATATTATGTCACACTTGCCGTCTAAATTTGATTTTCTTGTGCTACGTTTGGAATCAAAATCAACCCAAGTGCTACATATACACACAGCAAGCACGAACACATTATTACTAAAGGCACCTCTGGGATCCTGGGAATGGATTTGCCTTGATTCTCATGTTTTCTCATTTGTTTTTTTAACGTATATATTTAGTATGCAATTTGTATAGTATAGTATACTACTACTAGTATACTATACAAATTGCATACTAAATATATACTTTAAAAAACAAATGAGAAAAACATGAGAATCTAGGCAAATATATATATATATAGATAATTATTTCGTGACATTTGTATGTTATGGAAAATTCAATTGTCAACGAATTGAATTTACCATATATATATATATATATATATATATATATATATATATATATATACATATATATATATATAAAACAAGTGTTCATTTGAAAAGTCAATCTAGTAGCATGTGATTTACTGAGAACATTTTGAAGTATGTCTGTCGTAAATTAAAATTTATTACTTAACCTACGAAGTCGTATATTTTGACAGTTTCATACATACAAATAAATAACAAATAATAGGTATTTATTGAAAACTATAAACAAATGTTGAAAATGTTGTTCTTCAAGATCAATGCACTTTAAAATCCTCCGTTCAAAATTTCTTTATTTAAACCAGAATCGACGCACGATTATTTTATGCACTAACTGATATTTGTGATTGACATTATCAAATGTCCTTTGGATTTACGTTTACGGAACAACAAACACATACGGTAAACCTGCAGAATCAAGCTCCCATTTCAACTGACATTTACGGATGAGCATAACCAATCAT
Organism: Melolontha melolontha; assembly: GCA_935421215.2. Classification (NCBI taxonomy): domain Eukaryota; kingdom Metazoa; phylum Arthropoda; class Insecta; order Coleoptera; family Scarabaeidae; genus Melolontha; species Melolontha melolontha. The sequence continues at coordinate 50,657,054 of OW285235.1, read as the reverse complement.
ATGTCGGCAATATACGAGCAACGTTGCCAAATGCACTACTAATATAAAGAATGGTGATTTAGAGCGATGTGTAAATATTTGTTAATATAACCGCAAAATAATTTTATACCAAGACTAACTAAATTATAACATATAAATTAGGAGTACCTATAACATATAAAAATTACAAATTAACGTAAATTAATAACTGGAAAATAAGGTGAATTAACAATGACAAATAAATTAAATAAATACCAGAAATTTGACAACGTTGCAGTAAGTTTGCTATATTCGTATCGGGAAATTTGGATGGGGGCTTGATTCTGCAGGTTTACCAACACATACTAATATATTTGCGTCTTATTCTATCAAAATTTCAAAGTAACCTAGATTAACTTTTCAAATGAACAGCCTTTATATATATATATATATATATATATATATATATATATATATATTGATTAATTGAAATTAAATATCGCAATTCTTTTCTTTATAACCAAAATATAAAAATTCTAATAATGAATTAAATTTAATATAAAGCCAAATTTTATTTTGTGACCACTGCTTTAAGACGATATTTCTGTAAGTGTCCTTTTCTTGAGAAATTTTCTATATACAGGCTGTCACACAAAAAAACGCCCCAAGCTGTAACTCTGTTATTTATATTTCGATTTTCATGAGATAGGTACCAAATGAAATGATTTTATGAGTACTATGCTTGAGGCTATATTTACTTTTTTCCAGCGCCGTCTTCAATTTCTAGCTATTGTCAATTTCTTTTTTCAAATTGCGCGGTATATATTTTTTGCATAATTGAATAGAGATTATTTTCCTGAATCCATTGATGTGCAATACATCAATTTTAATTAAATTTAGAAAAAAAATAATTAAAATACTGTCCGTACATGCTCTTAGTCACTTGTGTTATACTATAGTGTGCGATGGAAAAATAACGCATTACGCACATGTAACTGTCATCTTTGACTTTTCTGTACTAAGAAAGCATATTTTGACAGTTTTGAAATAAATTATGAATTTCAATCAACTTACTGACATGCTACAAGTTTATTTTGAGTAAAATACAAGTCACTTTAAGAGAATGTTTGGAAAGTATTTTAATTTTTTTCTCTTCTAAATTTAGAATTAAAATGAATGTATTGTACATCAATGGATTCAGGAAAAAAATCTCTATTCAATTATGTAAAAAAATATATATCGTGCAATTTATAAAAAAAATTGACAATCGCTAGGAATTGAAGATGGCACTGGAAAAAAGTAAATGTAGTCTCAAATATAGTACTCATGAAAGCATTTCATTTGGTATCTGTCTCATGAAAATCAAAATATAAATAACAGAGTTACAGCTTGGGGCGTTTTTTGTGTGGTACAGCCTGTATATATGCCACGTGACTTAAATCCTTTTCAAATACATTTGTAAGTTTTGATATTCTTCTAAATGATATCCCATATTTAAAAACTTTTGTTCTTATGTTAATTTACTTTTCTTAATATTTCTTTCTAACAGTGTTTCATATTTTAAATGCGTTCTTGTTTTTCTTAAAATCGCATGCTGTTTGCCTTCTTCTCATTTGTACTGTCTTTCTCTAACGTTCGACATTGCAACTTCTTTATAATACATGCCTCCACATTGTAGATTCGCACATCATATCACTCTCTCATCGATTGATTGACTATCCTTTCTTTTCTTTCGATTGACGTGTTTTATCGCCATTTCAAACACACCTAAACTGTAGTACTGGACTAAATTTGACAGCTGCATTGTTTACAATATTTAAACAAACATATTTATTTCTGGCTACGAGTTAATGGACTACACTAATATGAGCGTTGCTTTTCTTTTTTTATAATGGCATAGCCATTCAAGAGGAAGCCGCTTTCATCGGCGAGTCTCTTTTGTCCGTCAGATATCACGAGATTATCACCTGACAGGATAAAAGTGTTACTACTTGGCGAAAGCGAACCCGCGGACATCTCTTCGCAAACCCGCACTGATAACGTCGTTTAGACAGAAACGCATGCGTCTGTGGTTGAAGCGACCACTGGTTAAATACGTGATGTATGTCCATGTGTACAAATACATACCCTGTGGCCGCCATCGATAACGCGATGCATGTATTAGTAACTACTGGTCGACTATAATGGGCGTGCCAACTTGAAACGCCACACCGACAGCGGGCGTATTATAAGAATTCATTTTCGTGATATTTATTTCATACTTTCGCAAAATTATTAGTACGTAAAATATTTTGAGCCGTTGTTTTGCTGATACCCAAATCGCGGGCAATTTATCGAGACGACATAGTGGGATTTACTCCGACTAAAGCACATCCTCGAATTTCTATATCACTTATATTCTTATCCGGAACAACATTACTTTTATTAGTTACTATAGAAAATGTAGTTTCGAACCGATTAACTGTCCTACGAATGGTGCTTGCATTGGGAATTCGACTTTCAGGGTAATTAGCTGCAAATAAAGCTCGACTTACTTCCGCGGAATTACCACCGTAAAATTGTTTAATCATAAAGAGTTTTTGCTCCGGTGTATAATACTCCATTTTTTAAATGACCGTTACGTACACCAACAACGCGGTTTATTAAATAATGTGAGCGAGTAGTTCCCCTGACGATATAAACATTGCAACTAACACCCATATGCGGGAGCGACAGCTAATGCGCTTGCGCCACTACACCGTCTAAATGTGAATTTATTGGACAAATACGACTGCATCATAGGGATATGCGATATACTAGGCTCTCTTGTAATCCATTGGAACATTGCGTCTACTTCTTTACCGTTCTAACACACGGACACCTCTGTATGTTTTGCTTACACTACAGGTTTCGCTATAGTGCAGACGCACGCGGCCACATGGTATACATATTTGTATATATTTTATATATATTTGTATTATTTGTATACTTTTCATATTTGCCTATTCATTATCAGGCAGTAACTTTTGTGGACTTTTATTTATTTAAGAAACAACCGTAAATTAAGCGCAAATTATAACATTCTAATTTTTTTTCTTTCTATTTCAGTCAGAAAAATTATGCCAACCAGTGGAATTGGACAACCGTAACCGCAACGGGCGAATAACATCGGCAAATGCCTCCGTCATCTTGGAGGCTACCAACCAACCAACAGAATTCCTCGTTAGACACTTTTACAGGGTTAGACTTTGGTTTTCTTTCTAAGTAGACAAAAATAACACACGTGAACTGAATATTATTAAAAACGTGGAATGTGAACTGAGTAGTTATAGCGCAAGTTGATTTTTACGTTGTACGTAAAACGCATATAGGATTAGGAGACACATCGGACGAAGAAGAGAGAAAAAAGCGAAGATAAAAAAGAACAGTAAACGCACTACTACAACACTACAACAAACACACGTATGTATTTATATGAATGTATATGTAGTTAAAAACGGCGTACAATACATCAATCAAGTATTTATAGAAACTGATGATATATCTAGGTCATTTCTGTGTGTTAACAAAAAGCATCCAGAATAAAATCCGTACACAAAACTACTTTTACGTTTTCGTGATTCAGGTGGATAGTTAAGCATACCCGAAATTGAAAGTGTGAAAACTTAATTTCATCTATTCTGACCGCGATGAGGCAGGGATATATATATATATATATATATATATATATATATATATATATATATAATGCATGTATCAATACAATGACCGAGACGACATAATAATTTCTTTTGTCTACCAAGCTCACATATTTTGTGTTAAACTTAACACTATTCACAGCCCACTGGTTTTGTCGTACAAGGCTGTAACGAAATGAATTACGCCTGTTATTACTTCAATTCAGACGCCAGACTGAACGAACCGACCGCACTGGAAATGTAAATTATCTCATTCCGAATAATAACGATGATGATAATATATTGTAAATTTTTTTGATCGAAAATTAATGAGATTTTTCTACCTTTAGCGTCCGAAGGAAATCGTTAAATTAATATGTGTTGGAAGGATATCTAAATTAAATTTAAGTTTATTAAGTTTGAAGAGTTCATCAGTTACGATTCACATAATGAAATAAGAAATCATCTCTTAATTACATACCAACACAAACTGATATAAAAAAAAAATTTATGACGTGAAATAAGAATAAACATATAAAAGAAAAAAAAGCTGTAATATAATCTTCCGTGTTTCGGAGTGTCGTCGTTTTAATAATATCAACGCTTCGTCATTGGCAGTTTCTTGAAAATCTAAAGCTTAAGCTGTTAGTACACCATCATAAAAATACATGTAAAAATTCATGCAAAAATTGAAACGCTTGTTGCTACAGTACGCGTTAATAAACTGCGGCACATGAGTTTATATAGGATATTTGCAGTAAACAGTAAAAAAAAAAAAATTGGGAAATACATGAAGCAGAAACTCGTTTGGATTTTATTTTTATATTGTTCGTAATAAACACAACGGGATAGTTACATCAATTAACTATATTGTAAAATATTTGTCTCTCTGGGTTCTTTTAAATAAAACCTACTATATTATTAATAAAACATATTTAATAACTAATAATAACAGTATTTATTTCAATATTTTTTTACATTTATGCCACACTATTAACCCTACGGCGATTACTCGTTCAATGCCTTGTCTTCCTCTATTTCGAGTTCTTGTATAGGTCTAAACACCTTCGTGAATAATCAGGAGCTTCTAGACTTTTTCGTCGACAGCTGGTATGTTCAGCGATGATGTCATCGCCAGACCGTCACCTGACGTATTGCGGACGACTCACATCACAATATATATATATATATATATATATATATATATATATATATATATATATATATATATATATATTAGATGTTTAACAAAAATAATAACAAGTAACAGAAGCAAAATTTTATAACTAGAGAAACCACCACCTTCAAAACAACGTATGGCCATGACGAGCATCAATTACAGCTTGATATCTACTTTGCATACTGTCTATCAGCGTGTTAAATATGTTTTACTCTAGATCATTCCATAACTGTGGTAAGATGCGTCTTAAGTCAACTAAAGTTTCTGGAGCCGGTTGGAACTGATCTAATCTTCTTTGAGGCATATCCCATGCATGTTCAGTACAGAATTTATTGTAAATGTTGAATGGCAAGCTCCTCAATGGTATCTAGAACTATAGCAGCGCGGTGAGGTCCAGCATTATCGTCAAGTAAACGAAAGTTTACACCGATGGCACCTTGAAAATTTGATATAACGTTATTAATAACAATGTCCTTGTATTGCAATCCATTCATGTTTCCATGAAAAAGGCAGAGGTCTGTACGCACATTAAAATATATGCCAGCCCAAACTGTTTCAGAGCCTCCTCGAAAAAAATGAACTTCTTGAACAAAGCGAAGATTTCTAGAAAGTCCACACGCGAACTCTTCGACTATCTGAAAATCGGGCATACCTAGATTCATCTGCGAAAAGTATAGTGCGTCATTGTTGATTCCATTTAACAGGTTCTCTTGCCCACTCCAATCTTAGTCGCTTATATTCGCCAGTCAAAGGAATATCTCTTAATGTACGCCTAGATACAATGTTAGCTTCGTATATACATCGCGTGATAGTTTCTCTAGAAACATGAACGTCGGTTGCTGCTTGAAACCTCCCTTGCAATATTCTGCGAGTTTCGTGAGGATGTCTTCTTGCAGATAATGTAATATAACGGTCTTACATTAGTGTTGTTTTCCGAAATCCATCCGCTCCCCATCGTTCTGACATAGAACCAGTTTCAATAAATCTATTCCAAAGGCGAGATAAGACACTTTGTGTTACCCCATAGCGTACTGCTGCAGTAAGCTGCATATCACTACTTTGCAGCATTCCTATAACTCTGTTTGCTTCCGCAGACGATTGATTTTAGTCTTTGGCATACTTCAAAACTATCCTTAAAAAACAAAAAAATTAAGATAAATTAGAGGTGCTTAAACTTGATACTTAACAAAACTATCAAGAAATAAACAACCCGTAACTAGGCAATAGTCGTAATTGTGTCATTTTACACTATATCCCTAACTCATGTGGCGTAGTTTCTTTAAAATCAAGAATGATAAAGGTGAGTGGCATTTTATTGTTGGTAGATAGTAAATAAATATTGGACAGTATCTGGAATTAGAAAAATAACTTGAAATAACTTCTCTTGTGTTATCTTTTTTAATTTATTGTGAGTTTCTGAATTTCCCAATTTAAACAGCTAATAATAAAACGAATTCATACATATTCTTATACTAGAAAGATGGGATTTTTGTATGATTTAAATATAATGTTTCGTAAATAACAACCATTGTTCTCAATGCATTCTTCTAATTGACTAGCAAATTTTTGCATAACATTTTGAAGAACGTAACATGGGATAGCATTGATTTCATTTCTAATGTTTAATTTCTCTTAAATTTCTGGATTTATTCACAAACACTTTAAGCTTTAAATAACCCTAAAGAAAATAATCCGTAGCTGACAGATCTGGGGATCTTGCTGATCGTGGAATCGTCACATTTTTTGAAATGAGTCTGTGTGGAAAGAAGTCTCTTAAAATGTCGTATGAAAAACGTACGACTTGTTGTCCCATCTTACTGAAACCAGTAATATCCTATTTCATCTTCAATTTGAGATAAGAATGTCTGCAACATTTGAGCATAGCGCACAGCATTAACTGTTACCGTTTGACCATTCTCTTCAAAAAAATAAGGCCCAATTATTCTAGACTATGAAATGGCACACCATACAGTTACTTTAGGGCAATGTAAATGTCGCTAATGAATTTCACAAGGATTTTCTTGAGCCCAATAACAGTAATTTTGCGTATTTACATCGCCGTCGATGTAAAAATGTGCTTCGTCACTCATGAAAAGGATATTTTCGATACCTTGGTTCAAATTTAAACATGTTAATTTCATTTTGATCACTTACTTTCCGAACTATTGCGATCTTATATGGATGAAAATTCATGGGTTTCAACATTCTTCTCGTGCTTCAATTTTTCAAACCAAGGACGGAAGTATGTATAAAAGCGGATCTTTTCGGACTAGCAATAATTGCATTTCTTACCCTTTCTTCGTTACATTCATTGCAGGCAGTTCTTGGTCTTTCAGTTGATTTTTGTGTACAGTAGATCCCAGTTGCTTTAATTTATGGCGCAAATAAAAAAAATAGTCTTACGCTGAGGACGGCGACTGACATTAAAATGACGTCGAAAACACCTTTGAACAACCATTGCTGAATTTAATTCAATAAATTTATAAACACGAAAGACACGATGTTGTGTAGACCGACGCTCTATTTTGACAACTGTTAACAAATCTAACAAAATTTCCAAAGGCTACTTTTCCATTTAAAACTAAGTATTTTCATTCGAAATAACTAATTTGTTGTGTTATTAGTAAAATAAAATAGGTAATACATTTTGCCGGAGCCTGTATAATAAATAAAAACAAAAACCAAAGCCATGTGATATTGTTAAAGTTATAATGCCAAAACTTACGTCTCCAACCAATTTTAAAAGCTATAATATCCTGGAATTATGTAGAAATACACTTTGAAACTCAGGCCATGAAATTCAGGCCATGTTCTATTTTGTCAAATTTTTATATGTAGACATATATGTAAAGATTGAACGCCAAATTCGCTGTAATACAAGAAGAAGAGACATTGTTCATTAAATACTCGTACATGTAGAAATAGGTATGATGGTGTATGACTAGCTTAGAGTCTAGGCAAGAGAACGTAGATTTCTACAACGATACCGCGAAATTCGAGGGAAGATTATATTATTAGTGACACTTTATTTGAAAGCCTATCAAATTAAAAAGAACTCGTATTAATGCTATAACTAATTTTGAAAATTCATAAATGTGTTCGTAGTTAATTTTAAATAAAAGCAGCGTAAATACTATTTGATTGACTTTTACACGGGCAAGTATTATTGAACAATTAAGCAGTTCCTTCCAAAAAAGAATAAATTTCTTCACTATTTCAAAATGAACTTCGAAGAATTACCATTTAACGCACTTCTAAAATTTGGTTTTTACAATTTTTTTTTTTAGTTTTAAAACAGTTCATAAAGTATTTCTTTTCAGTTGTGCCAAGGCCAAATTTAACGCATTAGAATACCTTAAAATGACTAACGTGTGTAGTATTACAGCGTGTATTTATATGTCCTACAAAGAGATAAAATACAATTTGCCGTTCGCAATTTGATCAGTACGCACTGAAATACTTTATCAACTGTATGTAAAAATTACAAATATACATTTGAGTATATTTTTATGCAGTAGACAATGTAGTTATCTACTGCATAAAAAGTAGTAACCCGCAATATGTTCCACAATTATCCCTTTATTCCCATATTTTAAAAATTCGCAATGAAACAAAAGCAACAGGGTCAAATTACGTTCAAATTCCCATCAAAACTTCCGAAAAGACTTCTTAAAAAAATTGTCAAATATTTGAAAAGATTATTCATAATTTTTACTTTATGTTTTTATTAACATTTTAATTTTATTCAAAGCAATATGTACGGAAGGTAACCAAAAAAAACGAACTTGTTTTTTTTAAATTTATTTATTTATTTTTTGATCAAAAACCTTCTATTCCGTTCAAAATATTCTCCACTTGGACTTAATATGCTTGTCCAATCTTATATTTCATTTAAACAATTATTTTCTAAGATTATAGGAAAAATATTATTTTTGTCGATGATTGTAAAGCTATTAACTTTCACATAATGGTTTATACGAAATAATAAAATATTAATAACATTACATTATTAAAAGAAAAAATAGGGTTGATTTTACAAATAGAAATTTCTTTTTAAAATTCAAAATTAAAATTGAAGTTGTCGACTAAATATATAGGCTGCTTTTCTATTAAACAAAAAATTTAATATTTCTGGAGAAATGTTAAAATTTGCTAAAACCTAAAAATGATATTTATGGCATTTTCACTGTAACGACATAATTGGAAACAAATTATTTACAATTAATTTTTATTTTAGTATACGTACAGTCCACGTATAGACTGTACGTGGTCTATACGTGGACGCGGTGTAAAGTAGTTGTTGCGTAAGCTGTTTCCTTGCTTTACTGTGCCCCATGTGTGACTCTTTAATTAGTGGTTTTTACCTACCGATGATGACAACTTAGTTGTCGAAATACGTATTTAGGATACGATTAATAATTGTGGTAAGGGGTTATATACCTTTTTAAGTTTTTACTTAACCACAGTCTCCAAAGAAAGATTTTTTTAATATCAATATCGTTCAAACAGCAGACTTTTGCGATTTACTTTAAATACCAATGAATACATACACTATATTACATAAAATACTTATATAATTTAATACCACAATTCACTTATAATCAAGCATCTTCATTAGTTTATATAAAGTTGAGGTATATTTTCATTTTTCTTTATTTTCTTTAAAATTTTGTTTACCGTTGAAAGTTCTCTATCACAAAAAAATGTACCGTTCTTCTTATCATGTATTTAACAGTATCGTCAAATGTAGATAGCAACGATTTTCTTCCTAACCGTTTTAGTGGTGGTGAACTTAGTTCTTTCGCATTGTATTCGTGAATAATATGGTAAACACTTGAGAAATATTTATGTATGTTATCTTAAAGTGTTTGATATTTGCAGTTTAATCCGTGTTTTCTTTATTGTAGGATCACTACGAATAATTTCCTTGTAGATGTTCAATATAGCTTGCTTTTCCTGTATAGACAAATGTCCACGTCCCTAGGTAGCACGCTTTCTTGGAGGCGATATTGATAGTCCACTTGTACTAGTCTGTGGATCCATTTTCACAAGCAAATAGTTTTAAAAAAATTATTTTGTTGTCTAAACATTATAGAAATACAAAAAAAAATAATCGGAAAATACTTAACAAAAATATTTACTCGATCAACTGTGTCTACAATATGGCGGCACTAAATTACTAAATATGGGTGATGTAAACCAGACCCGCAATTAGCCAATCGTAAGTATATATTTTGGCGGGCCATTTTCAATTTTGTCTCTCTCATTAAAAAACAGAGTTCTAGGCAATCAATTATTGTGAACTTAAACATAAGGAGGTTTTCTCATTAATTCTTTGGTGAACTTATGCGTTATTGATTGAATTTGCGTTGCGGAGGTTATTCATACAGTGATATTTATTATTTTTAAAATACAAAAGAATTTGCATTTTAACTTATATACGACGGATGTACAGTATTTATAGTCCCAAGCATAGCAGGCGTTGAAAAATAATTTCCATAACAACGCAACATATTTGTTATTTATCTGTTAAACGAAGTGCCAAAGTTGTTTTTTGTGTTAAGTTAAGAAGTTATATTAAGCCAAAGTTGACGAACAATGGAGAAAAATTAATTTCATGCTGTTATTAAATAAATATTTGGAAAAGGAAGGTCTAACACCCAAACAAATTCATGAAGATATGGTTAGTGTACTTTGAGATAAAACTGCATCGATCGTATCAAGTTGGGAAGAATTGGTTTAGAGTTTCGAAGCGCTAGAACAACTTGTGAACATGCCGAAGGTTCTGGTCAGCCACAAACTGTTTGCACACAAGAAAATGTAGATCGTGTATGTGACTTGATTAGACAATATCGTCGGTTAACTACTAGTCTTGTAACAGAGATAACAGGCATTTCAAATGGCACAATTGGAATCATAATCAACAACTATTTGGGACTTCATAAGGTCTCTGCACGATGGGTGCCCAAAATATTAACGCCCGAACAAAGTAAGCGAGAGTCATCACTTCAGAAGTTAATTTAACGTTGTTTAAGGGTAATCCGAAACGTTTTCTGGCTCGCTTTGTTACGGTTGATGAAACGTGCCTAACCTATAACCTAATATTGTAAAAGACCCTAAATACTACGATGATAATGAGTATGTACAAAACTTATGTGGATGGCAGAACATTACGTCATAATTTTTGTTTATATGACGTAAGTCGATTGCTACAGGAAAAATAGTATATGTATGTAAATGTCATATCATTTATGACGTACATGCATAGCTTAAAAAATTCTACTATAGCTATATTTATTTTCATATTTTCATGATATACAACGTGACATTTTAGTGTGCAACATGTTTCCGAATCTTAATCCGGATTAACAAGAAACATTAGCATTTAAAGATTAAATCAAATTGTGGATTAATTTAAAAGATTAGAAATATAACAAAAAAATTATTATTTTGTTAAGTAATTTTCCTTGATCATTTTCAACAAAATCATCTGCGCTACCAGTATACAAGAGTATCAATTAATTCTCCTTTCGAAAAGAATATATTGCTAACGTTGTTTCATAGCCGTGTGGTCTGTATCGATCTGTTTTTTTCTACCTTGCGTGCGAGACATCATCGCGTTAATGATAGCTTAGTAACGATATCTTTCATTTTCATAGGTACGTTCGTTTATACGTTCCAACTTGTTCTCTAAGTTCTGTACATCATCGTCGCGTAGCTTTCGTTTATTATAGGTGCTAAATTACTACCCGTTCACTTGATGATTAAACAGGACTCATTTTACGAATACTATTGCAAAATGTGAAATTTGGGAAATGCTATAATTGCTTAATACGCCTATCCTATCTTTTTAATAACTATTCATGAAGTGAACTTGACCATAGTATATATACAAGACAATGATGTTACACGTCTTACATTTTTTGCAATTTTACTGAATAAAAACATTCACTTTTTGTACCGTGATATCATAAAGTTTCTAGGACGAAGATGGCTTTGTAATATAAATTGTATATCTGAACTTAAGTTAGGAACTATAACTCTGTTTTGTAAATTATTTTGACAGTGACATTATCTGTCATCCATTAATGTGTTAGAATTGCTGAAAGCAAGTTTGAACGTCGAGTTTGAAACATAGCACATTCGAGTAAATTCAAATATGGTTTACAATATAGTGCAAAAAGCGTACATGATTGAAGCCTATTTTCGGAGTGGAGTGCGAATTGATGGAATTTGGGTGTACAGTCAACGTGCATGTTTGGATGATTTTAGAGAGCACTTTCCAGAGTTAGCTGTAATTCCCAAAGATTTTTATAATTGCCTTTCCAATTGTGTTGGTGTGTTTCGTGAGACTGGTTCTGTGGGTCATAAATCACGTACTGGTAGACCAACTGTTCGTTCGGAACAAGTTATAAATGATGTTCGTCAACGTATGGTAAATGAACCCACAAAACCTTTGAAACGCCTTTCTCAAGAGATTGGACTTTCTTATGGAACATGTCAGAAAATTGTAAAGAAAAACTTACACATGCATCCGTATAAGATGCAATCACATGAGGCTATTTTGCCGGTAGACTACCCTAGACGTCGTGCGTACTGCCAGTGGTTTGCAAATAACTTAATAGAAGATGATGACCTGCTAAATTTGTCATTTTTCTCTGATGAAGCATGGTTTCATCTTTCGGGGTATGTCAATTCCCAAAATACTCGAATGTGGAGTAGTGAAAATCCTCATATTTTTATTGAATCGTTTCTCCATAATGCGAAACTTGGTGTTTGGCTAGCGGTTTCTCGCCGCAGAGTTGTTGGCCCTATTTTTTTTAATTTCACAATTAATGCTGAGAGGTATAGAAACATTCTGAATGAATTTATTGAACAGTTGCATGATGATGAATTGCAATATGGATACTTTCAACAAGATGGTGCAACGGCACACACAACACGAGAAAATATTGCTTTTCTTCGTGAGTTTTTTGACGATCGGATCATAAGTTTACATACGGAAGTTGAGTTTCCACCACGATCACCTTGTTTGACAATTATGGACTTTTTCGTGTTTCCTTGCCTAAAGAATAGAATATTTAAAACTCCTGTTGCTAATTTGCAAGATATGCAACAAAGAATTATTGACGAATGTGCATTAATAACGCCCGCAATGCTGCAAAATGCCTTTAACAGCATGAAAAGGCGTGTCACATTGGGAATTGAAAATAACGGACAACAATTTCAACATTTGCTTTAATTTTGCCTTTTTTTATTAATTAAATTTTGAATACAAGCTGAGCTTGTTGTTTTATTGTATCTTTATTAAATCAAATGACATATTTATTGATGTCACGATGACACTATCAAAATAATTTTCAAAAATTAAGGTTAAGTTACCAGTATGATAATATGGATAAAGTTCAGACAAATATTTTCTATTTCAATGCCATCTTGGACCCAGAAACTTTAAGATATCGCGGTATGTGCATGGTTCATGACTTAATGCTGTAATATAAACCGGCAGCCCTTGATTAAAACTTGGGTCTGACATATGACGAAAAATTTACATTTTTAGATCGTGTTCTTAGTGTCACAGCTGCTACTTCCAGATCTCTTGGATTAATTATTCGATTCTATTAAGACTCTTTTCTTTACTTACGTTATTTCTTAGCTTGAATATGCACACAGCCTGGTATTCCTTCTATAGTGCTCAGACTAATCTCTTAGAGCAAATCCAAAGTAGATTTTAGAAACCCCTTTTTTTAATGTAATGGACGCTGTCCTGTGCGTAGAATTAATTTCAATGACTTACTTGAACGACATGGCATCGTCTCACTGTTAGAAAAGAAAGCGCTCTGGTTATGCAGAATGTTATTACTGGTAAGATTTAATTCACCTGACTTACTGTCCAAAGTTGATTTTCTTGTGGCACCTTCAAAAGTAATTAACGCTTGTGTTAGAATTAGGATAAAAAGGTTATATAGTGCAACCAATTCAATATGACTGCCCATGCAGCACTGTCGTTTTGAAAGGTACACTCCGAGGAAAAATTTTAGGTGGTTGATTCACAAAATCAATGTAAATTTTAGGTTATCTACAGAAACTATAACTATAGAAATTGCAAGAAACGTAAAATTAACCTAACTTAAACAAAACTATCAACGACAGGAAAATAAACTAAATTTTACCTAACTGTACTAGCTGACAATATAGATCAAGCAAGTGAGAAGCAAGGAATTTTGCGTAGTAGTTCACATATTTTCCGCCAGTCAAATAGAATTGGTCGCGTATTAGTTAACTATTGAATTTAAAAGTTGTTCCAGATATTTAAATACTAACGAAGTCCTGTTGTTTCAAATTGTCGTTTTAGATACTTCATTTCAACTGTATTCAATTTTATTCCATTTACAGAGGGAATAAATGAACGTACGTCGTATCACTAGTTAATTGGCATTTTATTTATAAAACTAGAACTTTTTGTAAATCTCCAGCGTTCCTTTGTTTAGAAGAATTGAATTCATCCCTTTTTTTCAGTTTTCTTTTTTCATAGTAAGACTTCTAGTCATATAAATACACACGTAATATTTCATGAAACTATAAATCAGTATTGTATACATACATCTTAATCGTTTAATAAGCTAATATTAATTTAAAAAATTTGGTAAAAATAAAATTTATTAAATTTACTAAGGCTGGCAATTTTAATTAAAATTATTAAAACAATTAACCGCTTTAAGCAAACATTTCAGTCTTTAAGGACGTACATTCATATACGTCTCTAATTAATACTTGTTTTAACTAATAATCCACATTTGAACTAGGAAGTATTAAAATTTATCAACAGACCCCTGTATATGGTCTTGTGCTACAGTTAAATGTAAAAAGTATTGCTAACTTCGCTTGACTTAAATATAAATTCAATTTCACATTGTTTAGCTTGCAGCTGAACAATTTATAACAATTCGAATATACTTATTAAAATTATAATTTGAAATTAATTTCAACTAAATTATCCTCTTCAGCAAAAATAGTAGAGTATTTATTATACAATTTTATAGTACGCCTTAAGGTAAGAATAATTTACTAGTCATCTAATTAAAATACTTCTTTATTACCTGTTGAATAAGACAACTTTGCTTTTAAAATCTAGAACTTTAAATCATACTGTCGCTAGGGTATGTCAATGTTAATACATATTTTATATCTTTTTTGTACAATATTTTTTATAGTCCTAAAATGTATTAGGTAATTCGTGTAACTGTATAAATTCTATATTTTTTCCTTATGAACCTCATGTTGAAAATTAACCATCACTCAAAGAATTCGATATAATTTTTACAAAATTTTTAATTGGTGAACTAATTTTTAACATTATCACAAAACAATTGAACTGGAGATAATTATAATTTTTGTTAATAGAAACTCATGGAAAAAATTATAAATTATATTCAATCACAAACTCTGAAACAAAACGATATTATTCTAAAAACTAAAAAAAAAATGTAACGAAAGAATAATGCTTATATTCACCATGGTAAGCTCACGATCAAATTTTGGATTACTTCTTAGGGAATATTCCAATTCCTGAAGATTAATAAGAGCTGGTAAATGTCGCCTTACTCTTTAGAGCAGTGGTTTCCAACCTTTTTGTACCTGCGCCCCCCCCTTTAAAAAAAATTGTTGCGCCCCATTACTTAATTTTTCTAACAATCCAATTTCATAAATACTCAACTGATATTATAATCTATTTAATGGGCTACAAAATAATATACAATATTATGTAAAAATATACATAAAAAAATAATTATTTATTATAAGAAATAATAATTTTAAATGTAATAAAAACAAATCTTACAAAAATACAAAAAAAAGAATAGTAATTAATACAACATTATAAAAATTTAATGCGACGGTTGAGCTTGTTTTTCAGCACAAATTTTCTCAAACCGTGGTATCATTGAAGAAATCGCGGTTGTCAGTTCCTTTTCAATCACTAAGCGAGATCGATACTTTGTTTTAAAGACAGCTACTGTAGAAAAACCAGTTTCACATAGGTAAGATGTTACAAATGGCAATAAAATTTCTAATGGATGTTTTAGCATTTGTACCCGAAAAATTCGCGGCGAGGATTGTGGATTACAAAATGATATTTTAGAAACTAGAAACAGCTACATGCCCCCTAGCAAAAGTCTTCGCGCCCCCCTAGGGGGGCGCGCCCCACTGACTTTAGAGTATCCCATACGTGCTCTATTGAATTTAAATTATGACTTCGTTGTGGCCAGTCCATGACTTGAATTTTGACGCCTTGTGAGTAATCCAAAACTTGTCTAGCGATGTGAGGTGTCACATTATCCTATATGAAAATGAAATTGTTCCCTCTAAATGGTGTAAGAGGCACTACATGATCCTGAATCAAGGTTACTAAATGTATAAGGTTGCCTCGTAACTCTCCACCAATAATATTATTACGCGGGATAGCGTCACTCAGCGTGCCCATTCAAATTAAAATGATTTTGACTTTAATTTTATCATTATACAAAGCATGTCGTCCTTTATTTCAAAATATTGCTTTAAATAATGGTTAATGACTGCTAGTTACTGGTGTACTCATGGGGGTAAGAAGTATTCAATGTAGATCTTTTTGCCAGAAAATGCGCTTATAAATTATAAAGGAAATGAAGGTGGTTGACTCAATGAAACACCGTCACATATTAATTAATTTAGTATTCTACTGTCACAGCCCAGTTCTTCCAATAAGCTGTTATTACGGAGTTAACAAAGGGTTTTGTATGAAAAAAAAAATGTATTCACAAATGCAGTACTAACTGGATATCAAGATATTATTTGATGCAGTTTTCTTATAAATAACCAAAATAAAATTACAATCTTTATAAATAAAAAACTTTATTGAGTTAATACATTACTTTAATTCACATTTTTTTGCTCACACTATAATGTAAAACACTTGTAAATCGTCAAACAAAGTTTATATGTAAGCACATAAAACACTATGAAATTAGAAAACAGCACTACGAACACTACAAACATCAATAAAGAGCAGTAATTTGACAACTAGTCAACTAGACAGGAAACGCATGGCACGCCCGATGACGCGTAATATGGCGATCGCCATTAGTTTCGAGGCAACCTTAACTATTTACTAACCTTGGTCCTGAATAATGTTCTTGAGGTAGTATTCAGCATTCGCTGACCTATGGCAAATAGGGATTAACTCTGTGCCGGCGTCAAAGCAAATAGCTCCCCAGAACATTCTTGATTCACCACCAAAAAGCTCCATTTGAGAGATTGTGAAGTCATTAATATTATTCTCCAGTTCTTCGCCATATTATTTTGCGATCAATCTGGTGATTTTAAACTTACTCAAGTCTCGTCCGGAAACAAAATTCGCTTCCAATCTTCAACTGCCCAATCTGTATGATTTCTGGCAAATCTCAAACGTTGTAAGTAATGGTCCAACTGCATTCCTCCTACTATTCAATCTTACTTCCCTCAACATTCTCCTTACAGCTAAAGCAGAAACTCTTGACATCTTTGATCGCTTCAAACTGGTTACTGCTTGTTATTCGTCTATTTCTGAAAGCTTGTAGTTGCAAAAAACGATTATCTCTCGCATTGTGAGTCGTTTTCTACCTTGACCATGTCTTCTCGATTGCGATCGGGTTTCCCTAGATCTTCTCACGATGCTACTGTCGAATGATTAACGCCCAACAAGTTACCTACATAATGCATTGTACATACTTCTCCTAACAAAATTTAACCTATTATACATTCATTATTGCCTAAATGATGTGGTCGGTTCATGATTTTTAATTTAAACTTTATTAACTTAAAATTCCATACATGCAAAAAAATTAACAAACTCGTAATTAAAACTTAAATAATGCTTGAACTGTAACTTCAATGACTCGAGAAAATCTGTTTAATAAAACTTGACATTAACATTCGGTCTTTTCTACCAGAAATGTCACAATTACTGTGCAGTAAGATCTAGTAGCTTTACGTTATGTTTAGATAAAATAAAAAATTATCAGCTAATGGTGGGTTAATCTTGAACATGAGTTTAGTTCTTTATTATTAAAACATATCTGATTTGATTATTTAACATACAATTCTTTAATATCTGAGAAATATTATAGATCATTCATAAAATTCATTCAGAACTTACTATGTACATTTAATACGATGATATCCACGTTTATATTGTAGTTATCGAAGTTTAAATCTACTCGCTTTGAATAAAATTTAGTTACAACATCCGTAATATTCACCTGCGTTCTAAAAAGTGCTGATGCGGGCGAGCTTGTACGTGTGTTAACATAGTTTTTTACTTTACTCTTCATAATTCCTCTGTAGTTATTGTAGTTATTAATTAAACTACTAAACTTGAGAAAACAAGTTTATAAGTGAGTCTTTTTTTACTGTGCTACTGAATTGAAACAGTGAATTAGTGTAATAATACCTTTCTTACGTTCCGCTATTCATAGTTTTTAAGGTAATCGCTTCTAAGAGTCTAAAACAACAACAAAAACCTATAATGCACGGTAATCACTCAGAATAAGCAGTTTATTTTTTAACTTGCTTTCCTAAATTTGTTAAAAGTTTGAGTGCTTGTCTGTGGATAACATCGACAAAATCTTCTAATGACTTTGAAAATTGAACTTATCTAGATTATTATGTTTAATTATTTAATAACATGACTTAATATATTTTTTGAAATATTAAATCTACTCCTCTGCCTTAAAGATAGCATAATTTCTCATTTTCTGGTATTGCTAAATTACATAATAGTGTTTAATTTTTTTCGGTTTTTCAATAATTCATTTTGTCCTAAACCAGGTTTACATAATTTTACATACCTATTTAGATAATTTTTATCGAGACGTAAAATAAGAGACTAGCTTGTTACAATAATTAAAATTCTCGTTATTTTAATTCCCCTCCCCAACTTAGCGACAAATTAGATGTGACCAATATGTAGCTAAAAAAGTTTCGATATTACGAATGTTTTGTCATATATAGTAAGCCTTTTTCAATGGTATCCAAATATTTAAAATAAAGAGGTAAAGAAAGAAAGAAATATATTAACTACAAAGGTTTGCAGTGGAATGCAAGGTTTTGGGTGTGAAAATGTACAGTCGCGAGCACGGAAAACTGGACATTTATTTTATTTAGATAGTGTCTAATCATTAAATGACAGTCAATAACAGTCCTAAAGTTATATGTCTCAGTTTAAGTTGACAAAGAAAAAGACAAAGATATTAAAAAAAAAATTGTCACGCCACTGTGCGATTATAAAAAGTAGACGATATCCTAAAGGTGATCGACAATAACAAAAATACTTCCTTCGTCCAGAAATAAGTATCCGATTTGAGATTCAATGAAAAAAAGTAAATGTCAGATTTCACGCTAAAACTTTTAGCTAAAAGATTTGACGCTGAAGTTAAGAGTAAAGTGTAAAACGTAATTTGTAAACAAACTAAAGTTTTCTGCGTTGTTTGTAAAATAAAAGTGAATCTTTAAAAACAGTTTTTTTAACGAATAATTTCAAACTGATTTATCTCAAATATGGACAATCCAATCAATGTTTTGGCTACAAATTCACAAAAGAAACCTAATTTGGCTTCAAACTTACAGTAAGCTCTCTACCATTCATTATTAGAACTCAGTAACAACGCCAAGCTAAAGCGTGGCGCCATGAAAATTTAGTAGAGTATCCGAGAAAACTGCTAGCAGGATATGGCATCGAGGAAAGCAATCATTAAACGATGGATTAGTATTCTCTTGTAAAAAGGGACGTATTGGCCGAAAACCAAGAATGCTTGATATAGAAGCAGTTAAAGCAATTCCACTTAATAATCGGAGTACTATTCGTTCTTTTGCACATTCTATTGTCATTAGTAAAAGAATAGTTAATAATCGATTAAAATCCGGACAAATAAGGCGAGATTCCAATGCTATAAAGCCATATTTGACGAGGGTCAATAAAATTGCACGATTAAAGTACTGCTTACCAATGCTTAAACCAGAAAGTGTAGTTGATGGAACACCTCATTTCAGGGATATGACTGATCAAATCCATGTAGACGAAAAGTGGTTTTACATCGCAAAAACATCCAATACATGTTACTTGGTAGAGGATGTACAGAATCTGTAAAAGTAAACGCTTTCTTATGAAAGTAGTGTTTCTAGCCGCTGTTAGTCATTCTTGCAAACTTGCAAAGTTAATAGAGATTAGCTGCTCTTTTTTATCAGAATAAGCATTTTGATGGTAAACTTGGCATTTGGCCTTTCGGATTTGAAAAACCTTCTAACAGAAACAGCAAAAATCGCCCTGCTGGTACAATGGAAACTGAAGTTATTTCGTATGTGACTAGAGACGACTACAGAAAAATGATAATCGAAAAATTGCAATTGAACAGAAATGTTTTGTTATTGTCCATCTCACCCAGCTGTTACGTATGTAAACATACGTTATAGCGCATGTGTGTGAGGTATTATTATTTATACACATTCTGAATATTTTGAATTCATAAGCGTCGCGTAATATAATTTTCGGGTTATTTTTAATTTCGGTGTTCGTGTCATAATTGAGTCACAATATTTTGGATTTATATCTACACAATTACATCTTTTCATTTATCATATGTTGTCTCTTTATTTCTAGGACGCCTGTATATTTTTACCACAATAGTGATTGTTTGTAATTAATTTAATAAACGTAGCACTTTTATTTTATGTCCGTAAATGAAAGAGTCTAGACGTAAAAACGACGTTCCAAAGAGAATAAAATAAAAATTTACTGTTATGCCTCAACCCAAGTAAATGCTAGTTGATTCTTTATTCGTAGTATGGAATAAAGAAAATGTTTGGATAATTTAATTGCAGGCCATCTAATTCCAGCATAGGAAAAGTTTGTCAAAATTGTCGATTAAATTCAAATTTGTTTTGTAATTTACAACTCAAATCAAACACGTTAATAATTACAATATAAAAAAATAATAAAATTTCATTTTCTTTGTCGGCAAAATTGATTTTGAAAGCATACATTATAATCACGTTATTTTTTTCTTAATTGAATGACATACCTGTTGCGTGACGTTGAGGAAGGACTCGCACAGACTGAATGTTGGTCTTTTCACACTGTCTCATCATCCTACTACTAGTTTCTAACAGTATTACATATAAATTCATATCTACTGGTTATAATAAACTTTAGATTTAGATTAGCAAAAGATTGCGATTAATTTTTACACCTGACGTTTAATTACTAGCGTCCTCTATGACGCTATATGTAACAGTAAAAACACATCCCTCGTATAAAGATCCTAGATTATAATGAAAGACTAAGGCATATTGAACACGAAGTTTGGAGCCTCATTAGCGCACGTTTGTCCTTAATACTCGATACCGCAACTAATTCATGGTGATTTTGTTTGTCTTCATTTGCTAGTAAATTTCCCTGTTTCAAATTTTATTTTCCCATTTTTGTTTAGGGCATTTTACAAATCCTTTTATAAAACTTCGAACGATCTTTTTCTGCGAATAAGCAGATATATACACGGCAAGGGACAAATCTCCAGGAGACTAATGTAGAAACGCACGCTATGCTACAGGTGTTCACTCACGCACATCCGGATTTTTTTGTAAGCATCGAAGCATAAATTGGGTAAATTGTTTAATATATGCATTTTCGTAAATTTTCTTTTATTATCTATATTCTTACCGTCGAGCCCCGGTATATTATTTTCCATTTTGCAAGTTTAATTTCGTTTAACGCTCTCTGATTTTATTATTTTGTAACTGCCTCCTACCGTTTCCAATTTCATCCCGCGGATAGAGGCATTTGTTCGAAGGTCGTTAACGAACTCAGTTGTAAGTTGTATGTATCGTCGATTAAAGGGGAAGTTTAAAATTCACTAAAACTACAGCTTTGAGTTTTAATTATTGCTTTTGCGGATCCCTGCGTAATACGTGAAATATTCTTGGATTTGCCGTTTACCGTTAATTGTGGTTTAGAAGCCTAAATTGGAAAATCCCAGATTTTATTGCGGCATATCCTATACGAACCTCCAGAATAAATAAAACTACCCCTGGTGCAGACATATCCAGACACCTGACACCTTAGTCGCAACTGCCGACGGATTCGGTTCTCCAGTGTCGAATAGACGACGAAAATCGGCAATCTTTAGAAGCCTGTATTACCCATTGTAACTTCCATTTCCGGCTGATTGTACGTAGACACCGACCTGTGTAGCATTTCGCGGTTTTTCGCTTTTGTTTTTAGTAGCCTGTATGCGCATGCGCCTACGCTAGCGCGATCCCTTTTCTCTGTTTTCAGATCTGAGCTTCCGTAAGTAAAATTGAGTGGCGCTACCTACCATCCTCTATTTTAGAACCCACGCTGTCCTCAGTGACTAAGGGCGCATACAATAAATAGAAGCTCCCAAAAAATATGTGCGATACGACTACCAGTTTCGAACTGTTTTCGGTCATCTGCTGAACGCCATCTACTTTTAGTGCTACCTACAGCGCCTACGCGCTGTAGGTAGCACCAAATAACGCGCAGTTTTATTTCTGTAAACCCCATGCAGTGACGCCAATGCTGGCCGACCTAAGTGCCTGTCTCTACTTATAACTCATCTGTTAGGTTATTTCTTACTTCTCACTTCTAATATGTTCCATACCTATTTTGTCCCATGGGGCCTCATTTAGTTTGCGAAACTCATTTATAGATTCTTGTTATAGATTCAATTTTTCTGTTTCAATTGTGTCATACTAAATGAGAAACAATGAATCATATGATTCTTTGTTCTTCGGTTTGTTATGAAAGCATCCTGACAGTAGTCATTCAACTCGAATTCTGTCTATACCTTAGATGTTTTAGTACAATCTCATAGACCTTTCTGATAAAACTCAATATTGAAATTGCTTTGTTTTTTTTTGTACCTGTACACAATATCTTCAAATAGTGACGTAAAGATTAGTGTTGCCGATTTTTGTTTTATTTTATATATAAATCACCTACATGTATACAGCGGTTTTCATATATTCCAATATAAATACTAAGAATTAAACGAAAAATCTTATCCTATAATTTAGGTGTGATTAACTGATTACTATTATTATACTTGCCATGTAGAAAATATAAATTGTCATTGGGTTATTGCTTCATGCCAGAAAGTTATACAAATACAGAATATAATACCAGGGCATATTTAAATAACATCGAAAAAAGTGACGAAAGATGAATTACTAATGTAAAATTAATTATATAATTATAGGTCTGTTTTAAACTCAGATAGAATCGGCAGTAAATAGTTTTCATGAATTAAAATTTGCATAATAAATAAGATAGCGCACATGTGTGCCGATCTTTTGTCGACATCCAATACAAAAGGTATAATTTCGCTCGTCATTAATCTAAATTCTCTAAATTACAGTGAAATGAGGATGTTAACTTGACACTCGTTTCTTTTCTTTCGCTTTACGGTTTGTTGATTTTGACAGTTTTATCTGTGCGATAAAATATACCTACTCGTTGACCGTCTGAAAAATGTTTTCATTAGAATTTACAGATAAGGTCGATCCGAATTTCGAATGTGACTTCTTCGTTTCCTTCTTATTATTTATAGCCGACACACAAATTATTCATAATTATCACATAGTTATTTATGCTAACATCTTATAAGTAAGTTTTCCTTTGTTTGCTAAAAGACTATAATTTTTAAAATAAATATGTATTGTAATTTTGTATTAAAACTTTTGTATTCGGATATCAATTTATTAATATTACACTACCGTTCACGGAAGTTTGATCAAAGAGCAAAATTATTAAAAAAAACAAATGGAAAAAAAAACTACAAAATAAAATAAATAAAGTATATAACAAATAGAGACCGGACACATCGGGCTTAAATGACGTCATTTCGACGGACGATATAAATAGTCTACAACATCTGTAATCACGCAGTTATTGAATAGCACTATTCATTCGATTAACCGCACACAAAAAATGTGCAGTTAACCGAATGAATAGTTCTATTCAACAACTGCGTGATGTACTTACAGATGTTGTAGACTATTATATCGTCTGTCGTAATGACGTCCATTTCAGCTCGATGTGTCCGGCCTCTAATAATAACATAACAGAAAAATAAATATAATTCTAAATTATTAATGAACTAATTAATAATCTTTCATTAATTAAACTTATTTTTTGTCAAAAAATCCTCCGTTAGACTTGAGAACTGGCTGAACACCAAATGGCATTCTAATTAAATTTTGAATTGTTTCGTCCGATATTTTATTCTATTCATTTGGAAATATAATCAAACACTATCCCTGGAAGTAGGACCAGCTGTTCTCACCTTCCTATCGAGTTCATTCCATAACAACATCATAGAATTCAAATCCAAGCTTCTAGGCGGTCAAATCTTAATTTGCAAAATGTCTTCATCTTGTTTTTTGCGTCAAATAATCTTTACATAATTTAGCGGAACTTTTGAAATTTAATTTTAGTTTTTATTTATCCAAAACCAGAATTAAGGGTTTGTTTAGAAATTTTTGCAAGTGAAAATTCAAATTTGAGTGTTTAATGCACTAAGCGAGTACAAACTCAATTTTCAATTTACGGGATAATGTATGAGGAGTAATATTTTATGAACAAGTAGCCAGTGTACTTTGTCTCTTTATCGTGCGTAAATGTGAAATTTTGTTCAATTAAGCGCAAACCAGTAGAAGAATTTTCTAGAATCGCATGATAATTTTCCTTGCGCAAAAACCTGATAAGGTTTTTGCACATTTTGAATTTCTTGGAATGTAAAATAACCCCATACTAAGATGGAACCTCTATTCTGACAAAACGCCACGTTGACCGAATATTTTAAACTTCGATTCGTCAATCCAGAGGACAATTTTCCATTATTCTATTCTCCAGTGTTAATTTTGTCGTGCCAATTCCAAAATTATCTATCGATTACCTCGATGCACACATGATTTGCGCATGTTGCTCGTTTATGCAAATTACCCTTTTGTAAACGACATTTTTCCGTATTTACTTATATTTCGTGTTGTGTTCCGCGATTTAATTCTGTCGCTATTTTCCTACGATTCCTTTTGCTAACTAGATTGTATTTGGCGATTATTCCCTTTCGTGGCAATTCGAGGCGGACCTGATTCTGCACGGTATTAAACACCTCCGATTTCTTGATGCTGACAAATAGTATTATTAGCCGTAGATTTTGATAGTCTTTCACTAATTTGCCAACTTGCATAACCTTTCTCGTACAATACAATAATAGCACGCTCTTTTTTACAGCAATTGGTTTTCTGCACGGCATATTATTCGCAGTAGTTTTAACACCTAGATTATTATTACTTAAAAACGTAAGGGAACCCTACCCTTAGTGAACTCAACAAACTCTCCAAACTCATTATGCTGTAAAAAGGAAAAATATTAAATGTGCTGTCAACATTTGAATAAAAAAGACATTTAGCAATTACTTATTCATCGTCTTGAAGAACAGTATGTTAAACTACACCATCATAAATTACATGTATTTATTAAATAATGTCTCTGGAATGGTGTATTACAGAAAATTTGCCGTCCAAATTTCGACATGTAAAAGTATGACAAACTAAATATCAAGGTCATTTATGTGTATTTATAGTTAATTCTAGGAATTATACTTGTTAAAATTGGTCGAAGACATAAGTGTTGGTATTAGGATATTGCCATCTTCTTCTTCTAATTTTTGAGGTGGGTGCCAGCACGTCCAGGTATTTGAGCACAGTGGTCTTTATAGCACCACGAATACATCTCTCAGTTCTACTCTGTTAGTCTTGTGTCCTCGATAAAAGCCACTATCCTCCTCAGGGGAAGTTTGAGTACCCTCGTAGGATCCAATATATCTCTTCTGAAGTGTTTCTGTCTGAGTCACTTCACTTCCTAACAATTGCATATTAACGAAGGCTAGTTTCCTCCTGTTTTTCACACTTCCTACGCCAGGGCTCGCTAACCAAGCCCATGCTGTACAGATGCTTCCTTAAAGAACAATGTCCGGTTATTAATCCAGTAATAATTTTAATTTCTTTTTTGTTACTACGAATCAGGTTGGCTGAAAACCTAGTGTCCAGCTACCTTAGTAATATTTTAGTATGGAGGTGACCTTCCGTTAGGCTCCATTTCTTTTCATATTCTCTTTCTAGCCATAACCATATCTCCCTTCTAGCGAAATTCTTATCGATTACATATACAGGTTCTGGTCCTATGAAGTTAGTACAGTAATCCTTCTACATATGTGGTTTTGACGTCCGCGAATTTTGATCATTCGCGATAATTAAAATGCGGACGAATTCCACATTCGCGACTTTTGGATTTTATTATTCACGAGTGTCGTGGCTACTGGTCCTGCCAGCGCCAAAATTGTTTCTCAAGTGCGAAATAAATCTCTTGAAGCGACATAAAGTGCTTTAAGCGTTTGGTTGGAGGAAATGTCTCAGAACCATGTTCCGATCAGTTTTGCTCTGATAAGAGCTAAGGCAAAAAAATATTTGATCATATAAACAAAGATTCTTATTCATTGTTGGACTTCCAGGCCAGCAAAGGTTGACTTGAAAATTTCAAGAAAAATCATAATTTGCATAATATAAAATCGAACGGCGAATCGGCGTCTGCTGACCATGAGGCAGAAAAAAATTCCCCGGAGAACTTAAGAAAAATAATTCAAGAAGTAAGATATCTACCACAACAGGTGTATAATGCGAATGAGATAGAACTGTTTTGGAGGAGATAGCCGAGTAGGACTTTCTTTTCCAAAACAGAAAACGGCTGGCTCCAGGCTTAAACGTGGCAAAAGATCGCGTTTCTCTTTTCTTGTGTTCAAATGCCTCATGTGATATATCGGTCTGTAATTCCGCAAAAATTGAAAAAATAAAGATCAGTTACCCGTTTCTTGGCGAGCTAATAAGAACTCATGGGTCACCGGTATTTTATTCCAGGAGTGGTTTAATGATTGTTTTATCCCTGACGTTAAGAACTATCTTACGCCTCAAAAGCTTGACTTCAAAGTCCTTTTACTAATCGATAGCGAACTTGAACATCCCTCAATTCTGGTAGGAGTTCATTCTAATGCTAATGTGATATTTTTGCCCCCAAATACGACGTATTTAATTCAACCCCTGGATCAAGGAATAATTTCAGCTTTTAAAGCCTGTTACACCAGGCGATGTTTCAAGCAAATTTTGGATTCGACTGAGCTTAATTCAGAAGAAACAGAGATCTCCAGTTGGAAAAAATTTAACATAGTGGATTGCATTGCGGATATCGACGCCTCACTGATAGTGTTGAGTTAGGACAAGCTCTATCAATGCATGTTGGAAGTATCTTTGACCGGAAGTGGTTGTTAAAGAGAACCCCCTTCCGCCTATAACAAATAAAGAACAAGAGATCATGGAACATGCCCATCAAATTGGGGGTGATGGATTTGAGGATTTCAGGCAAGATGAAATTCATGATCTAATAGAATCTCACGGAAACGAGCTAACCGAAGAAGAGCTACAAATCCTTTTTTAACATGCTTTTTCTCCAGGCAAGAAGTCCTCCACGAAACACCTAAGAGAAATTTTAATCTTGCAACAACAACTTGTAGAACAAGCTCTTGAATTTGATCCGTTCCTTATTCGAAGTTTAAGGAAGAAATCGAGGCTGCGATGGCTCCTTACGTCGAACTTGAAAAGTTACAGACGCAATCGGCCAAACAATCCCAGATTACTCGTTATTTTCTGCCCTCAACAAGCAACAATTTACTAAACTATAATTATATACACATGTAGATTAAAATATAAGTTTGCAGACGTTGTGTAATGAAAAAAAAGTATATATATATACATATTAATATTAAATCGTAAAACAAATCACATATGTTTTGTACCTTTATTTACCATTATGGAACCTAATTCTCCCATTTACACAGAAAGATGGACTCAACATTCGCGAAGTTTTTCTGGAGCGCCACCCTCGCGAATGTTAAGGGATTACTGTATTAATACCTTCCTCGGCTAACTCATAGCCTTTAATTCCCTCATGTCCGGGTATCTACATTAATGACACAGTATTGTCTCGTGTCAGTCTAATGCTAATAATATAATGCTAATAATAAGTCTTTCAGAAACTCAACAATAAATCGTGAAAAAAAGACAACACAAGAGAACTTATTTCAAAATAATTTTTTTAATTCCATCTACTGTCAATTTTTACTTACTATATATCAACAATAAAAATTCCCCTTTGTCATCCTTGATTCTAAATATTAACGTGTATTGTGGCAACAAACGTTTCAATTTTTGCATGAATTTTTAAATGTATTTTTATGATGTTGTATTAAACGCCTTTAGAAATGTATGAAGAAAGTCTTTCCACATATTGTTTCGGAAGCATTTTGTTGGGCTTATAAATTAAGCTTGCGACCAATCGAGGAAGTTTCCTGAACACATTTGTCGTTAATGTTATATAGGCGACAAAATACTAATAATACTGTAAAGAAAACAGCGATTTATATTTAATAAAAACCATTAAACAATTATTATAAATAATTAAAAATAAACAAACGCGAACGCCCAGCAATAAAATATCTGAGTATACAAATAATTCAGCACTTGTACGATGATAAATTTTATCGTATATCTATCTGCTGTAATATCTCCTTAAAATTTCGGCATTCTTTTGAAAATAAAATCCTTTTACGTCAAATTAAAAATAATTTACTTAAAATACAATAGGCTGTTTGTATACCTAATCTTGTAAATTCACAATTTAAATTATAATTTTTCACTTCAATATGTTATTATGCAATTTAATTGTAGAAATATTTACGTAAATTGGATAACATAATATAACAAATACATAACAAAAGCGAATTTATTTATAAATGGCTGTATATTAAACTACATCCTGGTTATATTAAGACAGTAACAGTTACTTAATTTCTGTTATAATACGGAATATTTTAACTTTTTTTAATCTAAAATCAGAATTAGGTCTCTGCTTAGAAAATTTTGTGAACACCTGCCCTTAACTATTTTATTTTTGCAGTTGAAAATCCCAACTTTAAATGTTAAATGCAACAAACAAGCACAAATCGAATTTACATAATCATTTAAGAGAAGTAACATTTTATGAACAAGTGGAGTGTGCTTTGGGTCATTATCCTGTATAAATATGAACTTTTGCGTAATTAAGTGCAAACTAGATGGAAGTAGAATTTTTAAAAATTGCACGATATTTTTCTTGTGCGTTATTCTAAAATTTTTTTTACAAATTTTCCGTTCCCTGGAATGAAAAGCAACCCCATCCTAGGATGAAATTACTTCCATGTTTTACAATTGAAACAAAACAATCGTGGAACATCTTTTCGGTTCGGGATCTGACGAAAACCCAATGGCGTTGACTGAGTATTTCGAAATTCAATTCATCAGTCCAGATTGTATTTTTCCACTATTCTACTAACTAGTAGCGATGCTGCAGTGCCCGTTCGAACCTCTTCTATCGATTTCCGCAACGCAAAAATGGTTTGCGCACAGCTACTCGACCATGAAAATTACCCTCTTGCAAACGATGTTTTACTGAGATTCTGCGTCGTGCTTCGCGATTTAATTCCGTGACTATTTCTGGTGCGGTTTCCTGCGATTCCTTTCGCTAATTAATTGTATTTGGCGATCTTTCTCTTCCGCGATGATTCGAGACGGACTTGATCTTGTACAGTATCCAACACTCTCGATTTCTTGATACCGACGAGTAGCATTATTGGCCGCAAATGTTTAAATATTTAGCTTTTCACTAATTTACCCGCTTCCATAGTCTTTCTCACACAATACAATAACCGTTTTTTCTACAGCAATTGATTTTCCGCGCGGTATTCAACATTCACAGTAGTTTTAAAACGTAAATAATGATTATTTAAAAAGAGTTAATACAACTCTACGCTTAGTGAAGATACTTGCACAAATTAGCTCATCACAACGTCGTAGAAATGCAATTGTAGTATCACATAAAATTACATTGTGTATAAAGTTGTTACATGCTTACCAGGTTTTATGGCTCTATTCAAAAAAGGGATAAATTCTCTGAACAATTACTTATTTACACATTTTCAATAAATAAATTTCACATATAATACGCAGGTACTTCAAAAGATTCAATGAAACTATACGAGATGTGATAATTAAATAACGACACGGGTCTGGAAAATATGCTTAATTGAAAACGTATTACAAATAACTGTTAATCCCCTTCGATATACTGCCCGTCTATCTATACACCGTTGCATACGTGTTATCTATTGCCTGAAGCAGTGCTGCAGGTTTTCAAGTATTACCCTTTTCAATAAGTCTTCCGTTTGTCCCTTGACCAGTTCTACACACCGAAAATATGTGCCCTTTAATACACTTTCAATTTTTGGAACAGGCAGAAGTCCAATTAAGCGAGATCTGGTGAATAGGGTGGATGCTCGAGGACAGTGATTCTCCTCTCCGCTAAGAATTGCTTCACAGAGAATGTATTGTGCCCTAGTGTGTTGTTCTAGTACACCATGTATAAATACATTAATAATATATATATATATATATATATATATATATATATGTTAAACATATATTATTAATCTATTATTAGCTTAAATTATTTACAAAAACACTTTGTATTACCAATAATTTATTCTAACGAAGACAATAAAAGTCGAAACGTTAATATTAGTATTTTTTAAATGATGAATAATAATTAAGCCGAACCCCAAGAAATAATTAACCATTTATAATTAAAGAGAAAAATTTCCGAAAAAAAAAAAAAATATATATATATATATATATATATAGACTATTAAGTATTATCGACCGTACTGTATTAGTAAAAATTAATTAACGGGTGGGCAGTCTGTCAAATAAAAAAAAAACTCATTTATTTCACTCTATATATTTCATAACGAGTTTGTTACTCCTTCAGGAGTGTCTACATGTTTAATAAAACCACAATATATTAAACAATATGATAATAATAAAATACTTACAATTGAGAGTTAAAATCTAGCAAAGACGCCACTAAACATGTTAAATAGTCATGTTGTCTACAGGATACCATGTTCGGTTTGTCGTGGCGTGTACATAGGCCAAACGTCACAATGGCTAAAACAGCGTATCACACAACACAAAAGTGATGTCCGTATTGGTAAGAGATCTTGTGCTCTGGTGGATCATGCACTTAATCTCGGTCATACATTTAATTTTGGCGGTGTCAGAATTGTGGACGCTGAAAATAATTACAAAAAAAGATGCCTTTTAGAAATTGTTCAAATCAACGGAGACACTAATAGCGTAAACTATACATCGGATACGAATGGACTAAGTATAATCTATTAATATACTCGGTATTGGTGGTTAATTGACCTGCCAAGTTTTATTAACTAGTCCTCGTATCGTTTAATGTATAGTTTGTTGTTGGTTTCGATTTTTTATGACATCGGATTTTGCTGTGTGTTTTAGATGTCTAGTTTTATATTTTAACATTTAATGTATATTTTTTTTTAAAAGGTTGACGATAAACAAACATCGTATTAATTTAATTTTTAAATTTTATTGATTTTAACATGTTTAGTTCCGTCTTTGCTAGATTTTAACTCTCAATTGTAAGTATTTTATTATTGTCATATTGTTTAATATATTGCGGTTTTATTAATCATGTAGGCTCTCCTGAAGAAGTAACAAATTCGTTATGAAATATATAGATAAATGAGTTTTTTTTTATTTGACAGACTGCTCACCCGTTAATTAATTTTTACTATATATATATATATATATATATATATATATATATATATATATATATATATATATATATATATATTATAATGAGATAAAACACCATTACTTTAATTTAAATTATTTTATGTTAATAGCAACGTTATGGTGAAATAATGCAAAAGTTTGATTATATTTACATTTACATTTAGTTTTCAAATATGATTATATTTTTATTTAGTTATATTTTTAAGTAAATAACAATATTCTTGAAGAGTATTTGTAATTTTCTATAAGTCGGTCAAAAGTTGACAGGCATTGTGAATTTGTTTAATGTCGTTAATTTAGAAATATACTTTATCAAAATGTAAAAGGAATTATGCAAAAAGTAAACTTTAGACATTGATAATTAATCATTATTATTAATATATCCCATATTAAAAAGAAATAGAGTCAGCATATTTTAAAAATTCTGTATATATACAGGCTGTTCCCTGAGGTAACCGACAAACTTACACAGTGTATTCTAGAGGTGATTTTAAACAAAAAAGTTCACATACACTTTGCTTAATTTCTTTTTCGTTCTTTAGATTTCAACAAAAGAAGAAAACTGTTTCAGTAATGTATTTAATTATGAAATTACATAACAAACTAATAAACTAATATTATAAAAATTACTCGAAATGTTCGCCTCTTCTTTCTAGTCATTTTCTAAAATGACAAATAACCTATAGTTACTTATGTTATTTATCGATAACTGATAATTCTCAAAATACTATCAGTAACCATGCCTAGAGCCAAAAGCTAACTTTATTTTGAAAAATATAAAAAAAAGATTAAATTTCGATGGAGAATTGAATTATTTTTTGCTCTCTAAAAATATAGGCGAAATATTAAAAAAATATTGAGAATTATTCAATATAAAGCAACAGAAAATTACTTACGTTTATGTGTAAACATATAATTATCTTTGTAAATATTAATTTATCTATTACACTGATTTTTCGAAGAACATAGCTTTCTTTCGGAGAAAAGTATAGAAGAAATGTTTATATTTATAAACTTTGTTACGAATTAAAGTGTAATTTTCCGGCTTTCCCGAGAAACACCATTTAGCTGTTCTACGCAATATGAAATCGGACAAGCCTTACCTGCCATATTTGCCAATATCCAGATTGGAATAGTCACAAAAAGGATTTCTTCATCTAGAAACTACTAGAGGACAATGCAGATTTCGAGTTTGGGTAGAATCGATAGCCATTTCGGCAGTCTACCAATAGAATTTCCAGTTAAAATCCAGGAAAGTCGGATAAATCACAGCCAGACAGAAATAGAAGCCTAAAATAAACAGAAAATAGGACGGAAAATATTAAATTAATAAAAAATAAAGTTAGTATTATAATAATTAACTACTAAAATTAACATTTTAGTAAACAAACATATTGATTCAAAATATTATCCAAGATTCACATAATTGCTTAGAAGTATTGTGATATAGCCAAAGTGTAAATACTTTATCAAGGATTAATAAGTTAACGAATTTAATTTATTCGCTAGGTCGTTTGTCACGATAAATTAAAAAACTAACATTTAAATATCAACACTATTATCAATTATTAATAATACTGCTTTAAATAACAACTTCATAATTTCTATCTAATCTACTTAAATTAAAAGTGTATCATAATAGTTTTCAAAATATTAAAAATACAGTATTTACTTCATAAGCAAATTATTAAAGGTGTAAATCAGAGCCAATAATAATAATTACAGTATTCGCACGTGTTAACATCTTTCTGCATTATTTCACAATAGCTTCGTCCTTGTGTAGAAATAGTTTCAAATGTAGGAAGCGATTTGCAAAATAAACAAATCAGAAATTATTTATAGAGGACATTAATCTCGAAAATTTCACCGAAAGTTTATTTTATTTACACAATAAAAGCATTACAATACTAAAGTTTTCAAAGATTGTAAGTATTAGTATATTACTACTAATAATTGTTTTAATAAATACGTTTTCATAGTTTTGTTCAATCGTACAGATTGAAGAAATTATAATGTGCAAATCATTGTTAGAAATTACAAGTCTGTATAGCCTGAAATAGTTTTATTTACCTATTGATTAAAATAACAAATAGCTGTCAAAACACGAATTACCTTTTATTTCTTTTTAAATATTGAACTTTCTGTTTCAAAAATACCTCTCGACTTATACATCCATTGGAACAATCGTTGCATTATTACTTCGTTATTTTTAATAATACGAGGTGCTACCCAGAAGTTCTCGGAATGTAAATAAAAAACACAATAAATTGTTCTTACAACTTACAACTTAGAAGTATTCACCTTCCGCATGAACACACCGATTTTTGCGGCTTGTCCATAACAGGTACAATTATATTTTTCATTTTCATTCTACATAGGTTTTAGATAAAAAAGATAACATAAAAAATTTATTTAAAGGAAAAGATGTGATTATGTTATGATATTATGATATTAAAAAAAGTAAATATAAGCAAAATTATGTACAGCAAGCCAGTTAAAAACCAAACCCATGAAAATACCAAGAAAGACAGTCAGGAAAAGTTTAGAGAACAAATAAGTTAATGCAAAATGTTTAATAATGTTTAATTAAGGGGGATGAGAGAGGATGAGAAAGGAGAAGTAGAACCATAAACTTTCTTCTAATTATTCTAGCAAACTATATAAACAAATAAGTTTCTTTACTATGTATGCTACAGAACAAGAATCACGTTTATTTTTACAGAAAATCTTAAAAGTAAAGTTATCTTCTCTAGTAACTTTTAACTGCAAATACTTGTACAATTAATTAGTCAGCATTAAATTCCCTGTAAACCTGCTGCTCGAAATGATCACATAAAAGATTCGAAGTTCATGCTTTTGATTAAAATGATTGTATTTCTGATTATAGACTTATTATATACATACCATTTCATTTCGAATTTTTATTATAAACCAACTAAACCGGAAATGTTTTGCTATGGCTAGATTTGAGTATATATATATATATATATATATATATATATATATATATATATATATATATATATATATATATATATATAAGTGTTTAGATAATTTATTAGCCGTTTATTAAATATAACAATTGATAAATTATTGGAGTTTTTCGGCTTTTATATGAAATATTTACAAATATCAAATTAGAATGTATGTAATTGCAATTACATACATTCTAATTTGATATTTGTAAATATTTCATATAAAAGCCGAAAAACTCCAATAATTTATCAATTGTTATATATATATATATATATATATATATATATATATATATATATACAATGAATTTCACTTAAGATGCAATATACAAACATGTATAGGTTTTTTATTCCCATAGAAACTAGGTAATACATTCTTACATTGTCCCACGTAAAATGCAACGTATCAATATAATTTGACATTAGTTAAGTCAAAAGTAGCAGTATTTCTATTTCGATAGTAGCTTAGTATCAATCTTAAATGATATACACAAAGGAAGAGAGAACTCAGTTAGTGACATGGTATCTTTCGGG
The DNA here is from genome assembly GCA_935421215.2 of Melolontha melolontha. NCBI lineage: Eukaryota > Metazoa > Arthropoda > Insecta > Coleoptera > Scarabaeidae > Melolontha > Melolontha melolontha. Next base: position 50,621,910 of record OW285235.1, on the reverse strand, counting down.
ATTCAGTTTGCAAAGAACGGCTGACGTGTTTCACGGAAATGTAGTTTTAATCCTAAAACACTACATTGAATTAAATAGGCTTTACTGTCAATAATTTGACAAAACAACCATGAAAGATATCATATCGATCATAACTATTACACAGTGGGACAGTGCAAGTGCATAGTATTTTCGTATCTATGGTTAATACATTCATATATTGCAAGTTACATGAAATTCTCTGTATATATATATAAACTAAATGAGCACAATTGAAAGTATGATATCAATTATTGTATTTAGTTAAAATTACATATTTACATACTACGGAACTTCATAAAATTTAACGTTCGCTTTATAAAAGTAAGAATGTAAATAAAACCAATTGTCAAAACAACAGCACTCGAGCTTACTTCTACGCATGCACGACAGCATTTCTTACTTCGTGAACTTCAATCTGAGGAGCACTGTCTCATGGCGCCATCTACATTTAAATAATAGTATTGCTAATATCATAACGGGTGTTCAGAAACATTCGAAGTCAAGTGGGCTCTGAACAAAAAATCGTATATCTTTACTTAAGTATCTGATTTGTAATAATTAATAATTATTAAATGACAACTGTTGTCTGTCAAAAATCAATCTATCTCAGACATGACTTCATATTTTCAGGGACTACTTTGACTTCGAATGATTCTGAACACCCGTTATATTATTAGGCTCGTAACTTTCTTCTACTAGTCAGTTCGAGGATTTCAATAGCTATAAACCTTTTCCCGACAGAGCGGATCTTTTGCAAAAAAAAAACCGCGCCTAAATTATTCTAGTAGTTTGAGTGAATACGAATATTGCCATTTATATATGTAGATTATATCAAATTTTTGGTTAATTCTTAGAGGCACAGACAAAAACCATTTCTTTTTACCTAGACTACACACGAAATAAAAAAAAATTATTGATAAAAAAAATATATTTTATAGGTCTGAAAAAGTATACATAAAAAGTGCTAAGGTAACATTTCCTGCTAGGTTTGCGAAACTAGTTTTGGGTATTAGTTGTATGGTACCGCTAATACTGTAATGAAAAAAATGGAATAGGTTATTTATTTTGATTAACATATTGTAATTCAGTAAAAAACTCCTATTGTCACATGTTTTAATGTAAACTAAAGGTCTTCAATCTTTGATCGATCCGATAAATATAATGTTGAAAATATTGTTTGATAATAACATTGTATGTTGGAACTACAGTTGCTGGTTAAGCTCAATAAAGTGACATTGATACATAATGTGTATTTTATTATTTATAAATTATGTTCTATTTAATTTCAAATTTTACCGTGGAAAAGATCCAATTCTTGCGCGGAAATTTGTTAACGTTCTCCAATTATTTGCCTAGTTAGTCTGCCTTTTCTGCGATCCACACTAAATAGCAACCCAACACTCATAATATCGACTAAGAAGAAAACCTTCGTATGCCTCTCTTTTCTGCAATTTCCTAAAATAAGTTTAATCCATATATCGTTTTTGTTGTTTATTAAATACGAATGCAATTATTTACTAACAAATTTCTACGCAAATACTTTTGCTGTAAAACTCCTAATTTGGTTGAACTTGATTACATTCAAATCAGTTAATGCGATTAACGAGCAACTCGGTTTTAACTTAAATTACTACCAAAAATTCTTAGAACTAGAGTCTCACGAAAAAGGAATCCTTAGGCTTTGATAACGAAACTACAGTAAATTTATAGTGTAAATGCCGCAAATCTGCTTTTCACTTGCTTCACCAATTCGAAGGATCTTGTTCAGTATTCTTATCTGATTAGTATTGTCCAGAGGCTGGATAGCCTCCACGTAAACATGATCTAAGAGTCGTTTTTCATGACTCTTGACAAATTTTGCGATTGTCTGGCTGATAGTGTACCTATTTCCAGGTACTTGTGTGATGGTCATTGTTTTTAAAGTATCATGGATCATTTACTATTCCCCTCAAAACTTTGTTTCGAAAGCGCTGAATTATCTGTATTTTTCTTTAGTACAGTCCAATCGTTGGATACCATACATTCCAAACTAGCATCACGTCTGTTCATACAATAGAACTTTATTATATATTGACAACATGGAGTTCTTTCCCAACCCAATATATTTTTCTGATTTTCAATCCCAGTTGTTCTCTTTTTTTTTACCTGGAGTTGCTAATAGAGTTTCGCATCAAGAGTAATACCCAAATATTTAGCGGAAGTTGCATAAGAAATCAGAATGTTAGTCATACCAATTCTTTTTGTTGGTAAAATTAACATGAACCAACTTGGCTTATTTATTCACCAATTTTTTGTATAAGTATTGATATGGTCCATGGAGATATGTAGCTGGTTTGTTACTTCTTCTTTGCTTTCGACGAGGATAGCTATATCATCAGCAAAGGTTGGCAAAATATTATCATTTAGAGTATAAAATACATGAAAATATTCTCAAGATTTTCAGTTAATTTTTCTACATACGAGATGTGTAAATTAAGTAATTTTTTTATTCGAATAGAATTCAAACAATTCAATATTGTCTGTATCAAAATAACTTTCTTAGGAAGCCACACAGCACTGAGGACGGTTCTTCCAATCCTCAGAGCACTCTGGAACTCAAATACTGGAATTAGCCTTTATCTGGTCGGTTACAACCATTCGAACGCTTTAGAGTGTCTCAAAATGACGATTTTTCAATCTTGGAAAGAGGAAAAGTCACAATGACTCAAGTCAGGCAAATAAGGAGGCTGAATAGCCACGGGAAATGTTTGATTGATCGTTTGGGCTCGAGGCACAAACTCTTTGTGGATGATTCCCTGGCTATCGAAAAAGTAAATCAGCATGCATTTGATCTTCAACTGTTCGTTTTTGCTCTTTTAGGCCTTAGAGAGGTTGAAGTGAGCCATTCCATGCTTTGGCGCTTGATGTCCTCGAGTCGCACTCAAACACCCAAGGCTCACTAGTAAGGGCACGTTCCAGAAAATAGGAAAAATTTTCAATAGCTTCCAAAAAGTCAAGATACCTTCCTCCCTGATGACTTTTTGATCTTGCGAAAGGTTTTTTGGAACCATTTTTACGCAGATTTTCACAGCCCCAATTTATTGGTCGAAATCTGATAACCAATAGTGTGAGTCAAATTCAACTCTTCCCCGATCATTTTAACTGTCAACAGACGATTTTAACACACGACATCGACATCATCGATTCTTGAAGATGAAGACCTTCCGCTGCGTGGCTTATCTTCAATCGACTCTCTTCCTTCTGAAAATGCCTTAAATCACCGAAAAACCTGGGCCCTTCACAAAACAATGTTTTAATGGGCCTGCTGAAGTTTTTTCTGTGCCTAAGTCTGAAGCCAAACCTGATAGCACACCGTTGCTCGTAATTAATGTCATTAGAACGCGCTATAAAAGACTTTCACGAAAAAAATAGCTAGGGAAAACCAAATAACTCTGGGGAGTTCAAACTCGTACTGAATGTTCGTCTCATTAACACCTCGTATATGAGTTTAACTTATAGGTTTTCTCATAACTGTCTTTCTCGTTCATAGTCTATTCTGAATAGACAATTTATGGCTCAGTCCTTATAATTAATTAGTCACCACCAAATTCATTCAGCTATTTTAAATGGGCATCAAAGAGTTTTAAAATTCATGCTTTTTATTAAAAGGATTGTGAATTAAGTTAGTTTTAGCCATAAACGTATTATATGCGCATAATTTCATTTCGATTTTTGTTATAAATTACGACCAATTGACATTTCTCGTTAAGTAGAAACGTATCTAAAAAATTGTTTTATGGCGTTTAATAATATACCAATACATAATTTAAACGACACCATAAAAACTCAAATTTAAATGAGAGACAGTCCAAATTACACATTGACCTATCAGAAATAAAGAATAAGAAGTAATTAAAGACTTCATTGAACAAACATAATACCTACGTATGTATAAATCGCAATAAAAAGGCCGCATTCATAGTGAGCCATAAAACAATAAAGAATTAACTTTACGTTCAATTTACATATCAATGTTAATGCGACCTTACTGTGAAAAATAATGAATTATTAAACAGATTATTAACAATGGTTCGGGTCGTCGAATTTATATGTGGAAAATGATTTGTTACTTAATAATATCGTATGCGAAGGTAATATTAGAGGCAGACGCAATAATGAACTTCTGCGTTTCGGAGCGTGTTTTTTTTTTGTGCGGAGTAGACCTTGCAAGGGCGTATATTAATACCCTACTACTGTTGTAGCTAAATATTAATGCCGAAGGTCGTCGCCTATAAACACAAAGAGAGGCGGCAGTATTGATTAACGTGTAATTTTATAGGTGGTATGCTTTTACACATGCATATTAGGAAATGTACAGGTGTATATTTATACATTGTAAATAAATAAGTCGTATTGGTATATATCATATGTACACTCGTAGGTGAGTGTAATAATAACTCATAAATAAGGTATTTATTTTTTTTTTATTATCACAGGTTTATTTACAGGTTTATTTACAGTCCTTGACCAAAATATTTAGCCCACTTACTATATTCATAACATTCATAACTAGAGTGGACCAATTTGGAGCGAAAGCAGAGGCGTGACTAACGAATTGGTTCCCGCATGCGAAACAATTAATATCTAGAGATATACTATCACGAACGGTGCTGTTATTATGTTATTAAGTAATATAATAAGTTATTATATTACTTAATACTACATATTTGTATTATATTTTGTTTATTTTAGTTCCAATTTACAGTCGTGTATTGTGTATTGTGCATTCTATAGAACAGGAAAGTGTTTTATATTTATATGAATATGAATATCACCTATATTTCTCTCAACACTGCTTTATAGAAATTATGTGTCAACAAATTTTTGCTGTTCCCTAGTTATGATTTATTATAATTCCTACCTTTATCCGTTGTCTAAAGTTTAATATAAGCACTTATATTATATAAGTGCTTATATTAAACTTTAGACGACGGATAAAGGTAGGAATTATAATAAATCAAAACTAGGGAACAGCAAAAATTTGTTGACACATAATTTCTATAAAGCAGTGCTGAGAGAAATATAGGTGATATTCATATTCATATAAATATAAAACACTTTCCTGCTCTATAGAATGCACAATACACAATACACGACTGTAAATTGGAACTAAAATAAACAAAATATAATACAAATATGTAGTATTAAGTAATATAATAACTTATTGTCTTACTTAATAACATAATAACAGCACCGTTCGTGATAGTATATCTCTAGATATTAATAATGTTTCGCATGCGGGAACCAATTCGTTAGTCACGCCTCTGCTTTCACTCCGAATTGGTCCACTCTATTCATAACTAAGGAAGCGAAATTAAGCTGCGCGCTTGATATGAATTCATGTATTATGCCTATTAGGGAAACTTTTAGGAATAGGGCTAATTCTTTTTCCCATTTTAGAAGTATATACAGGGCGTGTCCGATTAACTTGGCCAAACTCTGGGACGTATTCTACTCACCAAAATAATCATAAAAGTTAGTTCATATACAAAATTTACGAAAAACTCTCTCTTAAATAGTTGTGATAGTTTTTCACGATTGTTTGATAATTTCGCAAATTATGGAATACATCTTTATTATTGTACTAATATTATAATGTTTGCTCGAATAAAGTTCATCCATATGATCATAGCAATCGATGCCTTGAGATTCGAAGGATAGTCCACCTCCCGAAATCTTATCCAAAAAAAGACAAAGACAAACATTGTCATGTCAATATCGACATTAAGTTTCATACATGTATGTCATATTGAAGTGTAACACTTTCAAGTTTCTCATAATGTATAAATAAACAAATACAGAAATGACAGATATCCATTTTACTTATGGACGTGCGAACGGAAATTCCCAAGAAGCTATCCGGCTGTATCGTGAAACATATCCAGCGCGACATTGTCCAGCTAAAGGTACTATCGAATGTAAAATAAAAGTTGTACAGTAGTGAAGTTATATTTATAGTCAATTTTTAGACATTTTAGTATTGTGACGTTGCTAAGGTACTTAAGATCGTAGTAACGTGCAAATGTCATATTTGACATTTACACCTATCTGTATACCAACGTATAGGGGAGAGTTGCCTAAATTGAACTGCTTCATAAATTGAACCTGTGTATTATTTCCATAAAAACTGCATCTGTGCGCCTTCTGATATTGAACACGGCAACCTCGGGATTAGAAAGTGACGTAGTTTCAATGTAAGTCCCGCGAACACTGGTATTATGGAAGATTGAACGTTTTTACGTTATCGGATGTAATTTTATGCTCACATTCCATAAGCGATAGTGCAAGAAATAGCGAAGGCGTGTGGTAAATAGTAAGTACCATAGTTTGTTGTAGCATTTTGAATACCCTGACGTGATTTCAGCGCCATATGTAAACAAACAAAAAAATAGCTAAAATTGAGTAAAACAAAAGATTGTTGCCTAAATTGAACTGGTTCAATTTAGGATCCTTATTTTCAAACTAGAGAATATCGTTTGTATACTAGTTTTTAATTCTGCACAAAGATATTTTTATAAATAACGCTGCTTCAAAAATGATTTTTTGTAGAACCAAGAATGGCCAAAAGGGGAAATTATGGCAAATGGAGCGAAGCCGATATGAAGCACTTATAGATCTGGTGAAATTGGTTTGAATGAGTGTGCTAGATGATACAACATTAACAAATCAACATTACTTAGACATGCTAAAAATGGAAATAAATTTGCTAAAGAAAATAAGAAAAAAATGGGAAGAACGTGTGTTTTTTTTCTGAAAGATCTGAAAATGAATTGTCCATCATATCTTAAAATTTGCAAAACTGCTGTATGGTTTCACAATAAAAGATATCAGAAAGTTGCCTTTTGATTTAGCAGAAAAACACAATCTGTCAAAGAAAAAAGCATAGCTGGTAAAAAGTGATTTTACAAATCCACACCACGAACTGTCATTCGTCAACCTGAATCTACGTCCATTGCCCGTGCAAAAGGATTCAATAAAGAAAGGGTAATGGAATTTTTTGACATTTTAGAGAATTTACTGGACAAATATAAAATAAGAGTGGTGGCAAGTGGGTGGTGGTTTTTATGACATAGTTACGCCTGAAATGGAAAAACCCATTATTCTGCTTCTTGAGGGTCACACTACGCACAGTAAAAATCTCGAAACTCTCACGTTTGCTCGCGAAAATCATTCACCTTTTGCAACTTCCAAGCCATACAACGCATAGACTCCAACCTTTAAATGTTGGTTTTTTCAAACCTTTACAAAGTTACTATGTACAGGAACAAGATTAATTGTTGCGGGCACATGTTGGGCAAGGCATAACATCTTATAACTTTGCAGAGCTACTAGCAAGAGCCTATGGGAAGGCAGCAACAGTTGGTACAGCTGAGGGAAGTTTTAGAGGTTCTGGAATATGGCCTGTAAACAGAAATAGATTTGGTGATAATCTTTTTAGGGCTTCTTGCAAAGACTTCAGTAGCACCTGCTGAAAATTTTACCTATACCAAACACCTATAAAACAGAGTACCACCCTGCCAGAAGACATAACTCCCAATAAAGTGAACTTACTTTATAAGAACTTACTCCGTTACCTGAAATCAGCAAAACTATTCAAAAAAGGCAGCCTAAAGCCACCACATCAGCTGTATAACTCACGAGCATTCCATATAAGAATACTTTAGAAGAAAAGCAGAAAAATGACCCATTGGTAAAAAGAAGTCAGAAGATCAAAAAAGCAAAAAAAAAAGCAAAGCACATCAGTAGAAAGAGTAAAGACCAACTTATTAAAAAATAAGAGCAAAACTAGGACGCCAAATCTAAAGAAAGGAAAAATGCCGATGAAAAGAAAGACGACAACGAGTTCTTCTGAAGATTCGAAGGAGTCGTCTACAGAAAATGCTTTGTGTCTTTATTGCAATGACAGTTATCTGAACTCAATCGAAAACGAAGGATGGGCACAGTGCCCAGGTTGTTTACAGTGAGCCCACGAAGAATGTGCTGTATTAGAAAAATACGAAGATTTCAAATGTGAAATCTGTATAAACTAGAACTACAATTTTTTAAAATTGTTATATACTATATATTATAGTTATTAAAAAATGTGTTTTTTAAATTAATTTGCAGCTGGTTCAATATAGGAAACACTTGGTTCAATTAAAGCAACCGGTTTCATAATTTAAACCGATTGCATATAGTTTTCTTATTTCAAAAAACCACTTTATGTTTTTCGATTATATTTTGTGATTAAATATTATAAACTGGGCGCTTGTGTGAATTTTAGTTGAAATAATCACCAATTTCTCAACATACAATTTTTTTTTCTGAAATCGGTTCAATTTGGACAACTCTCCCCTATATTATTTGACACTTATAGGTTATTTGAATATTTAAATTTGACGCCTACATTTAATATATATCTACATTCACGCACAGCCTAATTTAAACCGATTAAAATATGACTGTACCGCTTTTTTTGCAATCGATACTTTTGCGGCTATTCATCGTCGTCTTGGAGAGGCAGGATCCTTCCTTCGCGAAGGTTTATTTCGCCTGTGGGGTTAACCCAACAGTTCGTAATGCTGCTATAAAAGAAGATATTCTTGAGATAGTTGATGCTGACCCAATTAAAAATACTAGATAGTAGCTTTCGTTGAGAAAATTATCCAAAGTTTCGGGAGTGCCAAAATCAAATTGCTATAAGACATTAAAATTAAACAAAATGCATCCTTATAAAATTAAACATCACCAAGAGTTGGGTGACGGTGATTTCGAGAGAAGAGTTGAATTTTGTGAAATAATGACAAATATGATTCGGCAAAATAGAAATGTTTTGCGAAGTATTTGCTTTAGTGATGAAAGTTCCTTTTACTTAAATGGTCTTGTGAATAGACACAACTGTCGATATAGCAGCAACGCAAATTCCCACATTTTCCGAGAAGGTCACACACAATATCCCCAAAAAACTTAATGTTTGGGCAGGAATTCTTAATAACCAAGTAATTGACCCAATATTTTTCCAGGAGAATTTAACTGGACCTAAGTACATACCTTTTTTGTAAGAGCTGATACATCCTCTTATCATACAGTGTCTAGAAGAAACCTTGAATGAAATAGACGAGGAGCAATTATACATCCAACAAGATGGGACTGGGCCACATTACAGTTTAGAAGTTAGGAATTATTTGGATAATGTTTTTCCAAACATTGGATAGCTATTGTATGGTCAGCTCGCTCCTCCGATTTAACTCCTCTAATTTTTTTTTGTGAGGACATTTGAATTCTGTTGTTTATCAGACACCGCCACGATCAATAGCTGATTTAATAGCAATGATGTAAATAGACATATTAAAATTATATTAATATTTACGTTATTGCTAGTTTTCAATTTTGGATTCTGTTAGTATTTTGTTATTGCTGTATGCATTAATTTATTGAGCGTCTTGTTTTTATTAATCTTGTAGCATTTCCTGAGGAAGCAACGAAGTTGTTGCAAAATATAGAGAGATTGAAAATAAATGAGTATTAATTTACAGACCGCTTGCCCGTTTTGAATTTATTATTCATATATAATGGGTTATCCATTTCATGGTTTCAAGACCGTATGGCTGTCATTTGACAGCGTCAAATTTTTAGTTGAATGTTTGCCATTTACAAAAATGCTTCAAATAATAACAGAAAAACGTGTTAAAATGGTTAAAACCTACTACAAAAGTGGGGATTCAAACGTAGCTACGTTTCGCGCAATTAGAAACGATTGAAGTCATAAGCGTCTTACTGTGGAAGCAATTGGCAAGATAGTGAAAAAACTAGGACCGTGTTAGATATTCAGAGGCACGTGCATCATCGTAATGTACGCTCTGCTGAAAATATCGCCGCCATGAGTGAAGGTGTGGCCGAAGAGCCGAATTTGTCGATTCCACGGCGTTCTCAGCAATTGGGCCTGTCTTACGGCTCATTATGGCGAAATGGCTGGATTTACATCCACATCCGTATAAAGTCCAGCTCACGCAACAATTTAAAGCCTGCTCATCAACAACCCAGGAGATATGTTAAATGGGTCCTTGAGCAATAGGCCATAAATGATGCTTTTTCGAACAAAATTCACTTCAGCGATGAGGCATAGTTCTCACTCGGTGGGTACGTAAATAAGTAAAATTGTCGTATTTGGGGCTCTGAAAATCCCCTAATAATTGAAGAGAGGCCATTACATCCAGAAAAAGTGACTGTGTGGTGCGCATTATGGTCTAGAGGCGCCATAGGGAAGAACGGTTACTGTCAATTCAAAGCAGTACGGTCGAATGATAACAGACTTTTTTTGGACTGCAATTGAAGATATGGATTTGGACGATATGTGGTTCTAGCAAGACGGTGCAACAAGTCACACAACACGACCGATTTTGGCTCTATTGCGCGAGAAGTTTGTTGGTCGTCTAATTTCACGATTTGGCGACGTCAATTGGTCACCGAGATCATGCAATTTGACGGCCTTAGACTTCTTTTTGTGGGGCTACCCAAAAGACTGTGTTTATGTGAACAATCCTCTACCTTTAGAGCATTTGAAAGACAACATTCGTCACCTGATGGCCGAAATACCGGCCGAAATGTGACTAAAAGTGGTCCAAAATTATAATTTATAATAAAAAGAATATCATCAAAAAGTAAATTTTATACGTATTTTTTTTTGAAACCTAAAAATGGATAACCTTGTACATATTATATAACACTTTAGAAAATCGCAATTGAACATAAGAAAAGAGAAATTCTCTTATCGACCAAAAGGAAACAAATAGCTAATAGTAAATTCATCATTCAAGTTACATTAAATTTCAATTAAATATAAAACTGTACATTACTTAGTTTATTATATACTATTTTCATCGCTAAAGATGCGTATAACCACAATAGTAAACTTATTTAATAGCCTCATCAGGACATATATTCTTCAATTATTTCTGATGTATTCTATTACTCACATATGAAACTAGACAAAATGGCCACACAGGTTTATTATGTAATTAATTAAAGTTACATTTTTGTAAAAAATTTTAATAAACATTTATTTTGATATTGTTGAATTAAATAGACAATAATAATTTCCTTAAAATAACAAGTATACATGCTATCACTTTAAATTGATTTAAATTAAGCTCATTAGTGACAGAAGCTAGAAATTTCCGAAACAATTTATTCTGAAACAATGAATCAACAACATTTGATAGCCTGTGGTTGCCGAACGTGGACATTGTCACGTTGACTATTAAAGTAATTTGTAAATATTTGAGTTGTGTGCGTTTCATATTTTCCTATTCTTTAACTTGCATTACACAATAAATATTTTGTAATGCCAAAAGATCGCAAAAATATTTGAACATTAACTAATACAAGTATACATTCGTATTTTGAACTTTGTATCTGTGATATTTCAAAATAGATTTTTCAAGCATATATAGTCAGATAGTAAGTTTTGTTACACACAATATCAGCAATAGACAAAAAGAGAAAATGTTTATTAATAAATCTTTAGCAAATTTTAGTGCAAATATTCAAAATGTTCACATTTTATTTTACGCTAGTTCTTTTCAGCAATTCATAACCGGACGTATAACATTTATATCTAAATCGATAACAGATTTTATTATAGATGTCTTTAAACTTTCAAAAAGTTTGCAAATTTCTGTGAGAAACAAGGTAAGCTTTCTCTTCCAAAAACAGATCATATTTTATCATGAGGATTTAAATACAGGCGGGCTGCATGATGACCAATCTTCTTGTCATATTATATAACACTTTAGAAAATCGCAATTGAACATAAGAAAAGAGAAATTCTCTTATCGACCAAAAGGAAACAAATAGCGAATAGTAAATTCATCATTCAAGTTACATTAAATTTCAATGAAATATAAAACTGTACATTACTTAGTTTATTATATACTATTTTCATCGCTAAAGATGCGTATAACCACAATAGTAAACTTATTTAATAGTAAACTTATTTATAATTTATTGAGCGGTTCGTTTGACCTATATATTTCAAATTCAAATCGCCGCAATTAATTTCGTATTTACCTGATTTCAAATTCAAATTAACTTTATCTCTGGTATTTCCTAGGAGGCTTTTGATGGTGTTTTCGAACTGAAAAGCAACTTGGAGATCTTGTTCTTTAACAACTTTATTAATGTTTTTCGTGATTGAATGGTATGGTAACCACATGTACTTTTTCTCCTGGTTACGTTGAGATATTAAACTTGTGGATTCGCGAATTGTCTTCTTTAAATTCGTCTTTATAATTAATTTACTAATTATTTCTATGTCAAAGCCAGGTAACTCGACAAATAATTCTGTAGAAAGATGAATTACGTATCTAATAAAATTGGGTATATTTCTTTTTAACCAGCCATGAGTACTTTTTAAAAACTCTTTCTTTGGAGACTGTGGTTAAGTAAAAACTCAAAGAAGGTATAAAACCTCTTACCACAATTAATAAACGTGTCCTAAATACGTATTTCGATAACTCAGTTGTCATCATCAGTAGATAAAATCACTAATCAAGTGTTGAGTATTGGGCACAGTAGCTAATACATAGAATCGCGTACAACTTTACACGGCGTGTGTTTATTCTCACACCCGCAACTTTTTCTACCTCTTTTCTAAGAATGAAAAAAGACAACTGTATGGGATAGGGCCGTTGTGCGAGTTAAACGTATTAATTTTGTTTTTAACGATATGAATGCTTTCGTATACATCGAGATCTCTGGGGTTGTTGATATTTTTGACAAGTTTTAATCGTTTTGTCGTGCGTTATGGTCCGTCCCCAGTACATGGTTTGCGACGACGATTTTTCTGGTCTATTAAATTTAATATGTAGTATGTGTTCTTTAAAACGGGTTATTATTGAGCGGTTCGTTTGACCAATATATTTCAAATTAAAATCGCCGCAATTAATTTCGTATTTACCTGATTTCAAATTCAAATTAACTTTATCTCTGGTATTTCCTAGGAGGCTTTTGATGGTGTTTTCGAACTGAAAAGCAACTTGGAGATCTTGTTTTTTAAAAACTTTATTAATGTTTTTCGTAATTGAATGGTATGGTAACCACATGTACTTTTTCTCCTGGTTACGTTGAGATATCAAACTTGTGGATTCGCGAATTGTCTTCTTTAAATTCGTCTTTCTAATTAATTTACTAATTATTTCTATGTCAAAGCCAGGTAACTCGACAAATAATTCTATAGAAAGATGAAATACCTATCTACGTCTCTGGAGACATGCCTTTACAAATATATGAACTTGGATTGTGGTTCTACACACCCGATTTTTAATATTTTATATTATTAAAAAGATTTTTGATTTAAATATGTTGGTTTATTGTAATAATTATTGTAATAATGACATTCTAAACTCAGAACATAAGCAAACACTAATAGAAACATGGACAAACGAGTTCCTTTTTATTTTTATTTTTTTATTTATTAATGGCTTTTTGATAATAAACGTCACTTCCCGACTGACTTAATATACAATATACACTTGCACAAACCAAATAATCAAATCTAAAAATACAAAAGTTTGAAATCACGTGTTCTCTCACATTAATAATATTATCATTACCATTATCGCATTTTTTATGTATAGCATATTAGATCTATATCAAAAGCTGATAAATATACTCATTCTTTTTTTGGCTCCGCCACTTATACTAGATCGGAATTAAAGATATACATTTTCGCATTTGATAGAGGTTTCATTAGGGTAAAAGATGTAAGTGATGTTCATTTCGTGTTTTATATTATATTATACGTTATAGTTGCTAAGCTGTTTATGTAAGTGCATATGTAAATATACATTATTTTACCAAAAAGATCCGACATACAACATATATTATAAACACATTTTGGTGAAGCTAAATACAGTATAAGCAATGCATATAGAATAAAAGTAGGTAGGCTAAATTTAACAATTGTATTTGAGCAGCCCAGTATATTATCTTACAAAATCCGCACAAGCATGTTCGTTCTAAGAAAATTGGTCCCTGATGTCCAAACACATGTGGCACATGAATGCGCACCCGTGTAGAACAAACAACAAATATGCTTGAAAAAGACTGAATTGATAAAAGTCGAAACGTCGCAAACAAACATCTAAATTCAATAAAAGGTCGCTAAAACCAATAAAAATCTATTATTTTTAATATTAAAACACGGCCAATAAAATAAAAAAGAAAAACAAAATTCTTTAAACACTAAATATATATATATATATATATATATATATATAGGTTAATTATAACTCATTTATTTTTTTATCTCTATATTTCACAACGAGCTTCTTGCTTCTTCAGTAGATACTACAAGATTAATTAATAAAAAAACTATTAAAAAGACTATACACTTTTTTAGAAATGGTCCACATTAACAGAGACACAAATAACGTTAATTATAGGTCTGATACTAACGGACAAAGTATAATTTATTTCAATATACTCGGTTTGGCGGTTAGTTGACCATCTAAAATTTTTGTTAATTGGTCCTCGTATTGTTAAAATTATAGTGTATTGTTTTTGGTTTTGATATTCTTGTGACTTTAGTTTTTTGCTATATGTTTCGTTTCATATTTTTTTATATTTTAACTTTTACATATACATGTTTTTTAAGGGTCGATGTGACACCTTGTATCTATAGTTACATTAATGTTTTAAATTTAATAAATTTTAATATGTCTGTGTACGTCACTTTCATTTTTTAACTCTATTTTCTGTGAGTATTTTGCTATCGCTTTATACACTAAGTTATTTAATGCCTCGTTCATTAATCTTGTAATATCTCCTGAAGAAGCAACAAACTCATTGTAAAATATAGAGATAAAAAAATAAATAAGTTTTAATTGACAGAGCGCGTGCCCGTTTTTCAATTATTATTAACCAATATAGTACGGTCGATAATTCTTGTAAGTTTTATATATATAGTAAATTTAGATATTCGGCGATTTAAGGTCTATTTTACTTTAATATGTATATATTCAAAATAAAATAATCTCTTACATGTTTCGGTAAATATTACCTTTATCAAAGAATTATAAGTTACAATATATTAGTGTCAATGTTATATAGATGATGTAGTCATGGTGTGAAATATATATTAATAAATACATTCTACATTCAATTCAAATAATAATAATTCATGACGTAACACAGCTTGGCGCCAATTACAAAGGAATTGGTAAGTCATGAGTTATTATTACATTTGCGCCCGTGAAGCGACTTAAGATGTTAAGCTGTCGACATTCGCCTAGAACGAGGACGAAAACCACGAAAACCTACTCGGATAGCTCAGCCCCGAGAATATACGATCTAACACACACACATATATGTATATATATAGCTTCCCAAATTTAGTTTCCCTGTTGGTTTGATCCTTAAAAAGACCTCTGTGATCTCGACGTTTTTATGGCATTCCATTCATCTTGATTGCAATCAATTTATTTAGCAACAGAACTATCTAATATAGTTAGAAAATTGAGATTTTTACTTGGTTCGTGTTGAAAATCTAAAATAAAATAAAAATTGTAATTCAGGTAACATTTTAATATTTTAGGAAATTTAGAAATCAATGTATAAAAATAGGTTAAAAACTTAATAAAACACCACTAAAAACGTCTAAAAAAAAGCAGTATTAATTTATATATATATATATAAATATATATAATAATAATAATATATATATATATATATATATATATATATATATATATAATAATATATAGTATTTTCGTGACCTTGGTATGATAAGGTAAACTTAATTAGTCGGCGATTAAAGGTCTGGTTATTACTTCAAAGTGTATATATTTAAAATAATCCTACATGTTTCGGCAATGATGCCTTTGTCAAGGATATAAAAAATATAAAATTTTTTATATTTTTTATATCCTTGACAAAGGCATCATTGCCGAAACATGTAGGATTATTTTAAATATATACACTTTGAAGTAATAACCAGACCTTTAATATATATTTAAAATAATCCTACATGTTTCGGCAATGATGCCTTTGTCAAGGATATAAAAAATATAAAAATTTTTATATTTTTTATATCCTTGACAAAGGCATCATTGCCGAAACATGTAGGATTATTTTAAATATATACACTTTGAAGTAATAACCAGACCTTTAATAAGAGATTCTTTTAGCCTCCATCCAATTCTTGCATTTCTTCTTTAGAATCGCGGCAACTTCATCATTCCTCGATTTTCTTGGGCTTCCACGTCTTCTCTTCCTTTCTACTTTTGTTTCCCATATTGTTTTGACTTGTCGTTTGTCATTCATACGGCACACGTGTCCAAACTTTTGAGTTGGTTTCTCTCTAATACCTTTAGGACTGGTTCGATACCAAGTTCTTCTCTTACTGCTTCGTTTCTTATTTTATGGTTGCGTGTACTTCCTTTAACTGCTCTTACATATTTCATATCCATCGCCTGTATTCTGCTTTTCATTGCATTATTTAGTATCCAGTTTTCGCTTCCATACGTCAGAATGGGTCTATAGATGGTTTTGTACATTGTAAGTTTCGTTTTATTTTTATTTAAATTTATATTTAAAAAATTAAAATAATTTAAAATGCAGAAACAAATATTTGGTGCTCGGTATCCTTATCATCATTTCGAGAAGATAGTTTGAAATAAATTTACTTACTTTCCATTTTGGTTTATGAAATGAAACCCCTATAAGCTCTAAAGGTAATTAAGTAAGTGCCATTTTCTCTAAAACCAGGAAATGCTATTTAGAGTATTTAAAGAGACGTTTAATAATTATAATTCTGGATTAAATTATACTAAAAATATGTATAAATAAATTTCATGTTAAGAATCGATTTATTTTATTATAATGTCAGTATTTAAATGTTCATATATTAAAAGTAACAATTACTATTATTTAATCGATCAAGTGGGCATTTAAACAGATAGAGCTGATACTCGTTTTCAAATCTTCAAAATAGATTGTGTTATGTATTTTTAGTAATAAATTTTATCTCTTAAAAGAACTTATCCGTACGTTAATATTGTATCGTGCATTTAATTTTATTGTTAGAATAAGATCTAAGATATTGTAATCTTTCTATTAGAATAAATGTGGCAATGCAATATACTTAGATTGTTTCTAGATCTGTATAACTAATTCTTTAACTTGTCAAAGGCTTAAAAAAATAATAAACGATAAAAAATAATATCAGAGCTTCAGTTCGGCTTCCGTACCAATCACGGAACAATACGATAGGTGCATAGGCTAGTCAACCAAATAAATAAGTATTTGAATGCGAAAAGATATTGATCAGCAGCCTTCACTCACATATTTCAAGCTTTTGACAAAGTGTGATACAGCTGATTGCAAGTCAAATTGAAGAAGCCTATTCCCTATCAAAAAACCTAATATCTAACAGAGAGACATGTTTTAGTTAAGCAAGGTAACGAATTCACTGGTCTTAATCCTATAGAGCCAGGTGTTCTCCGTGGAAGTGTACTTGCCCCGATTCTGTACCTCGTCTACACAACAGATTTGTCAACAACCTGACTTACCACCGTAGCGACATTTGTTGATGGCAAAGCACTCTTTAGATCCCATACCGACCCTACATCGACGTCAAGAAACTTTCAGACCAACTTAAATAATATACATAACAGGTTGAAGGAAAGGCACATTAAAAACAGCGAACTAAAAAAGTCTATCCAAATTACCTTTATCTTGCGTAGAGAAATACTCAACAACTGTCAACTTCTACATGTTGAAGATGCAATATTTCGGTATGCATCTAGTATCTAGATTTAGTTTGTCGTAGAAAAAGCATATTTTCACCAAGCGCGTAAGCAGTTAGGACATTAAGTCTCATTGATTACAATTTAAATCTATCTCTAGACAACAAAATGTTACTGTACAAGACCATGCTAAACCAGTCCGAACATATGGAATTCAACTTTGAGGTTCGATCATTCATTCCAACATTGCCATTCTGTAGCAGTTTTAAAACAAGGTATTGCGTACAATTGATGGCGCACCATATTAGATTCCTAACAAAATCATCCCACGTAACATCCCTTGGAATCAGTCAAAGAAATTATTCCTCGGTTCTGTGCAAATTACGGAGAAAGAATGTCAGCGTATCGTAAGGTGTCAGCCAATCAGTTGCATCTGACAGGTGACTATGAAGTTGGTAGACTGAAGCGCTGGATGCCATCCGACTACATATTATATTGGGGTTAAATTTTAGGGAAACTCATTTCATAGATAAGTACGCATATCACCATCTCGATAACAAAAAACGCTTATTGCTGCTAGGACAGGTTGTCATACTTTTTACGAAGGATTTAAAAATATTACATATTACTAAATTCATATATAATAAATATAAATAAATATTAAAATTAATGATCAACATATTTTATAGGAAAGAAAATATATTCCGAGCCGGCTGACTCGAATTACT
Organism: Melolontha melolontha; assembly: GCA_935421215.2. Taxonomy (NCBI): domain Eukaryota; kingdom Metazoa; phylum Arthropoda; class Insecta; order Coleoptera; family Scarabaeidae; genus Melolontha; species Melolontha melolontha. The sequence continues at coordinate 50,603,396 of OW285235.1, read as the reverse complement.
AAAATTATTATATAATAAAGGACTTATTCAAGGTCATATTCAAAATGTTACATAAATATAATATTCTGAATCACTCTAGTGCCTATGTATGCGTGCGTTTCACAACAAACACAACTGAAAATCCTAAATCTAAATGTGAGAACTAAAAATATAACATAATTAAATAAACTAATCAAAACCGAAATTATTATAGCATACATCGTCTAGACAATAAAGTAAATGTATTCATTTAGTTACATGTTCCTTAATAGAGAATTGATTCTTAAACTCGCACAAACAACTAAAATCTATTGTTTCTTCTAATAATTGCAAATTTATTCTCACCATGACTTTCTACTAATGCTATCACAATTGAAGCTGTAAAATTAATCAAAAACAAGTTTATTATAAACAGCCTTATACGATAAGCTTTTTACAATTACAATATCTCATGTATGTTTTAATTGTTCATTAATTGTGTACACTATAATGGCTTTCGATCGTTCAAATTATCCTAACATCAGAAGTACGTCAGGGATCCAACTTGGGTCATTATTCTTAATTTTTATCAATAATATTTTTGAATTATTTTTGTGTGTTTAGCCTTCACCGCAGGGATGCTATAAAAGCACTTATCTTATCATTTTCGTCAATTTAAAATATGTTGAAACGAACTATTGATAAGTATGTTTCAACATACTATTATCACATGATCGGTAACTAATAATATCGTCGAATTCCTTTCACATAAAATCACTTAATCTGTTGTCTCACAGGCAGAGAAGATTAAATAAGTCTTGTTAAATATGTGTTTGCTTTGGTTCCTAACGATGTGGTATGTTGGTCTACCTGCTAAATCATGCCATGGGAATATCCCAACAAAACCCCAAAACTTGAAAAGTAGATAATTTATTTAAAACATTTAATTATCCCAACAGGCGTATACCTTGTGCGAAGACAATTTTAAATATCTTTAACAAATTCAAAGAAGATGGTTGTTTTCTAAATTCTCACGAAAATAAAAAACCAATCACGTGTTAACAGAACACATGAAGCTGATTATTCTGTTATGTAGAAGAACGGTCTGTAGGATCGCTTTTAGATATAGCCAGACATTTTGGATTATCGTACAGTTCGGTATCGGTGTCAAGAGCTTTTCGAGGAAGATAAAGTAAAACGAATTGATTTTAATGATATAATGTTTAATTTGTTAAATGAAAACGAAGAAATTTTAAATAAAATATTTTTTACTGATAAAGCAAACAGTTCCGTAATAGATTTAAAAAGTTTCATTTACATTTTGTATGGCAATTTAAATAATTTCCCTTTGAATGCTTAAACATTCATATCTTAAATAGGAAGCATAGTAAGATGAAACCCATTGAGTTATTTCATTTGCTAGTAGGAAAAGATTGGGTGCAATTTTAATAACTTGCAACTTGCAACTTGGAAATCAAACTATTTCACCAAGCTTATTCAACTTTTGGAAGATTACCCGAAGTGTTTCATCGTGGGCGCTGACAATGTCGGCTCTAAACAAATGCAGCAAATTCGCATGTCCCTTCGAGGAAATGCAGTCGTACTTATGGGCAAAAACACCATGATGAGAAAGGCCATCAAAGGACATTTGGAACGGAACTCTGCTTTGGAAAAATTATTACCGCACATCAAAGGTAATGTAGGCTTCGTGTTCACCCGTGCAGATTTGGTAGAAGTCCGAGATAAACTGCTCGAGAACAAAGTTCGCGCACCGGCTCGTCCTGGTGCTATTGCTCCGTTATCCGTACTCATTCCCGCACAAAACACTGGATTGAGTCCTGAAAAGACGTCTTTCTTCCAAGCTCTTTCGATCCCAACGAAAATTTCTAAGGGTACTATTGAAATCATTAACGATGTGCCCATCTTGAAACCTGGCGATAAAGTCGGCGCTTCAGAAGCCACACTTCTGAACATGTTGAACATTTCTCCATTCTCGTATGGGTTAATCGTCGAACAAGTTTACGATTCTGGAACTATTTTTGCTCCGGAAATTTTGGACATCAATAAATACTTAGGTTACTTTATTATTATTAATTTTTATTTAGGAACATTATCATATTAACACTTTTCGGTTTTTGTCTTGCACACCTTTGTTCTATTATTAAACACGCTCTGCTGAACTCTCTGGAATACAGAAGTATTTCCTAGCACATTGTTCTAAGGGTTTCAGCTCAATTCCTGTTACCTAAAAAAAATCCAAATAAAAAATATAATTATCCTTTTTTTAAACTTACCTGCCAAAATAAAAGACCTTTCGATGCATTGTCTTTTAGTTATTATTACATCAGCTGTAATCGATTTTACTTCTCTTTTATTCTTTCTGGCGAAAATCCAAATAATGAAAGTGTCTTTTGATGGGTTAATGTCTGTTTCGATACAGGCATTTGTTCTTTATTTTCAGGATCTATTTTCTTTATAATATTAGCCATTTCTTGTTCTAGAAAAGAAGTGACCCCCGTAGCATTTTCAGAAAACCTTCTCTTTTATATCAAGGGTGTAAAACAGTTGCTACTATAGTAACTGATCGTCCTTCATATGAAAATAGCCTTCCTTCAACAAATTCCAAAAGTTTGTTGCATAATATCTTTCCTTCCTCAAACTTTAATTCCAGTAGTGATGCTGTCAGATAATTGTACAGTCCACAAGTTATTTGGATTATTAAAGAAATAGTAATATATTTATTACCTACAAAAATTCCCCACTACTGCTTTTTAAGATAAATTTCTCCATTTTATAAAACCACTTATTCATAAGATTGTAATAACTAAACTAGGTTATGTATTCACAATATTTATTTCATCAACACGACCTCGTTGAGTTATGATCTTACACCACATTGATTTCATCTTGTAACCAGGTCATTGGGCTAAGGGGACATACTCCAAGGGCATATAAGGAGGCACTGGGGTCTCTACAAGCAGAGTCACTGCAAAGCCAGAGTGAGTACAGTGCCTAGTGAATCTTATTTACTATGTATCATTTATCGGTATTGTTTTTGTTATTACATCAAATATTGTTATTTAATCGATACAAAATAATACAAATCTGTATAAAAACAAATTTGTATCTGTATATGCATGGACACACAGTACGTATTTACCAGCTTTTGCTTAAACCACCAGACGCATGCGTTTCTGTGTAACAGAAACGCATGCGTCTGGTAGTTGAAGCAAAGTGGTTACACAGAAACGCATGCGTCTGGTAGTTGAAGCAAAAGCTGGTAAATACGTACTGTGTGTCCATGCATATACAGATACAAATTTGTTTTTATACAGATTTGTATTATTTTGTATCAAAGCTTGATGTGAATTGTCGCATCAACATGCAATTTGTTTTTGCTATTTAATCGATGCTTGTTATTTGTATCTCTATTAAACCTACCGTATAAATGGAACTGCCTCGGTAACAATGTTACCTCCGGGACCCATCATCTGATATTACATTTGACATAACATGGCGATCCTGAATTTAGTTAGATGGTCCGATATTACATGGCGACCCTGCAATCCCATCATCTGATATTACATGACATTACAAGACGCTGCGAGGTGTTATTTGTTTTTATTGTGTTACTGAAATGCCCCCAATACGTGGGTTACGTTCGGTATTAGAAGTATGATGTAATGTGGGAACGTTCTACAATCTCATAAAATGGTCAAATTTATTTCTACTTTTTTGTTATCAACGCTTTCATATTGTCTACCTTTTTTGATATACTAATTTTACTACCTTAGATATATTTCATCCTTAAAGAAATACAATCCATCTCATTGCCTTAAATAACTCACTGTTTTAAATAAATTATGTATTTTTCAATAAAATGTATTTAATTTATGATTTAAGTATGAATCAGAAATATTTGACAATTGAAAAAATACGTCACTGGTGTATAACTGGTTGTCTACTATGCCAACTATTCATTGATTTTTCTTTTTTTTAGCTTTACAATAAGGTTACAATAGCTTTACATAAATGTATGTGTAATGACAAAAAAAGAACCGGGTATATGCAAAAATTTATTTTTCATATGCATTTGTTATAAATCAACAAACACTTATGTACAAGCACTTATGTACAACTTCAAGCTCTTGTTTAACAAATCAGTACGATTATTAAATATTCCAAGAAATAAACTAAACACGTTGATTAACACAATAAATTCACAAGTGCCAGGAAGTTAAATACATTACCGTATAAGTTACATGCACGCATATCAAACACATGCCGCATTAATTAGAGCCTAAAAGGTCGTCTCGTCATCGAGCTGTGGCTACCGTACAGTGTGGACTACATGTTTGAATTGTAGCCATCTATCAATAACCGCCTAACTGTTTCTATTGATTTCTGTATAAATTAAACTGTACAAGGCGTTTCTGACTTACCCCTACTTCTTTCACAGACAACTTCGCATTATGTAATAAATACATAATACGACGGGTGCTACAAATTCTTGACGTATCTAATTTAATTACTATATTCCTGACAAGTAGATAACGCGCGAGGCTCTCATAACAAACTCATTAGCCGTATACATAATTATCACTCGGGCAGGTTGCTCATCGTTGCGAGTGACGTTTATAAATATTTATACACGTGTAAAAGCTGCGAATTTTGTTCGTAAAGGGTAAACACGGGAGAGGAAGTGTGTTAATCCTTGCCTATTAAATGCTCGCCAATTATCAAATTGTATTTGCATAAATGTCATGATAAAGATAGTAATCCAATTTATAAAATTGTTTTTTGCTTCAATTTTCATCACCTTAATAAGTAACTTATTGATTTATGCGGATTTCCTTTTACCACAACGTTTAAAGCATTCCTAATAGATACGTCTTTTATTTGAGGCTCGATATGATTTTAAAAATGTGATAATTTGCAGACTAAATATACAAGATGGAAGCATTTATGTAAACCACACGACCTAACAGAATTATTACAAAAAATTTTCTAATAATTTCCAAAAGGCCGCCGATATATTTTGCGTTTATTGACATTGAAAAAAACATTTGATTGTGTTCCAAGAACAATAGTATAGGAAAGTTTAGAAGAAAAAGAAATAAACAGCTACACAATTGGAATATTATAACAATTACATAAAGTGAAGAAAAGACAAGGAGAAGATCTGAACCCAACTCAGCACTAAGGTAACAGAGAAACAGACAGATACAAAATTCATCGAAAGAATTTTATTAATATTATGCATAAATATATTAACACACGCATATAATATACAGGGTTGGCCATTTAAGGTTGCGGTTTTTGAAGTCATATTAAACATACAAAACATTAATTTAAAAAAATGATTTATTTGTGCAATTAAACAACAAGATCTGCGGTTTAATAAATCAGGTTTTCGAAGTGAGAGCCTCGAGCAACGATAACATTTCGCAGCCTCTTCTCAAATTCTCCACAAACTGCCTGAAGTGTGGCGTACGGTATCGCTTCTATTCGCTGCCGTATTGCCATTTCAAGGTCATCCAGGGTGTCTATACCATCGCGATATACCGTATCTTTTAATGATCCTCACAGGTAGAAATCGCAAGGATTGAGGTCTAGACTATATGGTGGCCATGTTATCCCTCCGCCTGTAAACTGTTGAGCGTCAAGACCAATGATTCTGTTACCGAAATGTTCTTCAAGAATGTTGAAAGCTTCTTCCGTGCGATGCGGACGAGCCCCGTCTTGCATAAACCATGCATTTTCCACCATATTTAATCCATGCGCGACGGGAATAAAAGACTCATTAAGCATTTCACAATATTTTTACGAAGTACCGCAACATTAAATGGCCAACCCGTTATACACTGTGTCCAAGATAAGAATAAACTGCATGGAGATCTCAGGAGCGGCAAGAGATACAAAGTTGTTTAAATGAAAAAGAAACTTGCGCACTTTAGTGACCTTTTACAATGCATTTACACAATTCAATTATGTTTTTGTTTTTTGAGATATTTAGGAAAACGTGTTCTTTAAAACTTTTGTTTTTATTTTTTCTGACTTTATTTTACAAGTTCTCGAAAAATAAATAAGACTGCTTCATTGGCATTTTTACATCTCAACAAGATGATGTGACATTTTCAGTCCGACATTTCGGTTTTGAGAAACCATCATCAACTTTTTTATATCAATTTTTTATATGGACGGAGAAAGAAGTACATGCTGTGTCCAATTGACTTTTTCATTACAAATTCAACTGTGTATCATACATTTTTCGAAATTAGTTTTTACTAACAAAATTAATTTATTTTTTTAGTATTTGTTGTAGTAATTCTTCCCTTGTGATAATAACACGCTATGACAGGCAGCCTAAATAAGTTAATTTGACCAAATGCAAGGTTTTAATGAAAATAATGGAACACAATCTAAGATACTGTTTTGAGAAATATGTATTTATTATTTTATAAATTGCATGTGTATTTTACAATTCTGAACTCACAACAGATGTTCAATTGTATCTGGGTAAGTGCTACAAAACAACGATTTATTATTTTACAACAATTTTGCAAACCCTCAAATATCAACTCAACGCAAAAACAAATTTTACCCCTACAAATTTTTAATTTGCCAAGGTTTCACACCAGGGGACAACGAGAGGCGTAGACGTTTTTGTGAGTGGTACAGCCGAATGTGTGAAGAAAACTTCAAATTCACTTTTAAAATTATATGGCCTGTGAAAGTATGGTTACCAATAATGGCATCTTCAACCGCCGCAACACACACTACTGGACTCATGAAAATCCTCGTGTTAAAAAAATATCCAGATATCAGCATCGTTTTGGATTCAATATGTGGTGTGGAATTCTAGGTACAAAAATACTGGGTCTGTTTATTTAAATGCAGCACACGATATCTTTATTTATTGCAAAATGATTTAGTAGACGTCTAAATGATTTACCTTTGGTAGTGGTTAATAATTACTAGTTTCAAAAAGTCACAGATTCTTTCTCAGCGGTTTCCCAGAAGGTAGATTGGAACTCCCAGCGAAGTATACTGACCAGCTCGATCTCCGGACTTAACCCCACTGAACTTCTTCCTTTGGTGTTACATTAAAAACAAAATTTATGGGAATTCTTTTGAAAATAAACAACATTCATTAGATTCGGTAAGGTCAGCGTTTAATAATATTACACTAGAGATGTTACATGATGTTTTGCATTCTACAGTTAGAAGATCATACTTATGTTTTAAAAGCAAGGGTGATCTGTTTGAACATCTGTCATAAATTCAGAATTGTAAAATACACATGTATTTTATAAAATAATAAATATGTATTTCTCAAAACACTATTTTAGATGGTGTTCCATCATTTTCATTAAGAACTACTACAAAAAATACCACAAAAATAATAAATTTACTTTTTTAGTAAAAAGGCAATTTTGAAAACATAATGCGTGATACACCGTTGAATTCGCAATCAAAAATTCCATCAGATACAGCATGTGCTTTTTTCTCCGTTCATATAAAAAATAAAGTTGATGATAGTTACTCAAAACTGAAACGTCGGTCTAAGAATATAACAACAGCATCTTGTAGAGCTTTAAAAGTACGAATGAAGAAGTGTTATTTATTTTTCGATAGGTTGTAAAATAAAAGTCAGAAAAAATAAAAACAAAAATTTAAAAAACGCTTTTTCCCAAATATTTCAAAAAGCAAAAAACATAATTTAATTGCGTAAATGCCATGTAAAAGGTCACTAAATTGCACAAATTTTTTCCCATTTAAACAACTTTGTATCTCTTACCGTTCCCGAGATCCCCATGCAGTTTATTATCTTGGACACAGTGTATATAGTATATATATATATATATATATATATATATATATATATATATAGATATAGATATAGATATAGATATATATGTAGATATAGATATAAGTAATTATTTCTTGAACTTTGGATATTATAGTAGAGTTAGTTAGTCGGCGATTTAAAATCTGTTTTACTTTAATATGTATATATTTAAAATAATTCAATCTTACATGTTTCGACAATTAATATATAATAAAAATATATATATCAAAATTAACACAATGGAAAACTACAAAATTCAATACATTCAAAATAATGATAATAATAGTAATAATAATAATAATAATAGTAATAATAAGATACCTTTAAATATTATTAACTTATGTGAATAAAAAAAAATATATATATATTTTCACGAGACACCTGAGGTAGAAAGCTTAAAATAAACAATAACGAGATCAACTAACTCGTATAAAAATATCGGTAATGAAATCAAAAACCAACCACTAATTAAACAAAAATCACGAAGTTACTCAACAAAGATAAAGATTTAATTTTAACTCAGCACGTCTTCCTACACCCAGAGTACGTTTGCGTCTCCGCGGATACAGCAAACCTGCTGGCTCCGTATAAAAAATACAGTTATAAATTCGTACACCGCAATGCAAACGGCGTGCTACAACAGCCCTAGTCAAATATAAATATATTCATATTAATAATTCACTCAAAAATAATTAAAAACTTTTCAAAATATTTGTGGGGAAAAGTTCATAGCAATATGTAGATATAGATATAGATAATTATTTCTTGAACTTTGGATATTATAGTAGAGTTAGTTAGTCGGCGATTTAAAATCTGTTTTACTTTAATATGTATATATTTAAAATAATTCAATCTTACATGTTTCGACAATTACTGCCTTTTTCAAAAAATTTTGTAAACATTAGTCTGTCACAATTTACAAATATCACAAGAAAGCAAGTGGCATTTGCTTTTTCTAAATTAGAATTCACATTTAGCAGACTATTTTATTAATAAGAATAGTACAATTGAGCAAGAAACAGAAAGTCGAAGTGTTAATGATGATTGGTTACGGTGACAGAACTAGAACACATTAAAGAGTACGTGAACTTTTTAGAGAAAAGTACCCGGATAAGCCCACAAGTCAAACAGTTAGTAAAATTCAAAGTAAATTTCGGGAACATGGAGTTATAAATAATATTACCGAAGTTAACGAATTTATTGGTTACTTTATTAGGCAACTAAGCAGTTTCTTTTTTTGGTAATTTCTCAAAAGATTTGGGAAGGAACATATATACATTTGTATATAGGTGAAAACTACAAAATCTTATTTAGGAAAAATACCTACTTAGTGTAACTTAAGAAAATGTTAGCTTTTTTATCGAGCGGTCTGTAATATACGTTTACTCGCATGTATTGCCTCCAATCGTTACCAAAAAAACCAAAAAAATTTTGTAAAGAGAAAAAAAACTCTATCGAATGGTAGAGTAAAAGTTACTAGTTCCAATTAAAAAAAATGCGCGTACAGGCGTAACTAAAAAACAATTGAAGAAAAAAAAAATTAAATATTCTCAAATGTAGATCAAAATATCCCAACAAACGTTTATATTGAACATAAATCCCTAAAATGAATATTAACGACAATAAATCGCCGTCTCCATACTTTTAACTAACCCTGTATATATAATCAAGGTAAAATAAGCGAACACTTTGTTTGAAATCTTCAGAAATTATGTTTAAAATAGTAGGCATTGTAAGACATTGTAATTGTCTTGTCATTCTGTGAAATATACACCAGATGTTAAGTAAAAATAAACAGAAAATAGACGTTTATAAATACATTCATAAGTTAAACTTAATTCATTCTTCTCTATAAATAGTACTCAAGGAAATATAACATCCATCATGTACAGAACAGCATACATACATCAAAATAACTTTATTCAGGTTAAATAAACAATAACATTAATTACAATTTAATCAATGTTATTGAAAAATAATCCATCTACGTTACAAAACAAAGATTTATAATTTATAACGTATAATATAGAATATAAGCAAAAAAGCTAAACGAACATATGAAAGCAAACGTTTTTGACAAAACCAAAAAATTTTAATTCTTAAAATTGTGCTCTTATTGCAATGGAAATGAAGTGCAACAACATCTCTAACTGACCAATCTTCTTCAACTTTTGCTATAATAAAATACTTTTCTTGTTCGGAAACTTTTGGTATTTGCATTTTTGATTAACTTAATTGTCACGGTATAACGTCAAAAAATTACAAAATTAAACGGGAAAAAAATAGATGTACGCGATTTTTTTGAATACAAGAGTACAATGCTACTAATTTAAAAAATCACAACAAATCTAATCGTCTGAAAATATTTAAAAAATTTCAATTTAAAATTCAATTAGCTGCATATGCAGACAATATAAGTAGCATGGAAGAAGCCCAAGAAATGTACTCAAAATTGAACAGAAATGCTAAATGTATCGGGCTTCAAATGCATACAGAAAAAACAAAGATACTGACATAAAAAAGAACCTGCAAAACACACAAAATGTCTCAACAGAAGATGATATCGAATCCATCGAACTGTTTACATATCTGAGGGTAATAATTAATAAAAATAGAATTTAAAACAAGGAAATAGATAAAAGAATAACACGAAGAAAAAAAGCATTCTTTTCATTGTCACATGTATTTCAGTCTCGACATATTCACCGGTAATATAAGCTGCAAATGTAAATAGTCATTAAGATAGATTGCAAATTATAGCTGTGCAGCATGGGTCCTGACACAAAAAACTAAAAATAAACTTAACATTTGAACGAAAGGCTTTACGAAGAACGTTAGTTCCAGCTGAAGATCGCGAAATATATAGGACGCCATACAACAAGCAACTATATCCGCATTTCTCAGCCAACCTCCCCATATCAGAATTCGTTCAAATATAGAGACTGCGGTAGGCGAGGCATGTGACCCGAATGGACGACAACAGACTGCCAAAGAAAGTACTGGGCAGAAGAATATATGGCCGGAGACCTGCTGTAAAATCCAGGAAGTAATAGGAAGACACTGTGAGCAAAGAATCACAAGCACTCTTGGGTATCTATAGTTGAAGATCAGCCAGGGACAAACATGAATGGAAACAAAAACTAAAGGAGGCCAACGCTTAACTTAGTGTTGTAGTGCCATAGAAGAAGAAACCTCTTTGAACCTCTTGATCCTTTTTTTTCTATTTGCTCCGAACTATTAAACTGTTACACTTGCTTCAATTTTTCATAATTTAAAAATATATTAATATTCATTACATTTTAAATAAAGGAATGCTCAAATCTCCTTCAACACCTATATTTTTCGACCTTGCCTTATGTTTAATATAAATCCATAAATTTGAACTACATTTACTTACCAAAAGGAATAATCTACATGTTTTAACGCGTTAAAACGCGTTAAACGACTTTCCCACTTTGTAATACTTTTTTCTATCCAATTTTATTTTAGTGTAGAGTATACCAGTTGATATTCATCGAGACATCGAGCATTATTAATTGAATTAAATTGTCATGCTAGTAATAAACAATAAAACGAGATAATATGAATAACCAAGAATTATGCTCACTGATAATTTGCAATGAAATAACTGAGAAGCATATGTGAATGAAGTAATATAACTTTATTTCCTCGTTTTAATAATTCCATTTTACTTAATATAAGTCATATATTATGCTTTTATTAGGTTCAATAGATCACTGTGTTTGGCTGTAATATTCTGTATCGATAATTAATCGTACTTAGAAAAATGAAACTTTATTGACATGTTTATAGCTAACAATGTAATTATGTAAATAAAAGAACGAAAAGAACAGCAGAACACAATCATTTTTTAAGTAAAAAGTTAGCTAATATAATTTGTATGTAAATATCTGATAGAATACCACTGTTTATTGAGCTTATGCAATTATGCAACGTTACACGCGTGCTCGAACAATATCCGTCCATAGATATTCTGGGGTTTAAGTCAATGGATTGTGTAATATAAACAGTGACGTACAAAAATACAGTGTGTTTAAAATCATTATCTTGTAAAAAATATGAAGTGATCCCAATATTTAATATTTGCACTTATTTTCTAGTTTTCCACTTTAATTTTAACATTGAGAAATCGACTCAAATAACATTTACTATAAAGAGAACCTCAGGCGCACAAGGCATTCTAAACTACACTCCCACAGCCGGTTAAAATAGGTCAAATACCCTGGACACCACTTGGATGAGAATCTGACTTGGAAAGCTCACATCAAAGGCAAAAGACGCCAACTATACCTCAAAGTTAGAAACATGTACTATAAATTCCAATACTGCAGGAACTTTGTGCAATATAGATTTCTTCAGGCCATGAGCGATTGCATTAGGTTTTTAGAAAGTACATAACTCAGCTTAACTGGTCTCAACGAGTAGAAAAACTTCTTCTATGATGCATGGAAAAAATTTGAAGCAACACCTGTATACATATGAAAATCAACACACAGGAAGCAAAAATAATGATATCGAAAGAACAGGATCTAATTAAATATACAAATTAATGATGAAAAACGAGAACAAGTAAATCAATTTAAATACTAGATAGAGATCGAAGCAAACGAAAAAGTAAATAAAACAATAAAACGATGAAAGTATTAAATATTAGTCAAAACAAATTGATCAATAAAAGGCAAATATCTAGACGAACTAAGATGACCGTATTTAATACTAAATTGCTCAGTATAGAACAACTAATAAGGACTACTAGGAACCAAATTCAAGCAAATTAAATGAAATATTTATCAACAGTACAATTAATGAAGATAATTTAGGACACTCTGCTAGAGTATAATGAAGCAAAACAAATAAATCGATTAGACATATTAAAGAAATGGAAACAATTACAGTGCAAAATAAATAGGAAACTATGGGAGTAGAAGAAAGATAAAAGAAAACCGAAAAATGTCAGAGACGCTATGAAGATAACGCTATGAAGAAAGACAGTGAGTTAAACAAAAGATAAAAAGAAGTGGTCGAAAAATGCTTTGTCGTGGCAATAAATCGTCGTATGAAGTCAGAAAGATTTTTCTGAAAACGGTTCAGACATTCTTGTGACAGGTGTACTCTCACACGTTTCTGCTTCATTATGAGTAAATGCGGCACCCACATCGCCGATACCTTTTTCATTGCTAATTCTTGGGTGACGATATTGTATACCCGCCCTTTTGAAATGCCCATTTCACTTTTCACATTTTCTGGAGTAGTCCCGATCGATGTTCGTCCTTGACACCCATATAACCGCGTTTGAACTGAGCCACCCAATTTCATTATCATTGCGTACTATGGAGTACAGAACACGTTTGATTCGAAAAGCAGCTCACAACTAAGTATTTGACAGATGACTGTCAAATTTTCAGCGTTGCCAACTGAAGGATGAAGCTTGAAAAATATAACCAAATTATTTGCCTAGCAGCGCCATCTACGTAGAGGCTACCTAATTGTCATCCCAGCCTCGTATGTAACCTAATTAATTTCTACCAATTTTCCTTCTTTTCATTTTGTCAAATTTCATTAGTGATTTTTCAGATTCTTTTACTATAATTCTAACCGTAAATACTAGTATCCGGACACTTGTATCCAGATACTACTGTATCCAGTGTCGGACATGCGATTTCCTGGGATCGTTATGTTTGAACAAAAAAAACGCTAGAACGCGAAGAAACGCTATACCGTATGAACGCCGGGGAGTGATTGATCTACCACAATGTAGTAAGACGAAGAGGAATAGCGAGTTTATGTGGTTAGGGTTGAGAGAGTATATTCAATCTGTTCTACTGTCTAACTGTACGGGCGTTCCATTTCTTTATCCAACACATTCTACATACGATCTAAGTACGAATCAAATAATCTCTCTCTAACACATTGAATATTCCTATCAGTCGCTCATTGTGTTCAAGCAAGGCGAATATACTTGCAGTTGGCCAGTCATTACTTATATATCCATCGATCGCACGACGTTGTGCACACGGTATAAATTTCTATGACAAACGTCTGATACTTGGCGGTGTCGAAGATTGAAATAAATATAAAAACCGTTTTCACCTAGACCAGCCATTTATATAGATATACTTGTTGATACTTTAGTCCCGGAATTGCAAAATAGATAAATAAAAATGTACGTGATTTAATTTTATAAATGTTTAAGTGACAATTATATGAACGTTAATTATCTGGACAAATGAACAATAATCAAATGAATTCTTTTATAAATTACGTGTATCGCGTAAAAAAAACAATTTAACGGAAATCCATATACATATACGAATTAAACTAACATTAAATGCCGTTTTGATTAGCATTGAAATACGAAATCGGAATTATAACAAATAAAATATCGGCGATAATTTTCAAGTTCACTGCATTAAAAAAACTTATACGAAATACATAGACAGATGTAAAACGTCGCAGATGGCATGTTTCAACAAAAACGATGTGCGGTTCTCGACGCAGGTGTTCTGGCAAGAACAAGATGATCTTCTCTCTCTAGCACATAGGATACTTGGTTATCGATTTGTCTCCGCACATGCGAAATATTTTAAGTTGCCAGTTAATGGATATATAAAAGAAAAGCTCGCCTACATACGTCTATTTGCCTCTAAACAAAAGACTTCCAATTACTCGATACGGTAATGAGCGTTATTTTAAAAATTTCCTCACTGTGCCCTAGTCGAATCCGCAATTGCGTTAATTTAAAAAAAAAAACTTGGGGCAGGCGTGAATTATATTTCGATTATCGGAGTACACGACGATATATACAACTTTACTCACTCGTCGTTCAAACAGAAGTAACCGAAGACTCTCTCCCCTAAAATCCACACCGCAGCAAGCGAGGTCAAACTTACAGTTAAAACAATCAAGTCTAGGTGGCGCAGGAATCTTAAAATACCGAATATAAATAACTAAATTTTAAATGTATTTATTCTACAGGGCGGTAAAAACTATCGGGAAAAATAAATGTAACAAGAGTTTCTTTAATCGCATATAAGGAACAATTTTCCATTCAATAGCCAAAATTCTATCTCGACAAAAGCATCTCTTTTTTTATATAGTAAAAAAGTAGCCCTGTAGGCGCTATCATTTACATCACACAATACAGGCTTGTTGTGGTACAAGTCAACTATTTCATTTACTTTGGTTTTCAACTACTTTTTGTTTTCACCCATTTCACAAATAGGGACATAAAATAACACCGAAAATAAAAATATGTAATTACTTACTTCTCGCCGACAATTCTGCGTTTGCCAAAAAACATCCGTTTCGACCTACACCTATAGAAGTATCGAGAGATATTGTAGACACGCCACAAATGTACCAGACAGAAATTCTACCCCGTTTACATTATGCTATAGTTACTGTCTGACATAAATATCTTTTAATAAGTGTTAGATGTAAACGTATTTAGACTTTGTATCGTCCCATTCTACAGTAATTTTTCAGATCTCTTCACTACATTTATATAACCGGTACTAGTAAATCGACTTTTATTTACTGTTTTTTCAATAATTATGTTTATGTAAAGGTAAACTTATTTCTGTTCATCGACAGTCGTTTCTTTAACTATACTTTCCACTTTGAAATACATATCGTAATTTTTAGTAAAATATTTACTTCTTAAACTGTGCTAATACTTTTATAGATGTACACGTTGTACAGGAAATGAGTTCATATTATTTAATGATTAGTAGCGGCATTGATTCTAAATTAAATATACAAAATGTAGAACATATTGCATCAGATTAGCCGATGTAATTAGAAATAGATACTTACGTCTTAACGTATACTAATTAGGACATTTATCTTTAAACATTGTTTCTGGGCCAATACTTATTTAGAACACTGTGTATAACAAACTTACTCAAATAAGTGACATTTCAATACAACAAAAATAGATGAAGACCGTAAAAAAATAAAAATACAAGAAATTATTTCTTTCATATTCATGATCGTATTTAATATATATGCCTGTAAATGATAACATATTCGTTTTAAGAGAAATCGGAACTACGTGAACTATCGGTGCTTAAATCAATTTTAAGATTCCACTAGATTTTAATATCGCTTTGCATATGATAAGTACAATTAACTCATTATTCAGTATAACTTTCTTCACTACTTCCTTTCACATATTAAGGCATGCTTGGTTTAATTTCTCATCCCTATCGACATGACAATCATAATAATTTTTATTAATTCCGCATACCAAGGTGATTACATCAAAATTACAATGGTGAGGAAGAAAAAGTATGGAAGTTATGGATAAAATAAATACTACGTTAATCATAAAACTTATTACCTGCAGACATTTCATAACGGACCAATTTTGGGGGTGGGTTTTCAATACAATTTAAGGGATTGGAATAAAAAGCGTATAAATAACATTTACATTCATGAAATAAAAATGAAAAAGCAATATTACTTAATTTTCACTTTAGTGAGGTAAAATCCCGTTACAATTGTTTCGACACACAGTGTCTTCGTCGGAAGACACGTCGGAAGTTGTTCGAGGAAGACACTGTGTGTCGAAACAATTGTAATGGGATTTTACCTCACTAAAGTGGAAATTAAGTATAATTCCTTTTTATTTTTATTTAATTAATTATGAATTTTCATCAAGTAAAAACCATTTAGACTCAAAATAACGTTTACATGGTTTGAAAATATTTTAGTTTGAAGTTATGTACCTAATAAAAAAAGTTAAGAATTTTTTTTAACACAATACAGTAAGATCTCGTTAACATGAAAATGCGCTAACTGAATGTTTCAGCACTGTGAACACGAACAGGCTTAATTTTGAAGTTATCTGGGGTTTACCCTGTCTTTATGATGTGCTACAATATGTAATAACACGCCACGGTATTCAGTGAATGCTCTTGTGTGTTGTGTGTTGGTAACACGTAAAATGACAAAAGTTAAAGCTCAAAAAGGTAAACTAATATTAAACTATATTTCAAAAAATATGACGTAACAAAATCGACAGTTTGCTCAATTAAAAGTAAAATGAAAAAAAACGTCGAAAAAACATTCCGGTTACTGCTGAAATAATTCGGCAAAAGGCTTTATTTTTTATGAAAAAGTGGATCAAAGTACAGATAATCTTAATGCCAGTTATAGGTGTCTTCAGCGTTTCAAAAAGCCCGTCGGAATTCGATATCTAAAAATTATCATCGCAGCCACATCTAGTGGATCCTTTTAAACAACAATTGAGACAAAAAATTCCGGAATTTGATTTAAATGAAAATAAAAATCTACCTCATATGGTAGATTTTTATTTTACAAAAATTGTTTAGGTAAGGGATGGCCATGGTTGGGAGGATCATTGTCTTTGATAGGTTCAATCGGTTGTCGGTTCTATATGTTGGTTGGATATCTACATGTTGGAGTTTCGATTTGAAGTTTTATTCGACATAATTTAAATGCCAGTTTTTTTAGCTAACATAACGAATATAATTACAACTACTTCAAATCAAAACTGACATCATTTAATTGGCAAGAACAAGCTGAACCTGCTCATATTTGCTCATATGGTATAATGCTGGCGAGACTGAGTTATTCTGGAAACTTTTGCCTGATAGGACCTATGTTTCACTTGCTGAAAAAATGCTCCCGGAATCAAAATTGCAAAACAAAGAATTACATTCCTTGGTTGTTAAATGCTGCTGGCTCGTATGAATTAAAGCCGCTGTTAATTGGAAAAGCAAAACGGGCTAGATACTTTAAGCATTTCTCTAATTCAGTTGTCTACAAGAACAAAGCAAATGCCATGGATGACGAAAGACAGTTTTAAAGACTGTTTTTTTAACCAGTTCGTTACTGAGGCAATTCCAAGCCGTAAGTTGCTGTAAATAAAAAATAATTTTTTCTTGATAACGTTCCTTCTCATCTCTCGGAGATGAACTAAAAACAACTGATGGCAAGATATTTGCTATGCTTATGCCCCCTAATGTAACACCATTGGTACAGTCTATAAATCAGAACGTCCTACGACTCACTACACTTTATTACAGAAAAAGTTTACTGACTTCTATAAATTCTAGTACAGTAAATATACGGGAAGATTTTAAAAATCTGTCGTTAAAGAATGCCGTATTGAACCTAGTCGCTGTATGGAATAAATTGGAACAATCCGTTATTGCTAAATGTTGGCAAAACATATTATCAGACAGTAACAATACTGAATTTGACGAAGAAGTACTCTGCCCTTAGCGTCCTACAAGGAAAATGAAATGAAGAGACTACTAACATATCTGAAACAATCACTTTATTGAATAATCTTGAAAGTGAACCGACCGTAGACAAATACACAAAGACTCATATTGAAGAATGGAATATAGACACAGTTAAGTACGAAAACGAAGATGATGAAGACGTGGAAATAAACATGGTAATGGTAGCAATTTCAGTTAAACAAACATGAGTCTACAAGAGTCCGCGTGTCTAGCCCTTCCTAATGAGACTAATAACAGTCTTTTGGGAGAAACCTGCCTCGCACTCCAACCTAATTATATTTGTGTATAATATAATGAAAGTAAGCTTGGCCGCGATAAGTACTTGAAATTTAAACAGCGAATCATAATGTAGTTCTTTTGAAAGATTTCTATGTTGATACTATGCTCACAAATTTAATGAATACTAATGACAATAGCTGCAATAAATTTAAATCGGACGCCTTTATGTTTAGGCAATAATTACTTTTGAGAACTTATGCAAAGAATATTTACATTAAGCATTTTACAGCGCCTTAAATTGAATAATAATCGCTAGGATTGTGTATTGATAGTGTCACAAATATACCACTATTCTGTTCCTTAAAGTGTAAAGAAAGATTTTCCGAGAGAGACCTACACATTTTCAGTTAAGAAAATTAGAAGTAGTACTTCGAAAATAGTTCTCTTATGAGACTAACAAAATAAATCCGATTTTTATCTTCCAACAATATATCAAATAATCTATAATATACACAGTATGCCTGGAAAGTACCAACATATTTATATATGTATATAAAAGTTCTAAAAAGTCAAAGATTTAAGATTTCAGGTTTAATTTTATTTAGACTGGCTACATAGTTTTCTCCTCTCTCAATGCAAGTTTAACAACGAAAATATAATGACTTATGAATAGTGCCTTTCCAGAATCGCCTTCAGCTTACAGTTTACGTTTGCTTGAATCGCTGGCATATCTTCAAAAAATTATTCCCTTAGATATTTTTATTTTAAGAAATAAAAAAATAATACAACGAGGCTAGATAAGTGGAATACGGTAGGCGATTGATCACTGTGACCTGAGAGGATTGTAACGGTTTCAGCAAGCCCATTTTCGTGAAGAAGCGACATATTACCAGAAATGCTCAAATCTTTTCTAACGTGGTGGCATTCGCTTTAGGAGTCGTTTCAAAATTAATACTGAAGAATCGAAAAATGCGATAAGCATTTTTTTATATATTTATCTTGTTGACGAACTTTCATTACTCTTGGTTCAACAGACGCCACCCACGCAGAATGTCTTAACGTTTCCGGATCGTACATGAAACATCATGTTTCATCACATTGTTTCTATGAGCATATATCAATATGTACAGTCTTAGCAAAGTCCCTTTAAAAATTCCCATGAATTTCCTTCTGCAAAAAAGTTAAAAATTGCCTAGTAAAGCGTAGACAAATTTTTCTGCTTTGCAAATCTTCATGAATATGGTATAAATCTTTACTGATATTTAATTGCTCAGCTATCGCAAGAAGAGTTAGTCGGGGATGCTTGGCGAGTAAAGAACGCATCAACTCTTTCGTCCTTTCGAACAGTAAACAGATGACCATATCTAACGTTATCTTCCAATGATTGTCGGCTGTCTTTGAAATGTTTAAACCTATTAAATGTCACTGCGCGTGATGGTGGTTTCTTTTCGTAAGCCATTCTCATCTTTTGGTATGCTTCCGTTGCACTTTTACCGAATTTGAAACAAAATTTTATACACGCCCGCTGTTCCACTGTGAAATTGGAACGTATTATCGAAATACGCAAATCAAAACAGTTACTTACAAATGATACAAATATGCATAAACATATTCGTATCTGTACACATGGACATACACCATGTATTTAGCCAGTGGTCACTTCAACCGCAGACACATGCGTTTCTGTCTTACGACGTCATCAGCGCGGATTGACGAAGTGACGTCCCAAAGGTTCGCTTTTATCCTGTGGGATAATCTCGTCACATTTGATGGATAAAAGCGACTTGCTGATAAAAGCGGTTTCCTCTTGAATAGCTAAGCCACTACAAAAATGGAAAGGAACACGCATATTAGTATAGTCCATTAACTCGTGACTCAATGGCTCAATATACCAAAAAAGTATATAGCATATCGATGCGTAACACATCAAGCGTAGACAAATGATGCAAATATGCATATTTATATCATTTGTATACGCTTGATGTGTTACCCATCGATATGCTATATATTTTTTGACTTGGTTACTTGTTAAGTATTCAAGCAATGCTAATGAAAGTTGGGCGTGTTTTACATAAAGGTTCATGCTAACTTTGCGTACAGCCGGGCGATAAATGATACATTAGTTTGTTTCAAAAAAAATTAGTCTCAGAACTTTTCAAATATACAGTGTAAGAAACACAAGGGTATTATGATATTACTTAAAATTCCGCAAACTACTAGATTTATTAAGCCCCTGTTGCAGAGCAAAGTTTTTACAAGAAGATGTATTTAAAATTGCCGTTCTGGGTTTTGTTTCTATGCTTAGGCGAGATCTATATTTTGCCTTCAATACAGCAACTGCATAAAATACTGTTTCGCAAGAGTCTTTCAATGTAGAATATTTGAGTTCCTATTAAAATTCAAACAATTTAGGAATAGTATGAAGTGGATTTCTGACTCTCTCGTCTCTTACTATTAAGTTTTAGTCGAGTATATGAATGTTAAAAAGTTAATTCACATTTTTTACTTTACTTTTGTGTTTCTTAATTTCAACTTTCTACAAAAAGCTTTTACTTCGTCACTCATATCCAATATATGTGTATTTATTCCTTCGAGTTGATGGTTTAACAAATGAAGTTCTTTTAATATATCTACTAAGTGGTTTAATTTCACCATAAATCAGTGACCTTCAAATAGTACTGCTTCTTGGCGGTCTTCCACCACCAAGAAATATTGCGTTCTTATCTCTTAATTTACAAAAAATACACTTGATAACCACCTAGTTTCACAACGAAATGTTCTGCATCTGTGTCTTTGCAAAGTGGTAATAAAAGTCTTAACTTTAACGGCTTTATTTTACAAGAGTTATAACACAAGAGTTGTTACCACATTGTTCAGAGAAACATTAATTTCTTTTGCAACAAGAATTTATCTGAAAATCAGTGTGTCCAGAGACATTGAGGACATTATTACCTTGACATCTTCCAGACATTACTCAACGTTTACAGAATAACAATTCTTCAATTGAAATTCCATTCTGAAAAAATTTCATGAGCTGACGCAATTTGGATGAAAGTTCAGATATATCGCCAATTCGAGGAATAGTATCATTAAAGAGAAATATGAAGTGCAGTTCTTCGGCAAACAAAACATTAAACCTAAGTTGAGAGTGGAAGCATTTTTAAACAAACTAGAGAATAGACAGCTCATATGATTCGGCTACCTTATAAGAATAAAGGAGTGATATTCCAACGTAAAATCGAATATTGGCCTTCATTGTTGCTATCTGATGCCTTATCAAACTGAGTTAAGAAAAACGCTATGACGGAGTTTGGACGAAAGTTCAGATATATCGGTAATTTGACAGACAACAGTATCATTAGATAGTGGGATGGAGTGCAAACAAAATACTAGAGCTAGGCTGTGAGTGGAAGCATTGCTGAACAAAACGGAGAACAGACAGCCCATATGGTTTATTATAATATATTTGTACCCAACAGATTTATCCAATTACAGGGCAACTAATTTGAAATTCAAAAGTGATACATATTACTAACATGAAAAAGAAAAGTACATTCTGTGTGCTTATAAATAGAAGTATTTCACAAATTACTTGTTAAAAAGAATATGTCATCATATAGTTTATCGGCATTCACAAAAGCATGCATAAGGGGCGCTTTCATCATGATATTAGTTCTAGCACTAGGCACAAAGACTGTGGGAACGTTTCTTGACAAAAGACGCGGCACATGAAAACTAAATCGAGAAAGCAAACTGGGCGAATTTCGTTGCTGATAATTTTCCTCAAAAATGAAACGCTCATTTGCTCTCTACGCGCACTCAACGATTCCATGTTGTGTCGGTGCAAGAGAAGATTGTAGTCAATATTACTCTCGGGAAAAACTCCATCCAATTTGAAAGACATAAACTTTAAAAATCTTCTCTGCACTTTCTCAACCATTGTTAATGTTCTGGGGTCATCTAAATCCCTGGTGCCACGTATAATAAAGCTAAGTGACTTGACAGCTGATGAGGTAACGTTAATCATATGCTGCGAAAAATCTGGTTATCAAACGTGATACCCAAATCCAAAACACTATTGGAACGCGCAACAGGTTCCCCATGGATGAAATAGGTAGCCGTCAAGACACATGTTTCTTCGTATAAGATACAGAACTGCATTTACTAATATTAAGATTGAACTTGTTTTTCATGCACCATTCAACTACAACGTTCAGTGCGTTCTGCAGAAAAGTGATGTTTAGTTCATTTAATATGGTACAATAAATCTTAAGGTCATCTGCATAGGCCAAAACTGCACAAGGTATGGAAGTTAGCAGGTCAATGATGAACATAATGAAAAGCAGTGGCCCCAAGTTAGAGCCCTGCGGCACGCCAGAGGTGGAAATGTAAGACTCTGATCTAAAGCCATTATAATACACGTAATTGTTCCTATCCTGAAGATAACTGTGAAGTAACCTAATCAAAGCATTAGACAGACCAAATGCACTTAATTTCTGCAGCAATATCACATGGTCAATGGTATCAAACGTTCGTGTAAAATCAGTACATATTACATCAAGTTGACCGCCTCCATCGAGCTCTTCAGCTATCTCCTGTGTAATAGTAGCAATATTTGTTGTAGTAGAACAACCAGTCATAAATCCATGTTGAGACGGCGAATGGTTTGTCTATCTAACAAGAATAAAGAAAGGTGGCCTAGAGAAATAAATTTGTGCTGCCGGTCGATGAATAGTCCAATTTGTTTCTTCAGGAAAAAATAAGTCTGGAAAATTTTCAGGCATACTGTATCGGAACGAATGAACAATATAAACAACTTCGCAAATTTTAAATGTTAAATATATTTTCTTACGATTATTGCGATACAAATTTTACAAAAATTAAGACTTGTAAATTTTGAAAACTCTATAAAATTAGTTTGTACTAATTCTCCGGTTTTACTGTAAAATTATCATTTTAATTGGAGTGCTTTATGTATCTCTTAGCACTTGATGAGGTACATGGACCCCTAATTGAAAAAAAAATCAACTAGGAATCACGGTGCACAATATGTTCTACTAGCATTATTTAAATCTAATAAGCATGCTCTTGTTGTTTTCTCTCTCTTGTTTGTATAGACTTTTCTCTCATTAACGAGAAAACACGTACGTATGTAATTTTTCTTGCAAGCTTTCTTTTCCAATTAATAAATGGCACAATTTCGCACACACTTCTTTATTTAAAACAATTCCCCCATTAATATTCATCAACTGTAATTGGTAAGAAGGCGTCTCGGGCAATTTCAAATACTTCTGTATTTTTTCTCTTACACGTACTCATACATAAGACCAGACGTATTACGGTTAATGAATATCGGGCTTCAAACTGACACACATTAAGGAGATGCTATTGCAAATTGTAGACCAGGTTAAAACGTTCCAATTTCACTATTTCTGTCCGTCGACCTACATTCGATATATAGCTATATGTATTATGCACGCCCAACCTACGAAAACTCTGTCTCCTCTCTTTCTTTCTCTGTTACTTCTCTCTGTTTCTCTTTTTCTATCTCTCTTCTCATTCTCTCTCCCTCTCTCTGTGTGTGCATGTTGTTATATTAGGTGTACGTGTGTGTGTGTGCCGCTGAACCAAAATGAACGACGCACAACACAACAGAAACACTATTGATTTTCCCGGTCGCTAGCACTGGCTCCAGCAATACGAAGGCGAAGCAGGAGCGACCGAACTCACCGAACGTAGTTTTAACAGGATGAGAAATAATTTAGAATTACAGTTTCAGGATTTAACTTACTTTTTCAGGACATTCTTTACGTTACGCAAATATATTCCGGTTAATGAATTCAGACTTACTGAACAGCTGACGAATTTGCGAGAAATAATTTAAAATTGTATATAGGATTTATTTATGTTTATCTATTCTGTATAACGCGTCAAAACACATAATTCCTTAATATCGAGTTAATATGGTAAACGCAAGCGTTTGTTTTGATCAGCAATATTATGCAAGCGTATAAATATATTTACTAGGAAGTATGAGTGGAGCCAAGCAAAAGGAATAGAAGTAAAGGAGATGTTATACGAGGTTCGTATGATAAATACGTGTGTTAATGAATATCGAGTGTCCGTTTAATACTGAAGCTGACGTCTGTCAAATTTTGGAAATTTCTTTGTTTTCTATTTGCCACACTGAGAATTATAGTTATTGTCAATTGATGTCAATCTATCCCATTTTCATGAATAATTGTAATTAGCAAATATTGGCAATAAACATTTCGAAAAGTAAGGTGTATTGTGATTGATTTTATCAATTTTTATATTTACGTCAAAAGTGATTACCGCATAGGACGCTAATGTTAATTATTGCGGTCGATCTCAAGTGAAGTAATGCTAACTTAACCGAACTGTCAGCTTCAGTATTAAACGGGCACTCGATACAACACAATTGGTTTGCATTTAGTAAATGTATTTCTCGACATAATCTCCTTGTATCTCTATACACCTAGCTCAGCGATATTCCAACTTTTTTAATCCATCCAAATCATAAGATTTGTCGAACTCAACCATATCAGCAATCACCTCTTCATGACGTGAATCGCTTTCCGCCAAGCCCTTTTTTTTCAATTTTGGGAAAATAAAGAAGTCACAGACGGACAAATCCGACGAATATGGTGTATGGGCCACCACTTCGTGCCGTAAATCGTCTAATTTTGCCGTCGCAATTGCTGATGAATGGGTCGGGACATTATCATGATGGTAGAGAATTTTTTTCTTCGCTAGGTGGGGCCTTTTTTCTGTAGTTCAACGTCGACTCGATTCAATAAATTCTCTAAATAATTAAGATTATGCCTTGCGAATTTCAAAATACCGTTGCCGTAACTTTTTCAGCTGATAGAATCGTGTTCGACTTCCTTGGCACACGTTCGTTATAAAAAACCCATTATGCCTTCTAACCTTTGGTTTCTAGCGTGTAGTGATGTACCCATGTCCCATCTACAATCACATAACGCGACAAAAACTCACTAGAACTGCGCTTAAACTTATCCAAACATTGTTTTGAAGTTATCACGCAATACTGTTTTTGATCGATCGTTAACAGACGCGCCACCCACCTCTGCAATAGCTTTCTTATATTCAATTTTTTATGAAGGATGTTTTGCACACCTTCAATTGAGATGTTGACCATATTAGCAATCTCTCTAATTTTCACCCGGCGGTCTGCTAACACCATATCATGAATTTGATCATATCGTCCGTAGTCCGCTTTTCATCAAAGATAGATGTTCGACCACGCTTAATTTCATTAAACCAGTATCTGATGGTAGTCATCGTAGATGCATAGTGCTTATAAACTGCATTTAACTTCTCTTTGCTTTCTGCACACGTCTTTCCATTCAAAAAAAAACCGAATCACTCACCGGTATTGTTTTTCCATGATTTCACACATACATAAACTTGCTCACTGTCAACAGTTCTCAAAACAACACTATTCTATGAATCTGAATTTTGACATAGACTAAAGAATAGTACTCACAATCGGTAATGCAGATTTTGGCGCAAAGTGTCATCTGTCTCTACACACAGTTACTTTTCATACTACCCTCGTAAAATATGTACTTATTTACATCCAAATAGTTTAAATAATTCGATTATTTCTGGAATAAGTTATTTTCTACTTACCAACAATATTGAATAATAATGATAATAATTAAAATAATAATACTAATATTTAGTAGTGCTCCAACAGTATATACTAAAAGAGACGATCAACAAAGAAAAATTATTCAACAGAGTTATTGTGCACAAAATATACAACGAACAAAGATATGTATATAACGAAATGAGAAATAATAACATAACGGTAATGCAGCATTTCTAGTCATTTGATAGATAGGGCTTCTCGCCATCACACTTGTCCTTAATTTTGGTTTTTAAAATGTGGTAGGCCCCTCGAATAAAACCCGACGTTAATCCGTTGACGTTAATCCGTCTGAACAACAATGAACAATCAATTCGATTATTGAAAAGTCTTTCTTTGGACTGTGGTTAAGTAAAAACTCAAAAAAGGTATAAAACCCCTTACCACAGTTAATAATCGTATCCTAAATACGTATGTCGACAACTAAGTTGTCATCATCAGTAGGTAAAAATCACTGATCCAAGTGTCGCACATGGGGCACAGTAAAGCTAACACATAAACGCGCAACTACTTTTTACACGGCGTCCACATATACACTAACTCTTGGATTATTAATCAAGTTTTGCAAGATGTTAGCACTCGCCACACTACGACACAATTCCAAGACAACCACGTCATGCTCCAACAGAAGTACATCATAGTCAATGCCCTGGCGGGATAAACTCCATTCTTTTTGAAACTCAAAAATTTCAAATGTCGTCTTGAAATCCTTTCGCTCTGCAATCCATCTAGCTTAGGTATATCGAGCTCTAAACCACACAATTCAAGCCTACTTCGCATAAGCGTATGAAATAGATCTTTTACTACAATAGTGTCATTAAAATGTTTAAAGTTTCATGTAAGTTCCATGTAAAGGAATACACGAGATTGACAACTCTTTGTATGGCGCAAAATTGTTTCCAAGTTGGAGAAAAATTTTATGAACCGAAACAAAGCACAACAATGGGTAATTGCCTATCTCCTTTCATAGCTAATTTATTTATGAGTCAGTTTGAAGTAGATAAAATAAAATAACGCTAAATATTTTCCAAGAGTCTGGATCAGGTACGTAAATGACATTTTCGCGATTTTTGATACACAGAAATATGAATTGAGCATGTTCGTTAAACAGTTAAATTTGAAATTTCCAACTATTAAATTAATTCACGGTGGAAATGGAAAACAATGATAGGATACCATTTTTAGATACATTAGTAATTAGAAATGAGCATAAAATAGCAATCGACATTTTTCGGAAAGAAACCAATGTCAATAGATTCATCACCGTGGATTCAAATCTTAGTTTGCAACATAAGACAGCTTCTTTTAATTTCTTAGTCAATTGGTTATTAAACTTTCCGTTAGCAAAAAAGAGATACGAAATAGAACTAGATTTCATTAAAGACATCGCGAGGTATAATGGGTTTGGCATAGAAATAATTAATAATTTTTTTAGAAAAACAAATTTGAAAAAAGACAATCCACAAGTTTGATATCTCAAAGTACCACATACCATACCATTCAATCACGAAAAGCATTAATAAAGTTGTTAAAGAACATGGTGTTCAAGTTGCTTTTCGGTCCGAAAATACTATCAAAAGTTTCCTAGGGAATACCAAAGATATTTGAAATGCAAAGGAAAATACACGGCGAGTTGGCTGACGTCTATTAGGGGATCTTCTTTGATATTCCCGACAGCTTTCTAAAACATTTCCGTTGCAAAATCCGTAAACAAAAATAATATCGGCATATTCGACATTGCCGAACTGCACTAACAATTAAGAACACTACCTAAGAACTCTCAAAAACTAGTAACTAAATCTTTTGTTTCATAGTAATTTCCATAACTTACTATTAATTTTATGGATAAAAAATTAAATAAGTTCAATAGATATTTATTATACAAGGGAAAAACTTATTAGATTTTAGCTCGAGGTTCCGCTTCGCATCGGGAGACAAAACACCGAGTGCTAAAATCTAATGTTTTTACCCGTGTATAATACACTATTTTTTTCTGTGACGGGAAAAACGACGATTTAATATTGAAATAGTTATTTACGAACCAAGTGCGTGAAATGTTTCACGCACGAAGTTTGTACAATATTTTTTGTACGAGAACTATAAACAATAATAATATTTATATAAAATATAAATATAATTTCAAAAATTTTATATTTATAAGTATTTTTAACAATATTACTAGTATCTGTCAGGATGGCCGAGCGGCCTAAGCCGCCAGACTCAAGGTTTACCTTGCCGGTTATACGGGTTCTCGAGCGTTCTGGTCATCTCTGAGAGCGTGGGTTCGAATCCCACTTCTGACGATTTTTTTTTAGTTTTCTATAAATTTAAAAAATAATATTTGTTGCTGTTCTGACATTGAATTACATACCTTCCAAATATAACAATTTCTATTTCATTTCCTTTTATTTTCAAGAAAAACAACGAACTGGGTAGCATATTATTAAGGTTAGGGATTTATGATTTTAGAATGTCACTAAATTAATCAAGTTCCAGGAAGTACCAACTTTACTTTTACGCACTCGTGTTTAAAGTGACTTTTTACGCACGCAAATCGAATAGTGAAATGACAGGTTTTGTTAAGCGAGTACAAAAAAAACATATTACAATATTTTAAAGCCAGAAATTCAAACAATGTGAAATTTAAAGTTCTAAACTGCCTGCACGTATAGCGACATTGGACCTGCGTTCCTAAGGAAACCTTTAAAGTAATTAAAAATCTGTCAATTTAATTCTGTGATTGGGTTTTAAAAAATTGCGAATTTAAGGTGTTTATTTGAAATGTCCTTCATACAATGCACATTTAACAACTGTACTTTTGATATTAAGGAAATGTAGGTAACTTTTTGTCTAATAAAATAGTCTAAAATTAAATATCTTCGTGTTCTTATTTATGTGTACATACCTGAGAAAACGGTACTCATTTTTTCCCCGGAGAAAAAAGTAATTTCATAGAAAGTGACATTTTGTTACCTGTCAAGAGGGATAAAACGTCAAACTTTTCTCCCATCTCAGAAAAAAAAAACGTTATACCACGATATCTCCAAAGCAAAACTATAATAAATAAAAGCTTTCATATGGCCCACTATTAGTTATTTGTGAAACTTGAAATTTATATCTTTCATAAGTTTGAACCTTCCAAAACAAAAGCCGATAGGAAAAAACTTTATTTCGCATTTTTTGCTTAGAACCCAATCTCGAACACGAATTTTTATTTTTCCTGTTATAAGTCACCCTGTATATATTAAATCCTTGCATATTGAAAAAATGTACCCAAAAATGAAGAGAAGAAGCTCATTTTTCCATTTTGTTTATTAAGTTGCTAAAACTTCTCAAAATTTCCGACTAATTTTCTGACATCATTAAATGGCTATGAATGTTTTGCTAATTTACTACGAAAACAACTGTGTAAATAACCACAAAATAACAACAACAACAACATTGATTACGTTATCATTAATTATATCATTCCTGTTCGGAAGACGTTGGTAATTTGTATCACTCTATTGGCTTGCGGTTGCAACGAAATTCCAAGGAAATACCGTCGCAACACCAAAGTTTGAAGTTTGTTAACTTCTGCACTAAATTGATTGTGAACGAGGTTAATGAGAAAACCCAGGTCAGATATCTGCACTAGTAATTTGCATAACAATCTGCACCATCATTTTGCAAGTTTGGGTAAATGTTACCTAAACTATGAAGAAAACTGTGCATACATCCAGATGGCGTTATAATAGAAACATTATACAATACATTTGTAAATAAATTACCGTGTATAAGTGCGCTTTAGTAATTCAAATAAGCTGTGCAAAATTATAATTTTAAATATGTACCAAAACCAGGCAAACTAAATTATAAAAAATGTCGGTTAAATATATTTACATATATTTATTTATATTGAGTTATAGTGTAGCTTGTTGTAATATTTTGATAGCAGATATTTAATTTCGCAATGTATGTGTGTACTCAATTTGTTTTATCCTGTGACAGGGAAATCGTTGAACAATAAATCATTATAACTTACATTATTATATTATAATGTATTATATGATTGTTTCGGCCTTTACTTGATGAAATTCCATTATAACTATTAAGATAAAATAAAACAAATTTTATGAATTTCACTTTTTAATTATCACTGTAACGAGTCGTTTCGCACCAACCTGGGCTTCGTCAGACATATAACTAACTTATTTTTTATATTATCATAGGAACAAATAGACAATTAAATTTATTATTTGATTATATTAATACATTGCATCAAAATATTAAGTTTACAATGGAACAGGAAACAAATAATAGTATTAACTTTCTCGATTTAACGATTACTAGAATTAACAATAAATGTAACTTTGCTATTTACCACAAACCGTCAACTACAGATATTACTATACATAACACTTCTTTCCATCCGATACAACACAAATTAGCGGCTTATCACAGTCTTATACATAGATTAATAAATACTCCGTTGAACCAAACAAATTTCGAGAAAGAGTTAAATTTAATTAGACAAATAGCTATCAACAATGGATATAAAAGTAATATAATAGATAACATTTTAAATAAAAAACTCCGTACAAAAGCCATATCACAAATTTACCCAATATTAAATAATAACACCCAAAAATTTAAAATGATCACGTTTATAGGCTCTTCAAGCACAAAAATTTGTAAATATTTAAGAAAGTTTGACATTAATACAGCGTTTAAAACTAATAACAATTTATCCAAATTTATAAAAAACAATAAGGATTTAACAAACAACAATAAAAAGTCAGGGGTCTATGAGTTAACCTGCGTAGTTGCCCTATGACTTATATCGGACAGACAGGCAGATCGTTTGAAGTACGCGTCAAAGAACATTTTTCTTCATTTAGAAATAATAAAAGTGACTCTTCATATGCGTCTCATATCAATTCAACGAACCACAATTTTAACAAAGAATTTAAAATATTACATATAGAAAATAAGGGCAAAAAACTTAATTTATTAGAGTCACTGGAAATCAATAAAATAAAGAAAACTGACAAGATCTTAAATGATCAATTAGAAACAAATAATTCACCCTTACTTAATCTATTTATTTGATTTGCAGACAGTTACATAGTGTATAGTATTTTTGTATTTTTCCATAGAATTCTTTATCCCTGTAATATAATGTAAACCTTTAGTTTTATTACTTAAAAACAGTACATTTTTTTATAAACCGTAGCGAAAGTTTTGTATAGACATCCCGTAATAAAAAGCACCCATCCCTCTGACTATTTTTTAAAATAAAACATGTGTTTTTGCTTGTTACTGTTTACTTGTGTTTAATATAAAAAATATTTTGTAAATAAGTTAGTTATATGTCTGACGAAGCCCAGGTTGGTGCGAAACGACTCGTTACAGTGATAATTAAAAAGTGAAATTCATAAAATTTGTTTTATTTTATCTTAATAGTTATAATGTATTGTAAATATATTTAAAAAATATAATAATATTTATTCGAATTTGGAATCATAATCTTGTTTATGTCATTTTAGTTTATTATTGTGTTTTAATGCTTAGATACCAACTACGTAATAGTATACTTTATGGCCCGCGCGGGTATAAAGGCATAGAAAAAAACAGTTTTTGATTAACTTATTAACGACCTTTATTAGTAAAATTATCAAATATACTTAACATTATTGACTTCGGATCAGACTTCGGATCGGATTCACATAAAAACGGCAATTCTGGAAGGATCCGGTGATAGTTAGAAAACCTTCAGCAAACGTTGATTCATGTTTCATTGTCTGGGTATCAAGTTTCTGTAAGCAAAAGCTAGATCCAGAAGGTATACCTGCCAGCATCCTTGAAACCCTATTTTTTTGCCTGTCCTCGAAGTATCCTTCAAAAACCGACGTACTCTTCCATCCACCATCGTGCTTCAACGTGGTAATACTGGCTCCAGCCTCTGCCAAAAGAGTTGCCGATGTTCGACGCAGACACTTCTCAACCCCAGATATTTCGCAATAATGAACGAGATTATTCCGAACGTGTTTTTTTTTCAAACTCAGCGACAGATTAAGTCTTTTTTCTGATCAACCACGTAGCCGGAAAGACATGTAGTCTCTTATCAACTTCAAACTGTTCATTTCATCTTCGTCAACAATAGTAAAAAACGCGCTTTTTATCGGCTCTTGTCCCTGGTACGTTTACTACGAAAACTGATTTTCTATCTTCTACGTGAATAACTGGCATATTCAAAAGTTCTTGCCGTGGACATCCACCAAATACACCACCTAATGCAACTTTTTCATTAAAAACGTCTCATTCGGCGCCTCGTGAATAAATTTTAAAACATCATCTCTAGACAGAACTTTAGACTTTTTTGACTGGTATCCTTTTGATCCCTGTTACTCTTAACTTATGGTAATTAGCCATGTTAATATTCTTATTTACCATTAAAGTCTTCTTTAACATTGAGTATTTGGACCATAAGGAACTCGGACAAAATGTTTCAATGAGATCGTCGAGGTACAGCACAGTTTCATTAACACGTTCTGCTCAATTTTCTGCCATCCAGTGTAGTACTTTGTCATATTCTCTGTCGGAGCGTCTCTCGATTTCTTCGGTAACAAGTTTTGTGTTACTTTTTCCGCTCTTTTTTTACAATTTCTTCAGGAATTTCAAAACTTTCCTGCATTTTGACTTTTTAAGTTTGACAGCATTTCGCTAGCAACAATAGTGTCTACTATGATAAAATGACAATGTTAAAATCAAATTGAATTTTCGGATTTTTTGAAATATTTATTTTATGAATACAGTAATAATAATAATAATATTTATTTATTTGCCCAACAGGTAATCCCAATTACAGAGCTATAAGTACACAAATTAGATGTATGAATACACATACTATGTTAAATTATTACATAACTAAAATAATTTTGATATATAACAAATAAGTAATACCGATAATTATGATGTTAAGGTTCACATATCCTTAGTGTCCACCTCTCCAATGAGTATGTCACTATAATATGCCTCAGCATTCCTCATCATGTGGAATATCGGTGATCTCATCAGTAGATTCGTCCTTGGAGTCGACAGCAAGAAAGTAACAGGGTTACGGGTACTAACACTAGGCACATTGAATCTGACCCTAGACAACAGCGCGGCACTGGTGAAGATTATGAAGAAACCTTGCGCTGTAGTTAACTCGACGAACAGTCAAAGACTGAACCCCATAGAGTCGAAGCAGTTCTTCATAGGAAGTGTTCCAGTCAGGATATACACGATTAGATTTGAAAAAGAGGTATTTTACAAATCGGCGCTGTATACGTTCAACTGGAAACTGTTGCGAGATGTAGAAGGGATACCAAACAATAGACGCATACTCGAGTTTCGGAACTATAAGAGTGAAATACAAAGATTTTAGCAAGGAGATGCTGCTGAAGCACCCCGAGGCTCGAATGAGGAAGCCCAATAACATCACCACACATTTGTCGATATTCAAAGACAATTCATTCCTCCGAGACCACTTCACAAGAACGTTAACATCATGCTGCAAGCCAACAGCATCACCCGGTTTGGCGATATCAGAAAATAGTTTGATGTCGTCTGCGTAAGCTAGCGCCTGGCATCTTAACAGTGGAAAAAGGTCATTCATATATAATGAGAATAGCAAAGGTCCCAAGTTAGAACCCTGCGGTACTCCAGAAGCCACTGTTAGGTGTACGATTTATAACCATTATAAAACACATAATTATATCGTATAAATTCGGAGATAAGCCAAAGCTATCAAGTTTTTAAAGTAGCAACATATAGTTGATGCTATCAAAAGCATGTGAATAATCCATATAAACAACATCCACTTAACCCCTACTGTCCAAGACTTCATTCGTATATTGCGTGAAGCAAGCTAGATTTGTAGTAGTAGACCGACCTTTCATAAAACCATGCTGGTGCTGTGTGATATATGAATGGGTATTGAAGTAAATAGCATCAAACAAAACTTGTTCGAAAACGTTTGATAAGAGCGAAATCGGTCTGTAGTTTGAAATATGTCTGCTATCACCCTTCTTGAATACAGGAACAATACGCCCGCACTTCCATCTATCGGGGATGGATGATGTCTGCAGTGCTAGGTTTATAATTTTGGTTAGTGGTGCTGATAGAACAAATTTGGTGTCCCTGATCAGGAAGCTGGGAATGCCATCATCACCAGAGGTAAACCTATCAGGAAAAGTAGCCATTATGCTGGAAATAGTATGTTCAGTAATGCGACAGAGAGAAAACGGCTGACATTGAGATTTTAGAGTGGGAGAGTCAACAATATTGGCGGTCGAGAACATTTCCGAGAAATTACTGGCAAATGCGTCTACAATGGCTTGTGGTTTGTCAAGCCAAGCATTTCTATAAAATAGTTTTCCAGGAATACGTGAGGTTCCTCTCTGGGAACGTACGAAAGACCATATTCTTCTAGGATCCGTCGTGATGCTGGTCTCTATATTCACCATGTATGCAGTATAAGCAGTAGATATTTGTGATTTCGTTAGTGTACGCAGTCTTCTGAACTCTTCATAGAACATCGGACTATTAGTACCTTTCCATTTACGCCTATAATAATTTTTTGCTTTAATGTTACATTTAATTTCATTATTGAACCAAGCAGGAAAATGCGAGGTGCTTTTCGACATCTTCGGAATAGTTGAATCAAATATATCGCTCAGAACATTGTAAAACCAATCCAGGGCGAGATTAACATCATTAATACCATCCAGAAAGGACCAATCAACCTCCACCAGGTCCTCATACAGTTTTTCATAATTCGCCTTTCTGAAGTTGTACTGACAGTAGATGGAAACTGATCCGGTCTCAATGTAGATAAAAACTCCATATTAACTGACAAGGCAGGATGATATGCGTCTTCAGGAACAAAGGAATACAATAACGAACTAATATGACATAAAAGTTTGTACGTACCGAGGGCAACTTACAAACCCTCGGGGTAGAGGCCCTCGGGTTTTTACTAAGCAACAATTGGAATAGTAATACAGACAAGCATATTATGGATATTAAAAATATAACCGCTTGCCCAAGATAACACTGGCCAACAAAAAAAAGATATTTGAAATCTCACTAATTTTTGGTTGACAAAAACAAATATGATAAGGAAAAATTTTTATTAGCTCTAGTTAGCTCTAGCTTCTGCGATATATAATAGATGGAAATATTATATTTTAACGGATTAAGAGAAAACAATACATTTTAATTTCGTAGGCCAACAACATTTGAAATTTTTTTAATGGCCGTTACAATCTAAGAATTAAAAATTGATGGAAAAATACCTGGCAAGTGATTGAAAGAAGTGAAAGAAAATCATGTGGTGGCTTGATGAAATCGTCGTCTTTTGACTAGTCTCTTGTATTCCTGCACACAGACCAACAGAAATTCGCAAGCATCCTTCCTTCCAGCGGCCCTGATATCTTTGTTCCATTCGAGAAATATCCTGAGGGAATCTTTCTCCCTACTCATCACTGACAGCTCCATAACTAGGAGAAGAAAAGTCTAGGTGAGAGTGGAGAAAATGGATTCCAAGGGACATATTGCATCCCAGTTGATGGTATTTTTGCAGAAATACTGTCACCAACTAGGTGTATTTATCATATTTTTCGTTGCCTAAAAATCCATGAATAGGCTTCCCAAGCTTCCTTTTCTTTTTCCTTCAAGACTCAGTCAAACGCAGGATCCTTTACAATTTGTCGAATTTCCTTCCTTAACTTTTGCACCACTTAATATACGAAATTTGTCTTTTGTCTACTTCTTGGTTCATACTTTTAACAATATTTTTCATCAAACCCGGCTTTATATGTATGAAAGGGTGGAAAAAGAATATCTTTTGGATCCACGAGAAGCTAATCGTCTTTATTTCTGGAGAAGGGTATTCCAGTTAACTATCAGCAAAATTCATTAGCAAAAGTTTGAGAAATGGTATATTACTGAAATACTTTGAAGTGCACATAACAAAACCCAAGGCTTTACAAACAGCAATGCATAAATTCAAAATATGAGAAGAAAAACTTAATCGTGAATTCATACTAGAGAAGCCTATTCGAATTAACTGTCAACAAAATTAATGAGCAGAAGTTTCAGAAATATTATATTACTGAATGCTTTTAAGTGCGCATAGCAAAACTAAATCTTATAGGCGACAATGCATAAATTCAAAATATGATTAATGATCACATTTATTGTCGAAGTAATATTGAATTGTTTTCCATAAAAAAAGATAGTAAAACAGCAAGAACAAGCGTCTTCTTGTCTACAATAATTGAATCGAAGGAAAATGTGCTGAATAGGAATAGTGTCCATTAAAATTTTTCAATTACATGCACTTGGAATTACAAATTGTTGATAAATTGTTAAAAGCGGTTTCATCCTTAACAGACGTTAAACGATTTTTAATGTTAATTATTAACATTAACCGCATCCTTGATTCTGCATTCGTCCACTCTCGGAAGGCTCATCTTCAGGGCTGATACTACTGGTGTCGACAACAGCAACTATAACAGTAGTGCCAACGTTAAAGATGGACGCAACGTCGAGCAAGAAGGAAGCTGGGCAAACAACTTCGTTTCAGTCTAAAATCCAAGATACATAAACAACGACAGCAGAAGTTTATAAGCTAAATGTATACAATATGATCTTTTAAATGGTTACTATTTTTTATCCACTACTGAACATTTTAAAAACTTAATTAGTTACGATAGCTTTTCTATTAGATTGATGATATTTATCTTACATTTGGTTAATTAAAATTGAAAAAGGAATTTAATTTATTTTTTATTTGTGGCAAATACCTTTTGAATTAAAAAAATACAATCCTTTATTTGCCCTCACTGAAAAGGAAACAGCAAACGTGAAGAATAAAGGATAAAATTAATGATGTCCTTATAAATTCTACAATTTCTTTAAGAAATTAATTTAGAAAAACAAGATTGATTTCAATAAATTCGAGGAAGAGGAAATACAAAATCTATTATACCCATTACATTAAAGACAACTACGGGTATACAAACACCAAACGTTTAAAAAGCAATAATAATTAATCACGGAATAGAAAGCAAAACATTTTATACATTTCCAATGCAAAAGTATCGTCAATTTATTTTAAATGTTTCCACTTGATTTGATTACATTAATATTACGAATTGAAAGATATTTTCTTTCGTAAGTTTCTGTTTACTTGGGGGGGAAATTCCTTAAAAAACCCCAACCCATTCAATTAGTGAAATTGGATATTATCGGAAAAACATTACGACCTTTAATGGATGATTAACTAACTGAATCGACTTCCCAGAATGGCAATTTTCAAGCAATTGCAACTGGTAAACAACATTTGATGCCTTCTCGACCACTAAATGGGATGAACTAAAAGATTTGGTACACGATATTGTACGCGTATTTGCGAACATAATTACGTGATACATATTCAGTCATTTCTATATATAGTATGATTGTTATCAGTGAAAGTTATACTTGAGATTATTAGAGAATTTTCGGTACAAAAATAGTACACGATATATAATTGAATCTAAAATTATAATTCAATACATACATATATTTAATTGGATTTATTTTTCGCAATTCCGTTACTTAAGTACTTTTGTGATATATATTACCCATAAAATAAACTAAATGATGTATACATTTCGTACTTCTTCATCAATGTATTAATTATAGTATTTATTGTATCATTAAACTTCTGCAGAAAATATGAGACAACCCACAAAACCGCATAAAAAATGCTTATCAAATATTAAAAAACACAAATAAACATGAAATGGTGTAATACAAAAGAAAAAAAATATTTTTAAATGTTATAAGTTATAAATTTAAAATTAGAAATAGATAATAGCTATGCTTTAATATATTTGTCCAAAGAATACTTCTGTTATTATAAAAAGATGTGGGGTGGCGGCAGCAATACAACCTTCAGTATTACTTCGACTCTCTACGAGATCTGTTGTATACACATGTATGCTGCCGTAAGTACCATTTTGTAGTTCTGTTTGTTTTAAAAATGTCGCAGTTACATACGTCGCGAAAACGACCAATGTCGAACAACTTTATAGTCATTGTCTACATTATAATATCCAGGCAATATTTCAAGATACTCAGGTTCAAAGTAATTTGCAAACTATTCACAACAATTACTCCAGACTAGCCGAGGCATTTCTTATATTAAAACAAACTTGTGAAGTTGCCTCTAAAGATCCGTTAAGTTGTTAAAAAGATTATTTTAAATATGCAAATATAAAATCACTAAAAGTAGAACAGTCGTTTTAGGCATTCAAAAACATTTGTTCCTCACGTCTTCTAGCTTAACCGAAAGAACTGTAGAAACATATCTGATGATTGAAATATTTAACAGATGTTATCCACATTGTCATTTCACTGAAGACTTTTAATACGATAAGTGTTTGGCACGTTTTATAATTTATTTATTACCATTTATTTTATGTGTGAACATTTATGCGACCGCAACTGGTTGTCCTATTTAAGTAAGGAGGTGAAATTGAGCTACATGCCATAGGCGTGTGCTTGATAACATGTACATAAAATAAATAGTAATAATTTATAAAACGTGGTGAACTACTTACCGTTTTAAACGGCCTCGAACATTATCACGAGAATGCAATTAAAATGAGAACAGTTTCCTACAAATATCTAAAGATTCTTCAAGAGTGTTATAATAAATATTGTCACTGGTACAGCTTGAAAACACGGACACTTAAATACCAAAACATTTTAAGCTGTGTAAACTTTTTAAACATTACTCAAACCAATCATTGGCGTAAAATGCAAAATGTATTGCAAAAATAGTAAATTAAAAAAAAATTATTAGTAAAACTGCAGATAGCGTACTGCTCTACTTAAATTTACAAAAACATCATTTCGAAAATCTGAATACAAAACATTACAAAATTTGTATTAAAAAAAAAAACTAAAAAAAAATAGCTGTTAACAGAGGTTAATATTTTATTGTAGCAACACCGGAATCTATAATTCTTTGGAGGCCTCTTGGCATTGACGATACCGTACTCCTGCACACATTCTAGCGGGATTTCATGCCAGATATTTGAAATGGTTTGAATCAATTCTTCCCGGTTTTGTAGCAAAATTGTGCCTTTAATTTTCTTGACCATGATCCCCCGAATGTTCTCTATGGGATTTAGATCCGGGCTCCTCGTTGGTCAAGGCAATGTCTGTGCACTCCATTAGCTTCTAAAAAATTTCTAACAACCTGCGCTCTCAGAAAATTAACCAATTGCACATTTTCGTTATGATTTCATATTTTTCGTCTTCGGTGCCTCAGTTTCCTCGAACTTACATATTGCTAATAATATGGTGTTTTTGTCTACATTTATTTCTTCTGATATGGTCCCAACCCAACCCATCCCAACCAACGAAACTTATTATGTAAAATAGACAATAAGTAATGAAATTCTTAAACATTCAAGTACAATTTACGAAATAATTTCGATTCTTCGTAAACAATCGCCTAAGTAGGACTCCATATGTTGTATGTAGTGAAGGCAGTGTTCGTGAGTGATATTTTCTGATACTCTGTGGATGAATTTTTATAGCTCATCCGCATTTCTTGGTTGTGAACTCTTGATGTAATTTTTCCATTGACTAAACAATTCCTCAATTGGATTCAAGAATGGGCTATGCGCCGGAATAAATACAGCATGGTGGCCATGAGCTTGAATAAGATTTAGTACTTCAGCATTTTTGTGAAAGCGAACATTGTCCATTATAAGATAAGCTCCTACGATATTATCATCACGAAAATGATTAATCAAATTTAACAGATACTCTGAAAAATGTTCCACGTTGTATGGTCTATCCTGTATTTGAAATAAATATAACGAATTAAAATTCATTCCAGCTACAATTGAATAATTTCGTCCTCTAACTTGGGCTTTACGTAAACATGCTGGAGTATTTTTGGCAGATCTACCAGAGGACACTCTTGAGTAAACATTTATACCAAATTCATCAATGAAAAAAATTTTGTCTCTCTCATGCATAAATCTGTTGTATTCAATTGCATAATCAAAACAATTTTGTATTATAGCTGGTGTATTTCTTCTTTCTGGTATACACGTCACTCGTTTCATAGAATAATGGAATTCTTTTAAAGCCCTATTAATTGTTGATGTAGATATTTGCATGTCGGGCCATTGACAAAGACTCTTTGCTTGTAAATCACGAAGTGTAAGAGTACAATCCTCGTCAATCCAATCACATATTCGTTCCTTTTGAGCTTCATTAAGCTTTTGCTTTCTGTGACCCGGAGGTTGTTTATGTATCTGTCCCGTTTGCACATGTTTTGCATAAATTTTACGCACTGTATTCGGTTTTACATTAAACTGTATTCCCACATCAATAGAAGATTTTCCCTGATTCATGGAGTTAATAATTAATGCGCGCACTTTGTTACTAATTTTCGCATTTCGCCTTCTCACACGCTCCATGTTACAGTAATGACAGTTCATGAAATTATTTTGACAAAAGATGAAATTCATTTGACAAATGTGAATATCATTTGAATAATGGTGAAATACAAATGACAAATGGTGAAAGACAAATAAAAGAGTGAATGTCATTTGATAAATAATGAAACACACATGACAAATTGTAAAAGGCAACCGAAAAACCCTGTATGATTGACTTTTGTTATATAGATACATAACTACATAACAACTAACAATAAAATAAAACTTTGACAAGCCAGCTTAAAAATACAGTTACTGGAATTGGTTAGACTGGTAGTACATAAAATAATTACTAAATTATCGTGTTTTATCAACCTTTATTTCATTTGGGATGTGCCTAATGCTCATGCCGTCCTCTAGCCTAGTTTTAATTAGACGATTAATTGAGGTATTTTAAAATTGAGTACGCTTCTGACTTACAATAAACTGACACTAACATAACCATACCGGATAAAAGTCAAATTTACAAATCACGATTTCTTTTTAATTTGACAATGTGTCAAAAGTCGGTATCTGAGTTTGTAGAGGTCGCAACTTTACATGCAATATTGAGCACTATTACTTAAAAAAGCATACGTTGAAATAATATCATAATAAAAGCAACGATTGTAATATATAATCATTCCGTTTAAATTTAAAATTTGAATTTAGCCAAGCAGGAGTATTAACAATAATTGATATGGGGCTTGTCGGGAACTGGTATATGAATTGTAATAATTCCTCTTCTTCACTTCCTTCTTGATATATTCTTGATTTTTCATTCTTCCTTTATTGTCCCCTGAATGGGTTGGTAGAAAAGACCCACTGGTGTCACAAGTAGAAATTCATCCGAATTTTAGCTTCCCTCCTCCATTGATTCCGTGGAGTTTGTATCAAATTTTTCTTTAATTGTCCCTTGAATGAGCTGGTAGAGAGGATCCATTGGTGTCAAAAATATAAAATTCTTCTTCCCTCCACCATAACTTCAATGGATTTTTTCAAATTCTTCATCTCGTAAAGTTTCAGTTTCACTAAGTGTGTGACCCCTTTTCCTCCGGCTAATTACGCATTTATTCTATTCATAAAACAATCGAGCGCCAATCTATATATTTAAAAATCAAAAACATTCCATTTGTTTCTCTATAGACTCACAAACTACATCATCGATTTTGATAAAATTTTGTGTGCATGTTCCTTATGTTATATAGAGGATGTTTTCATATTTTTTTTCCCCAAATTTTATCGGAAAGTATTAAAGAATTAACAATATGTGAAACATGAATTTCTATAGGAAAAAATCGTAATGTAATTTTAAATAATTATATAACGTCACGTTGTCATGGTTTCATGACAACGTGACAT
Organism: Melolontha melolontha; assembly: GCA_935421215.2. Lineage (NCBI taxonomy): Eukaryota > Metazoa > Arthropoda > Insecta > Coleoptera > Scarabaeidae > Melolontha > Melolontha melolontha. The sequence continues at coordinate 50,561,495 of OW285235.1, read as the reverse complement.
AAAATATGACAGTACAAAATATAATACGAGTATACTGTCACTTTTTTCTAATTCTATGTAATTGAATGCTTATATTAAAAAAAAAACGAAACATATAAGAGTTAAAGTATCTTAAATAAATAAATATTCAATTAAAAGAGACCTTAAATGGCCAAATAAAGAAAATGTTCTATGCATATATGTACGGTTGGGACCCTTGAAAACTCAAACACTCGATTTGGACCTGAATGTCAAAAATTTAAAATTTTGTAATTTGTAAATCAAATTTTCATCAGTCATTTTGATGACAATGCTACACTTAACAAATCCATAGTCTGTTTATTTTTTAAAATGAATTTCAAAAATCTATTATCAAAACTAAATACTAATTTTGAAGTAAAGTTTTGTGCTTTGATATTCGAAATGATATTTTTCAAATTCAAGACAGCACACTATCTGCAATTTTATTAATCATTTTTTTTTTTAAATTTACTATTTTTGCACATTTTGCATTCTACGCCAATAACTCATTTACTCCACTTAAAATGTGTTTGTATTTAAATATCTGGGTTTTCAGGGGCCGCAACTGCACATATCCATACTGTTTACGAGTTGTCTCTTAGCAATTGTCTCAACAGAATGGCAACTACCTCAACATTACGATGAGCAATGCATTTTTGTCTGCGAGCACAGTTATCGAATTGCTATGTGTGATTACAACAGCTGGAAATTATCAATCCACATGTACGTATGTAGCATATTCGAAAATTAGGAAACCATCTGCTCTGTTTGTTTATGCACCAGATGGAATAACGAAGAATATTGTGTATCCAAAGGCATTTGAGTGATAAATTGATTATAATAAAATATCATTGATTAGTTGTTTAGCTAGAGAATACACAAATATAACAATATATCTGTTAATGGCAGTTAACACAAAGGAAGTTTTAATTTTTCTATAAAATGTGGCCGAGCAACGCCGGGCCACGCCCAGCTAGTTTTAAATATTTCATAGTGAAGCCTAGTAACATGTAATTGATTTAGTTAAACAATTTATCGCGCCAATTCTAAACGGCTTGACTCAGCCAATCCTAATTTTCAGGCTGATTGAAATTAATATATGAAGCCTCTTGAATTAGTGTGTATTTCGTAAATTTCAATCGGATTTTAAATCTGAAACAGCTTAAACACATCCGATTTATACTATCAGTACGTACATTGGTTGTTAAAAATTCCTTAACATAATATAAAAAGTTCAATGTTTACTTAAGAAGATCATGTGTTTGAAACGGAAGATACAATCCTTCAATTTTCTCTAAAAAAAGAAAGTTAAATAATGTAAATTAACGAAAATTTTGTGTTTTAAGGTCGTTAACCAATACACCAATACGATTACAAACAATAGAACTACCACGGTATCGTAAAAATTTCAAGAGAATTCCACGAAATATTTTTAAACATTCTTTTATCAAGCTGGTACCGAAGAGGTAATTAGGAACCACTTTACACACGGACTAACCGACTCATTCAAAAGCCACACAAAAACAAGTTACACTCAACGAGATCTAATCAATGAAATGATCACCTCACTGTCTACATGTGCCTTCTCACATTAGTTCGATTCGAGAAGCTACGCCTATTTGTTTCGTTCGACGTTCTCGAAATATTCTGTACACGCAACGTGAATACATTCTTACATTTCGACTCACGGAGAACAAACATTTACGTAAATAACCATAAAACCGTCTCCTAATTGAGTTTCATTATCTTTTATTACGTTTTTATGTCCATAAACTGAATAATAAAAGCAAAACTTTTTTTATTACGCCCATATATTTCAAATGCTATACCATAATGACAATGTAGGGTGGAAAAGTAAAAACGCTTTTATAGATTTTTTTTAATATATAGCAGAATTTTATTACTTGAATATAGTGGAAATTGTCGAATCAATACATTTTTATATGCTACCAGGAAATATTATTGCCTTTTAACAAATTTTCATAAAATTAATAACAACTATTACTAAGGCCCGGTTTATTCACCTTCCAGTAAAGTACCTCGTAGTTACTTAAATTTACTTGGCACATTTACTATTTTTGGTTTTATTCATATAATTTTAAAGGTCGGTTAGTTACTGGAAAGAACTAGATGCTTTTACAAGAGTAGTATGGTTAGGGGAAAATAGGGAAAGATGTAACGTACCACTGTAACACATGGTATAGAGAAGGATGTACAGCTTTCGGTAATTTGAAATTCTAGTTGCCGGCATGACAAATGAGTGCATCTAATATAACCTTAAATCTCAAGCGTTTGTTGTGTGTAATCACGTGTTGTCCATTTTTACTTTTTTCATAAACATTATTAATATAAAATACATATTTTAATATAAAAAAGGTATGTTATATTATTGCCTAAATTATGACCTAATCCCAGGCTACAGTTCACATTTTATTGTCAAAACTAGTTTAATTTCATAGAAAATGGAAAGTAAGAAACGGGATAGATCGGCAAATTTCTCTATCGAGGAATCAAGAATTTTAGTTGACCTAGTTTTAAAGTACAAGAATGTCATCAAATGCAAAAAGACTAACAGTACAACATGGAAACAAAAGGAGGATGCGTGGTCAGAAGTATCAAAAAAATTGTTATTCAACCCCTTTTTGTATTTTCAATACAAGTAAATAAATATATGTATATATATTCTGTATTAATATTGGTTGTTTTATTATTATATTTATTTTGCACAGAGTTTTTTTTAAATATATCTTTTATGTCTAGCATCATATTATAATTTACTATGACTACATGTGAAATAAAGATGAAATTTTTGTTTAGAACATTAATACTTTATTTACCACACACACAGTATGTAATAAACATTACAAACGAACAAATTCGTCATCATCAAATTTATTAAAATTGTCTTCTATTAGATATCGATTGCGTGTTTGATAGGGGTTTCTCTCTCGATTCACTAAATTAATAATATTTACAAAATCGTTGTCTAAAATATCGTCAATGTCTTCAAATAAATCCATTTTACTTGTCAATAACTTAATTTTCTACATGACAGTTCACAAGAGCATGATAGTCTTACTTGACACTTTATAGGGTAGATGAGCAGCAAGTTAATTTTCTGCCAAGTGAGTAATTTTACTGGGCGGCTAAATTTTACTTGACGGTGAATAAACACTTAATCTGGCAAGTAAGGCTTTATCTTACAAGTAGCGTTACTCGATACTTTACTGGAAGGTGAATAAACCGGCCCTAAGAATTAAAAAAAAATCAATTGCTTTCTTTTCTTAAAATTTATTAAATGTATATTTATTATCTTTTAAGAATTATTGATTATTTTTTTATGGTATAAAACCCCTAACCACAATTAATAATCGTACACTAAATACGAATTTCGACAACTAAGTTATCATCCTTAGTAGATAACATTAACAAACACAGTGTTGAACATTGCGCACAATAAAGCTAACATTAGGAAATCGAAATACAATTTCCTAGTCAGCCGGTTACTAAACTTTCCGTTAACAAACCAGAGATACGAAAACGAACTATATCTCATTAAAGACATCGCGAGATATAATGGTTTTAACATAGAAATAATTAATAAATTAACTAGAATGACTATTTTAAAAAAGACAATCTGCGATTTCACATGTTTGTTACCTCAACATAATCATGAGAAAAAGTACATGTGTTTCCCATACCATCAAATAATGAAAAACCTAAATAGAGTTGGTAATGAACGAAGTCTCCAAGTTGCTTTTCGGTGCGAAAACACAATTAAAGCTCTTCTTGGTAAAATCAAAGACAAAGTAGATTTGAATCAGAAATCGGATATATATGAAATTAATTGCCGCGATTGTAATTTTAAATATATAGGTGAAACGAAACGCTCAATAATAACACGTTATAAAGAACATGTATCGAATATTAAATTCAATAGACCAGAAAAATCTAGTGTCGTACGCCATGTATTAGAAGCTGATCATAACATCACGGTAAATTGGTTAAAACTTATCAAAAATATAAGCATTCCGAGGAAGCTCGATATATATACGAAAGTATTTGTATAGTTGAAAACAAAAATAATAGTATCAACGCAGACAACGATCCTATTCCGTCTAGTTGTCTCTTTTCATTCTTAGAAATCGGTAGAAAACGAAGTGCGCAAGAACAAACACATGTGTGCCATTTCCGAAGAGGCGTAAGTGGATGAAATTTTAGTTATCTTAAACTTAATGTATACGTGGACGCGTTAGTTTTACTGTGCCCCATGTTAACACTGTGATTAGTGGTTTTATCTACTGAGGATGACAAGTTAGTTGGCGATATACATATTTAGGACACGATTATTAATTGTGGTAAAGGATTTTATGCCTTTTTTAAAGTTTTTACTTAACCACAATTTCCAAAGAAAGACTTTATCGATTATCATATTTTTTTAGTTATAAACAAGTAATAACGAAAAAACTGAAGAATAAATTAGAGAAAGAGATGGCGATAGAAGCCGCAAAACGCAGCCAAAGAAGCACGTGGGACAAGTAAAAAAAAACAACAGGAAGGAAACAGCGTGGTAGATCGAAGAAGTACAAAAACAAATAAAGAAGAAAAAGAAAGCATGGATAAATATTTAAATTGAAACATAGTAAATTATAACAAGTATAATCAGCAGAAAAAACGTGTGAAGAAAATGGTAATAGCTGCAGAGAGAAATACTTGGATCGACTTTTGAGACAAATTGGAAGGGGACACCAAGAGTAATCAAAATTTGTTTTTAGGAAAATTTAAATATGATGACAAGGGGGAAAGAAAAGGGACATGTGTATTAAGAATAGCAAAGATGAAATACTGACGGAAAATAAGCGCATTATGGCTAGATGGAGAGAATATTTTCAGGACTTATTATATGCCGTTAAGGTAAATGCTGAAATGGGAGCAGATGCGGAAGAAACAACAATAGAAGAAATAAATGAAGTAACTAAATAGCTGAAAAATAGATAAACTCCTGGAGACGGAGGCGGATGAGGAAGAAATAACAATACAATAACAATAGAAGAAATAAATGAAGAAACTAAATGGCTAAAAAATGGATAAGCTCATATTCTGCTGATCAAATCACGTCAGAAATACTGAAAAACATGGGAGCGAAAACGACGTAAATATTTATGGAAGGCATGAAAGGAGGAGAAGATATCAGGCGATTCACAGGTGGCGCCAATACTACGCATACATATAGAGGGGAATAAGAAACAATGCAGCAACTATAGAGGCAATTACACTTCTTTTCGTCCCTATTAAAGTGTCCGGAAAAATCCTAAAAGCAGAACTAGATTAAAGACTAAAGGAAGCACAAAGTGATTTTCGCAAGGGTAAAAACGTGCAAGATAACAAATATATTTATTATTCAACAAATAATAGAAAAAGTAGTTCTAAAAAAGAAAAAATCAATATTCGCATTTATAGATACGCACATGGCATTTAAATAGGTCCCTTTGAGATAGGTACGGGAAAGCCTAGAAAGTTTAGAAACAAATGTAAAACTGGTTGTAATCATTAAAAGTTATGTTAACTATATTAGTGCAAGAAATATGAGATTTTATAACTAGGAAAGGATTGAGGCAGGGAGGGTGAGATGCTAATGTGTTGCAATATAATAATGGAAACAGGTTATTTATGTAAATATTAGAGAGGAGTGGTCCAATATTGGATCCCTGTACAACACCAAAAGTAGCAAGAATCCTCCAATATTTATTTGGCAATTATTTGTTCATCCATGGCTTAGCACAAAACATAAAATTATTCATTGGTGCATTTAATATTCAATAAAAGTATGGATGTGAGGATTTGAACATTTAATCTAGTCAGCAAATAATTTTTTTTTGCTAAAATTAAAAAACTGATTTCCAGGAAATCATATTTTAGATCTCAATAGCAATGTGGAGGTTTACATTATCCAGAGTTTAACAAGGCATTCAAAAATGTAAAAATATACAGACTGTTCTTCCGGTATAACTGGAAGTTATACAGCAAATCTGATATTATTTTTAGAATCCTTAAATCTTTTTACAAAAGTCTACTCAATTTTATTTAAAATGAATGAACCGTTGCAGAGATACTTAGGGAGTTATAGCATGCATTAAATTTAATAAATTTGCCAGGTACATTAAATAAAATTTAAAATTTCAGTTTTATTTTTAATAACGCAACGAATTCCTTAGAAACAATTACTACCACCTAGTATGTCAAAATTTTTGTTTTCTAAGAAGAAACTTGAATAGATGCCAGAAATTCATTTTACGGAATAATAGAATGCTAATAAACGTGTAAAATTTGGAAATTAGCAAATTCCTAACATTAAGCAACCTATATATTTACAAACCATCTGTTATCATGTTGACGGGATTCCAAACATCAACTTTAATAAGCACACAACAGATGTTTATGATATTTATGACTCGTAATTTCCTAATATGTATTAATACACGCATCGGGAGAAAGCGTAAACACATTAATGATATCGATTGCCTCAATTAAAAGAAAAACGATCTGAAAACACATTAATATTAATATTTCATTTATGTCATCTTATTTGCCTCATTTACCATTGAAATATCCATTGAATAGTACGAAAAAAATTAATGATTATAACTGTAATTTGCGTGGACAACATTCACAAGGCTTGGATTATAAATCGCTATTCGAAATGAAGTAATAACAGCAACTAAACCAGTGCAATCAGTTCTGAAAACATAGATATTATGTCGAATCAATTGTATGATTACATGCAACGATTATGGTATTTATTCACCTTTAGGTTCGTACAATTAACATTTTATAAACAGTGCAATCTTAACCTTTTTCAGCCTCACCTAAAAACAGAATAGATGTAAACGTTTTCGTAATTTTATTTTCTTTGCAGGTGCTGCAGAAATAAGACGTTTTACACTGTTTACGTTTTATTTGAACATCATCTTTTCTTTGATCTTTAAAAATACATCATATTAATGTGAATATGTACACAACCAAAGATTTCCCTTTTAGATAAATGTAGAAGTCTAAATTTAGGAAAAAAAATTCGGTTCTGGGAAGAATAGAATATTATAAAACGATTGCTATTAAATAAGAAAAAAAAGTTCGTTTTGCGGATTTTATTCTGGACGCATTGGATATTTTTAGATGTGTTTATAAATTGAGATTTTATAGTGACGCGAAATATTTCTACGCAAAAAAGAGGTTATAATAAATTAGAATTAATTATCACTGTGTACATTCCAAAATACACCATGTGTAATTTAATTAATTTTAAATAAACAAAACGAAATGTTCCTGCGTGTAAAAAGATTTAAAAAAACATATGTAAACTAAATATTATACATATATGTATTATTATTCAATTTTATTGTATATAATTGTGCGAGAACAGAAAAAAAAATGAAATTAATCTATTACGTTTTTTTAATGTACATACATAGCTGTAATTGATATTGAAACATACATACCTATTGAATATTTTTAAGTACTGAATGTTTTCTCTTTATATACTTTCATTATTATAATAAATAGCACGTTGTTTAGAACGCAACTGTCGCACATGTAAAAGATTTGTATTTTCTATTTTTTTTGTTCACTGAACAAGGACAAGACATGGTGATTGAAGATTTTATCTGATTTTTTTTAGGTTATGTACAGCTACAACAAGTGAACAGTGAAGAAAAAAATGAGGGCGCTTAAGGCTTTCGTTTCTTTTATAGAAAGAGATATATTTTTTATTATTGATTCAAGTTGAGTATTCATATTCTTCTTAAATAAACAACGATTTATTTTACTAATTAATTAGCATAAAAGCAATGGTTTAAATGACAATTATCGTAGGTTTACTAAATTTTTAGTCAAATATACCAAGTACTTTTTATCATGGTTAACAACGACAACCGTATACCTTCAAAAATGAAAGATTCCTGAATTGAACCTCTAATACAAAATATTAATAAATAGGTACAATTTAGGGTGGCTCTTATTTTTCAAATTGTTTTTTTTTCTGGTTCCATTAATGAAAAAATGATCTGTACGAAATTTGGGCCAAATAGGATAAGGGAAAGGGGTTTGAAATAATAAAATAAACAAGAGTAGTTTCAAAGTTTTTTATTGTTCACTACTATACTGTTTCCCCAAACTTTGGCTTCACCAGGTGATCATAAACTGAACAATTTTACACATACAGTAGAGACTCGATAATCCGGATCAATTAAAGCCAGGGCTAATCCGGATTAATAAAAAATCCGGACTACCGCATCTTACATTTTTATACAAATAAATTTTAAAAAATGGTTAAAGCAAATCCACTTTATTCTCAAAATCTTCAAAAAATGTTTGTATAATGTAAGTAAGAATATAAGTATAATAGATAAATCTACATATTACATATTGCAGTGGAATTTACTTTGAAATTGCTTATTTATTTTTTTTTATTCACACTACAGCTTATCTTGCCGGCTATTCAGTCTAGTAGAATCCACGAACTGCCATCTCATGAATCGTTCCTCACGGAAAGGGGTTTAATGTCGTTTTCCAGAATAAAACCATAAACACAAATAAAACACGAGTCAATTCCTTTATATTAATGTAATTAAAAAAAAATAAAAAAATCCCTCTACAAAGTGTATAGGGTGCTAAAGCATCATCAAACAGTAGCAATGAGGAAACACTCTTTGTGAAAAATGACTCGCACACAGAGAAAAACCTCTTCTGAATCTCGATCAAACATAAAACTAATAAATATTAGTGAAATCTGTCAAGTTTAACCTCTACTGTGACCCCTTCAAACAAATATCAAAAACAAATTAGTTTTCAAAACTCACGATAGTTGAAACTTACTCATACGCCAAAAATAGCATAACAAGGTCAAACCCCACTACAGAAACTCCAACCTTGAATTCAAAATGTTCTCGAAATATTATTCTAAAAAAAAAACTTCCCTTATAAAAAACATGACAACTTTCGCTAATATCCATATACTACTTTCAAACATCAATTACTACAATAAATACATGGAATTATAACAATGAAAATAATCCTGATATCAAATATATATAAATAAAATAATTTTTATCAACTTACATAGATCTATGTGTGATTTTATAAAATACACGAGAGATATCTTTTTCACAAAATTTTCAAATAAACATAAAACACTCGCATAAATCGAATTTAAATTAACTTGCACCTTACACTAAATGCAAAAACAAAATACAACCCGAATTTATACCACAAAGAATAAAATTGATTATTTTATCCTTTAATGAACCAAACACTTTAACAGTCAAGATATCTCTAAATCAAAATGAAATTTCCATATCCGCTTATCCATTCCCACCATCTAAAAATCAAAATATATATAACCAACACATTTTAACAACTACAATATCCGAAAAAGCGGCAAGTTCAATTCCTTGGTCAACCTAAATATACGAGGGCTAATCATAATTTCATACATTATAAAATTTATTTCATTTATAAAATAATATATATATATATAACGATCCCCGTCTGAAATAAATAAACATACAACTGAAATAGTTAATTTTTTAGAATGTCCCTATTACGGAGTTCAAAATCGTTCAATCATTTTCCTTACTTGTCCAAGGAAAATCCATGACAATATGTACTATCGTGAGCAAATGAAAGTAAACGCACTATTATAGCTGCGTAAATTTTACCAAATTGTCAAGCTAATGTCATTTATGTTATCATTAAATGCTGACACTGACACTTCAAAAGTACTGTTTACATTAAATAAATTTTGAAATTTCGACATGCCAACATAATAAAGTGTCCACTTTCATTTGCTCACGATAGTACATTCTACATATGTAGATTATTTAAAATAGTCCGAGATTTTACATTGTTTTTGAAGTGCAATAATTAAGAATGTTTAACTACAGCTTTCTTTTGCATATTTTTAATGCAAGAATATCTCCAATACATTATTTTCTTCAGCCCATTGCAATCCCAATGTAAAATATTTTATTGCATCCACATGCTTGATTTTTTTTGGCTGGATATCTACTTCTTCATCGTCGGTCCCATCATCTATCGCCTCAACCTCAAGATCGACATCCTCTATGACATTTTCTACATTTTCCACCCATTTATGCATTTCATCGTGTGTATGAATCTCGCCATCAATTTGTGTCAGCATGTTTGAAATTTCTTGGTAGCCTTGCCCTATTTACTGCCATTTCCTTTGTAATAAGCTTAGAGGAATCAGATCATCTGGGTCATAATTGGGTAAATTGCCTGATAAAAGTTTGTGCCAACACTTTTCCAAAGAGTTAGTTGTCACTTTTTGCCATGAATTATGAAGTAAACAAACTACGTCCAAAAGATTAATACGCTTAATGCATTTACCGACATCATCTCCGTCTTCGAGTAGTGAAAGAATATTCGCTAAAAGGCCTTTTTTGTAATTTAACCTTGTTAATTTGATAGCATTTTGATCCATCGGTTGTATCAAAACTGTACAGTTTGGTAGTAAAAACAAAGTGAATATTTTTCCATCTTTACTAATCAATTCCTCTTCGGAGCAGTGACCTGGTGCATTGTCAATCAACAGTAAGGCTAAAATTACTTCACTTGTTTGCAAAACGAATTGTGGAACCAATCATTAAAAAGAGCAGAAGACAACCATGCATTACCAGTAGAGACGTATTCTACAGGTAAAGTTTTGTTCTTGAATGCACTTGGATTTTTTGCTTTACCAATGACAAGAAGCCGAAGTTTTTGGGTACCATCACCATTTGTGCAAGCTGGAAACGTGATTCGTTGTTTGCTTGATTTTCTGCCGGGCGCCGTTGTTTCGTTGCTGCGAACCAATGTTTTCTCAGGCAATAACTTCCAAAGAGGCCGGAATCGTCAGCATTATAGATTTGGCAGGGAAAAAGATCGTGAGCTTCTATTACTTGCCTTAGTTTGGCAATAATGGGAGCTACAGCAGATTCATCATTCTCTCCACAGATTTTGAGATGCCTGAGGCATGTCTTTTTCTTTAATTAATAAGCCAGCCTCTGCGTGCAACAAAGTTATCTTTTCTATAAATATTTTGGTAAAGTTGTCGAGCTTTTGCACCTACTATTTTAAACGAAATAGGAATATGTTTGCTTCCAGGAATACAATTCTCTTTCCATCTCCAGATATTCTGCTTGATGTAAGGTTTTACGATATCCTGGCTCAGAATAGCAAATTCCAATAAATCTAAATCATTAAACTAATCTTACCTCCTTATTTTATCCTCATTTTTTTTATATCGGAAATGGTAGACGTTCCGACGCCGTACTGCAGGGCAAGTGATTTACCACTAACACCATCTTTTAGTTTGTCTAATATTTCACACTTTTGTTTTATAGTCAAAGTGAGATGCTTACGTTTTGCCATTCTGCACTACACACTAAACTAAAACAAGTCCAGCCGTCAAATAATCAAAATATAAATGAGATAAATAATGCGTTTGCGTTCCGAGACACGTTCAGACAAATTAGAAACAATAGAACTGATGACCATGCTACGTAACGATCGCAAATCCGGATTATCGAATCATGCGGTCAGGATTACAAGGTACATAATTTAACCTTGGTGTCAATCCAGACTACCAAAATATCTGGATTATCGCTCTCCGGATTATCGAGTCTCTACTGTATTTCTTTTACAGAAGTGTATGGGTATATTCTAAGTGTTACATATTTTATATAAATAGTAGAGGGGAGTTATTAAATTCTGTTTGTTCATTTAGGTTTAAGCCTAATTTCTTATATCAAATTATTTCTATATTTTCTAACAGATTAAGTTTTCTGCCTGTGTCTTGTACATGCAGAATCTTGAATTCTCTATTAAATTTATGATTTGAATTTAAACAATGGTTTGCGAAAGTTGAGTGCGTCTTTTCGTCTTTGTCGATTCTTTCATGCTCCTTGGTTCTCTGTTCAAAGGTACCTCCTGTCTGACCAATATAGACCATATTGTACTCGCACGTCAACATATAAACCCCTTTCCCTTCTTTTCTGTTTTGTCTTTATCATTTCAAATATATTTCTGGACTGAAGTATTTGTTTTAAAGGATATAAATTCATTATTTGCTTTTCCAATTAGTTTACCTATTTTTACAGATGTTGGTCCCATGTATGTGATTGAATTATATTTGTTTTCCGTCTTGTTCGATATTCTAGGGTAAATTAAAGACTGAGTTTGAATTCTTAGTTTACGTTGCAGAATTTTATTAACTAAATTTACTGAGTATCCATTATTGACAGCTATGGTATATATTCTATTATTCTATATCAAAGTTGCTCTTATTTAAAGGTAAATTTATTAATTTGTTTATCATGGATTCGTATGCTGATAATTTGGGTGAATTGGGGTGAAAGAAGCTCGTATGTATTGATGTGTCTGTGTGTGTTGGTTTGTGGTATATTTCAAATTGGTATTTAACTGTTACGTTTGAAATTGTTAGATCTAGAAAATTAATCGACTAATCTTTTTCCATTTCAGTTGTAAATTTTATATTAGGGTGAATAGTGTTAATGTGGTTTTAAGTGTCCTTTGGTGCTTACATTTCAAAAGCAAAAATCGAAAAATCACATAAAATATCGAATTTATTCTTTAACACAAAAATATAGCACTGAAGTAGTGGTTCACAATAAATTAATTATTATCGACTTAGTTTTGAATATGCTTGCTATTAACTTTAATAAATCAATTTATAAACCAAAGTATAAAATTCGCAAGACAAATGTGACTAGAAGATTACTTTTTCTTTTAAAAATCCTCTCTTGAATAAAGTCTCTTTTTTATGTCCTAGATATGGCGATTTTCAGATACATACTGCTTCTATTTTTCGTTCCTTGTTAATAATTTATTGAAATCCTTCATCAGCTTGATGTCTCTTTCAGGCCAGATTATTTACAACTTTTAGTTTATTATACCAGCTGTAGAGCGTGGATGAAACCTATTTTTTACCGCTGTGATGGATCTGTCTTCAAGAACACACAACTCAGATCAAATCTGGTAAAAAATTGTCTAGTTTGACTAAAAATAAATTGCTCAATCCCATTGTTGATCATTTCCTAAATTTGATCAATTCCTATTTGAACGGTTTTAATGCTACTGCCTCATGATTTAATGCATTGACCATTTTAATTTTTGATTCTGAAGGCAGATTTGGATCGAAGAATGCTTAAGCGACAAGTTCAGAAGACAAGGATCACAAATGATTTTTTATTTTTTCTAAAGCTACACGTAATATATCAGCATCGATTACCTGATATTTATGAAATTATGAGAGAACCGTAAAATACAAATACGATGCTTTTGTTTTAGAAACAAGCCACGCTTCGACATACACACTAACAAGCAAAATACAAATATCACAAATTGCGTTCTCTTCTTGTGACAACTAAAAATAAACACTTTCAAACAATAAATAGCATTAGCCATTCACTTTGCCTGATGGATAGTCCCTGGAATACGGAAAGATAGATACTCTATGAGATGGTGCTTCTCCAAGAATTCTCTCTAATCCTCTCTGTTGCTCTCTCGAAGTATTTCGAATCTAATCGAGGATTGGAGATAACTGAACCTGATCCAAGTGTGTCATGGCCTTTTCGTGCTCAATTTCTGGTTGGAATTAATTAACATCAATTCCAGGCTAAACAATTTCAAATCTTTTCAAGGTTGATACAGCTGGGCCTGTAGTTTTACTTAACTTTTTTTCAAAAACGCTTCTAAGAATGATTTCGTATATGTGATGCCAACAAGCTAAATACAAGAGATCTTTTTGTAAAAAGATTTCAATCAAAACACACGCACTTTTAAAAGTTGATGTTGCAGGATAGAAGGCCCCAATCAGCGAGAGTTTCATAAAGAGCTGTTAAGTCCTACCCGCCGTACTAAATAATGCAACTTGGAGGTAATACCCTGCGACCTATGGGTCTATTGTGCGTACTAATGTACGACGGTGTACAATGTACATAATATAAAGTGCATTCAATTAAGACGACTAAACTAAACAACTTAGTATCTAGCTACATTAGTAAATGTATGAATTTGTCACATAAAAGTAATACTTTGCGAAGTCGAGTAAAAAATTTGATGATTTCCCTTCTCTATGGATTTTCCGATTTTAAAGGGCCTTTAAAATCGAAAAATCCATAGAGAAGAGAAATCATCAAATTAAGTAAGGGAGTAAGAAGGGCCTTCTTTCTCATATCCGATTGAGCCCAAATTTCAGATAGCTCATTTTTTAACATAATGGAATCAAATTAGAGGGTAGCCCCAAAAAAAATTAACGAAAATTAACGATAGCCATATAAGGACGAACCTAAGGTTAATAAATTTTAACACGAATAAGCCAACATATTCTTGTTAGTAAATTTGATGGAGAGTAATGTACGTGGGTGGATCAGTAACTACTTAACCTAGACAAGAAAATTTTTTGTCAAAAAATTATTTTATTTCTTCTTCTCTTTATTTTATTGAGTCCACCGGTATTCAAGTATTTTTATTTCTTCAGAATAGTAAGCTTTATTAAACTGTTCGAAATGATTTAGTTTCAGTAATTACCGCCTCATTCGGCTCAAATCTCTTGCCGCCGAACTGAACATTCAGGTTTTGAATAAGGAAAAAGTCTGGTTTAAATCTAGTGAAAAAGCTCTATAAGGAAGCAATTTGAAATGTAGTTCAAGAATTTTTGTCATTGAAAGAGCGGAAGTATGAACACGTGCAGTAACAGTCATTTTCTTTTGCTTTTCCGCATTTGTCAATTGCGTTCCAAGAAATGTTTTTCTCTTTCAAACATAATCCTGTTGAACTGCATGGTGTAATCAAAATAAGCTTGAATAATGTCCGGTGTATTTCTTCTTTCAGGAACAAATGACACTTTTTTTAACAGAATAATGAAAAGTTCTTAAGTGCTCTGTCAAGCGTAGATAGTGATATTTGTCGAAGAAATTGCCATTGGTTTAAGCACTTTTCTTGCAACCAGCAACTTTTTATGATCTTTCAAAATACTTGGAAACCTTTTCCCTCATTTATAAGTCACCAATTATATTCCTTTTATCATAAAGTTATAGGTTTATAATAAAGGTATAGAAACCAAAGTACATAAACTTTTTTATAGATACAAACACTAAATTAGTAAAATATACTGCCACATTGCCCTTATAATCAAAATCAACACAATTCGTATAATTGTCTCGGAATTAATTTCTTTGGAGTGCTTGGGAATTCTAAAAACTTTTTAGTGAAAGTTTCTAAAAAGTAATCATAGTGAAATGCAAATTATAGAATATAAATGATATAAGGAAATTATTATTTCTGAGATATGGATTATATTAATCTTCTATTTAAAAGAAATATAAGAACTACGTGAATGATTCAAAATTAGGTTGTAGCAAATATAATAAGTCGATCTGCTGTTAAAAGAAACCCAAAATTTGCTCTTAAGAAAAAACCGGTAGCTAGCTACATTATGTGTAATAATGTTGTATCTCCTCGGATTAGATTAATACAATTAACAGCACAGAAGCGTAAATTATACTACTATTCTTATTTTAGGTTGATATATAAATTATATATACAATGTTATTCTGAGTAAGTGTCAGAGAATTTAATTTTAGATTAAACATGTTAATTAATATTTAATAAAAAAAATTATTTAAAATAAATTTTAAATTATTTAATAAAACCGTTCTGAGACTGCAAGAAATACTCAGCTGTTGTATCGAGAGTTCGATGAACCTTATTAAATTGTAGACATCGCGTTTTCAAAACTTACTTATGTATAAATTCATGCATAGTAAACTAACCGTATGTAAACAAATACGTCTGCATATCTGCAAGCAACAAGGAATATACGCATGACACATATCAGGTGAGCCAGGACATTTAGCGGCACTCAAAATTTATCTGTTTAAATTAATTTTTTCACATTTTTTTTAAATTAAAAATAATACAATTGGTATATATTTTAGTAGTATAATCTAATAATTAAATTAATGGCACTTATTCGGAATAAATCTGTATATTAGAAACAAAAAAGGGTACAAAGTTGACACGTGAAGCACACCGTTATATTCACAATTTATTCGAAATAACGCATTTTTCCGTAATTAACTTAAAAACAAATTTCTTGCAAACTTAGTCTTAAATGTAGAAACAAGAGCGATTATTAGTGAGTCCAGAAAAGCTGTAATTTGTATGTACTGAAAAGTTCCCAAACCATTCATTCAAATGAAAATAAACTGAAAATAATTGTCATTTTGAAAACCTGAAATATCCTTATAAATGTGTTATGAATACTATTTCAATATGTAAAGTAGTAATATTTATATTATTAAAATTAGCAAGTGAAGAATGTGAAACGCAATGAAAAATTGTTCAGTTTTCGTAGCCTTAACGCTCTTTATTTGATATGTTTTTATAAGATTACATGAATCACGTCTTAGCCTTGTATGTAAATTATAAGTTTCTGTTTATTGTAATACTGCATTGTTGTCTGTTAATATTTTACATTTTATTAAATTACCTGTAGTGCAATATATGTAATATGTTGTTTTTTGTCGGCCCCATAACAAAAGGTTTCGGGTTTGACAACTAAAATAAGTGAAATACAAAACGATTAAGGTAAAGACAAAAGAAAAAGAAAAAATTGTTGATTAATTACATATATCCACATTATATATACGAATACCCTTTAATGTATATAGTACAAAAGAAATCTATTTCAAAGCATACATCATTCCAGATGATATCTTTCGTATAAATTAACTTTTACAAATAGCATCATCCAGTAAATCATGATTAATAATTTAGACGAAGAAATACGCATTGGGAAAACATACATTTTATATGAAATTAAAATATTATATGTATAATTAGCCTGTAAAAATTCAAAATTTAAAATAAGGTAACACACATTCAACACAAAGGTAAACGATAAAATTCAATGTAGTGAAAATAAATTTACAAGAAAAATTAGTTATTAACAATTACGAATGTTGACTTATTTGAATTTTCTACTTATATATATATATATATATATATATTATATACGATGCACATATAGATGATTGTATATACCTATATAAAGAAATAAACGACTGTAATTGTAATATTCTTATAATATCGAGATGAAAAAATCAACATAAGTAATTGATGTTTCCGTTAGCATTGGTGTGTTTTAATTTATCTTTTTTTTACAATTGAATATACATATAGACAAATAATAATGCTTTTTTACGCTGGTATATGGAAAAGCAATTATTGCAAGTTTTTTGTACCCATACTGTATACTATTCAGTCTAAAAATTAAATTAATTTCTCTATAGGTAATATGGGCTATTGTCGAAACGAACATACTTAAAAGGAACAACTTTGCCTTATAAAACTTATAGCCGGGGGGGGGGGGGGGGGGGGGGGTCAAAATTAAGATTGTTATAGCAAAAAAAAACGTAAAAACGATGTTTGAAAGTTATACATAAACACATACAAATATTGTTGCGTGTTTTGCTTATGTTGAAATATAAAACATAAAGTTAGTTTAATGTTTTTTTGCCTATGAGTACGTTTCCCGCTATAAGTTTATAGGGAAAAGTTGTTCCTTTTAAAGTCCTTTAATGATTGCACAGGTTTTTTTCATAATACTTTCGCTTCGCGGGATCTTTACAATAGCCATAATATGTAACGAACAATATTTCTGACAATCACTATTCGAAAGAAACTTTATTTCTTTGAAAAGATTTAAAAGATTTAAATACACTAAATAAATAGTTAGGATATTGTAATTATAATCGGCTTATAATTAGTTTCATAATATTAGTTTTTCATTATTTTGTGCTACATATTCATGCAATGAGTCGCATTAATTTTATTATGATTGCTTGAATAAGAAATTATGTCATTCACTGACAGTTATCTGTTAACTAGTTAAATAAACTACTTCATAAATAATGAATTTATTGTTCAATATATTTTCTCTACAAATTCAAGTCAATAAGAAGCAATACAACGAAATTGTCAAATGCAAATAATAATTTTCATAAATTTCTTGCATTTTGAAGGAAATGGTTTATTATTATTATGTCTATACACTGTTGTAATTTCTATTTCGTTAAATATTTAACGTTTATAAAGTATATAACCGGAGGCTGTGTCTTATTCTGTAAAATTTAATTTAAAAAATCCACACCACAATATAGCTTTAAATCCTGGATACGTTTTTCGACAACTTAGTTGTTATCATCAGCAGTAGAAAAGGTATTTAACGCAGACCCCAAGCACACAGTTTGCACAAGCAAAGAACGTCACTATATAACCGATATATTTGTTTTAGAATATATGTTTGTTTTCCGATGCTTAGTTGATACTGTTGTTATCCCTCATGTTTGCAGTTTGTCGGTACTGTCATTATCACTCGGATTTGCCGTTTGTCGGTGCTGTCGTTATCATTCAGGTTTCTATTATTCATTGATTTTCTTACACTTTCCATACACGTTCTTCTTGTTCTTCCTTGTTTTCTTGATTCCTACGATACCCACTCCATTATTAATAGAATGCAGGAAAATCGACTACCAACAAAAATCTTGATAGGGGATTTTCCTGCATTCTTTTGACGTGTCCATACAACCTAAGTTTGTTATTATTGTTTCTTTGACACCGCTTCTCTTTTTAATTACTTAATTTCCGATTCCATATAGTAGTCTTGATATCCTTGCTGACCTCGAGGCATCAATTTCCGTCACCTTCAACGTTTTCTTACGGTAACTTTTTAATCTCCACGTTTTTGTTCCATACGTTAATGAGCTTTTAACCATAGTTTCGTATATATTGCGCTTCCGTTGTCCCATTTCTGAATATTCTAGGATATACGACTCAGACAGCTGATCACCTTTCATGCGTTCTTTATTCTGGATTTTATCTCATTAACCGTATCACTTTATCAAAAATTATATCAAGATATTTGTACTAATCGCACATAGGTGCGTTGTCTTGATGAGTAGCACTTTCTGCTTCTTCAAATGCGGGGGCTTTTCTGCAATTTCGGCCTTTAGCTTATTAAGTAATGATGCGTAAAACACCCAGTTATTGTTTTACCTTTTTTCAAGATAGTCGACGAACACAATTCCATGACTAAAAAAACAGTCGCCATCACCTTCGCCTTTTTGGAGCAGGTTCACCCTTTGCAGTTCACTGTTTTGACTGTTCTTTCGTAGTGGTGTATCCAAGTTTCATCTACAGTTATGAATGGATGCCAAAAAAACTGGCGCGTTTCGCTTAAACCACTTCAACAGGACTTTGGAAATTTGTATTCGAATCCATGACACCCAACGCACGGATAGCTTTTGCATGTGCAATTCTTCAGTCAATATATGACAAGCGCATTCTTTTGATATGTGCATAGTCTCTGCTATCCGTCTAATCTTGATTTGACACTCGTCCAATACCATCTGGTGAACATATTCGATGTTATCAGTGATAGTTGCAGTTTTTGACACTTCCGAACACTCATCACTAGCCAAGCTGGTATGACCACGTTTAAATTCAGCTGCCCATCTTTTCACTGTGGAAAATGACGAGGTAGAGTCCCCGTAAATAGCATCCAACTCAGTTTTAATTTACGCAGTCGTATTGCCTTTCAAATGTAACAATTTAATTACGTCGCTATATTCCATTTTTTTCCATTTTTACAAAAACACCGACTTCGATTGATACAAACGACTGTCAAGCAAGAACTGAGCATCCAAAATGGTTGAAATTTTCAGATATCTTTCAAAGCATATACGATTGTAGTACCGGAATGGTTTTGACGAGTAACACCATCTTCATGTTGAGGCCCGAAGCAATCCAGGTTATCCTCGTATATAAAGAGCCAAGTTGTCTTACCTAAAGATCAGCCGAACATTTAATTGATATTTAATCACAATTGCGAATATGAAATAGTAGATCATATAAAGTTAAACGAAAATTGAATGCATAGTGGAATATTTAGATGCACGCATTCCAAATAATAAACTAAGCTTCAAAAAGAAATTCCAATACAGTAGCAAGTTATGTGTGTGCCTATATATTTTACTTCAGGTAATATAACTTTCCTCATTTATCATATATATTATTCCTTACAAAAGCAGAGCAGGCATTAATACACGACAGCAACAAGAACGATACATTTATTAGTGTCAAAAAAGAAAGAGAAAACTTTTTATATGACTCGTTTCATTTATAAACTTTCATATAAAGAACAATGGTGATTGTCGAATTCAATTCTTATTTATGCTCCATTCAACACTCCTTAAAAAAAGAAGAGAAATAAGTGCACAAAACCGGAACACAAATTGTTCCAATTTAATTTCGTTACGTTTTCACGCAAGGCAATAATTTTACAACTCATACATAAAGTACATATTCAAATGCCATCTGATACAAGGGAATTGAACTTGCAATGATTGCTTAAAGAATTCAATATGATATTCCTTATATTAATAAAACTGTAATACTTGATGGGCATAAACCGTTTTCAAAACAAGAAAATCTTTCAATGATGTTATTTAATAGTTGTGCATATTGTTATTTGTGTATTATTTAAATTGTTTTATTTAATGAAATCCTTTCATTCTCAATACCATAAATTTTAAAGTTTAGTGAAGATATTGCACCATTCTTCAAGAAGTTTAAAATTTTTTTAAATATGTCCGGAAGATTTAAAAATTAACAACAAATTTAAGAAATGTTTTGTGTCAAGCGCTACTAGAATAACGTTTTTTATTGCTTTCGAAATGTTAGGCGTTGCGAAGTATGCTAGGGTACGTGTTAAACGAAATTTCCGAAACGTCTGTTTTCCCGAATTGGTACAAAATACAAAAATACAATTGAAGTAATAAACAAAATGTTCGATATTTATTCAAAGTAATTTACATTCACATTAATACACTTATTGCAACGGTCTAAAAGTTTTTAAAAGAGTCAACAAATGCATCAGAAGAAATGGTGTTCAATGGGGCGCTTACATTTTTCTGAATATTTTCTACGTCTTGAAATCATTTCCCTTTGCGGACAGTTTTCACTGCAGGAAAGAGTTTAATAAATCCGCCGGTGAATAGAGTGGATGATTAATCTCCACAACTTCATCTTTCGCGAGGAATGAACTTACAATTAATGAAGAATGTAACGGTGCATTGTCATGTAACAAGAACCAACTTTTTTCGATATTGTGGTCGCACTCAAGAAATGCCTTTCAGTAATCTCTTTATCACTTCAAGGTAGTATGCATCAGTAACTGATTGTCCTTCCGGTAAAAATTCTTTATGAATTACGCCCTAACTATCGAAAAACGTCTGGAGTTTTGCAAAAGAAACTTTTTAGGTCTTGGTGATATTTTTCCAACCAACTGTATGCTCTTCAGCGCCGCGTCTCAGGCTCGTACTGAAACAATCATGATTCATCACCAATGACAATGAAGTTAAGAAAATTTTCATTGTCGCGAACAAAGTATTCTGTTTTTTCTCATTCGCAAAATTGTGTGTCACGAACTTTGTATAAATCTTCCTCTTTCCCAAATCTTAATGCAATCTTTGTCGAATCGTCTTCTCATTTATTTTTAACTCTTCTGCCTTAATTCGAAGGATTATTCGTTGATCTCGTACAACAAGTTCACGCACTTTTGCGATCGTATCTGCATTTCGACAGACGTCCAATCCTAGCGTCATCTTATCCACTCTCACGTTCAACGTTAAATCGCTTAAACTACTTATAATAAGTAAGATATATAAGTAAGAAAATTGCATCATACATAATTCGTCTATTAAATTTGATCCTGTCTTTAAAGAACATAAAGATAAGACACTCCTGACATTTCACTTTCAACCCGGCGTTGCCCACCTGCCGGTCAGGATATGCTGCGTTTTTATTTGGTGATGGCTCACGCCTAATTTTTACCAATTCGTAGCGTGTCCCAATGGAGACTCCCAATTGCAATTTATAAAAACATAATTTTAATGAAAACTGGAATAAAACGTAAATGTTATTAAATAATAATGAAATGTGTATGGTAAAACCTTAGGTACTATGTACAATTGTAATTGTAATTAGACCTTTTCTAGTTTTTATATTTATCTAAGGGCCGGTATTATAAAAAGGGAATAAATCTCTGAATAAAAACTTTATTGAACGAATAAATTGAAATCTGGTATTATAAAAAATGCTAGCAAGTAAAATAATTATTTGTAGAATAACTCTGAATAGCTATGTATATTGTAGTTCGGAGTTTCGATAAACGATGGAACCACTGAATAAAAGGAAAAATACAAAAAAACTAATTCTTTACGATTTCGTTTTGTTTGTATTTGTAGACTGTCGACTGTTGTAGACTAGTAGGTTATGTTTAAATTTCGTTCGTGGTTTGGCACTTGCCTGTGATATTAGATTAATTTTGCTATTGCATATATTATATTTTATTGTATTTATAAAATGTCCGAATATCAAAAAAGAGAACGCTCCAGAAATTATACCTATTTGTAAAAGATTTCAAATTATTTTCAATTATATTTAAAACATATTAACACGTCCGGTTTGTTAATAGAAATCTTGTTTTAAATTCATCATTTAAATAGATTTCGAATGAATCGGTTCTTTCGGGCAGACGGCAACGTCGTAGACGTTGACGGCATTCATACGGTTGATTTTCATCGTCTGATAATTCATATAACCCTGAAATTGATTATACCGATGACACTGATGAAACCGATAAATCTAGCATCATAATTCAAGTTATCAACAGTGTTGCCATTAGCGTATAAGTATACGATTTTCGTATATTTCGACTGCTAGTGTATCTTTTTCTACCCTTAAGTAAATGCGTATACTTTTCGTATATTTTCACAAAAATTAGGAAACATTGTTTTTCATTTATTTTCAATTAAAAAATTCTTAACTTGAATTTTTTGAGATGATTTGGTTTATTTAGAAAAAGCCTACTTCTACTCCCAATATTTTAATGATTTGTTTACCCCGCTTACCCTTCAATCAGCACATACTGGGTGCTTAACATGGTGCTTAAAAGCTGGCCATCTCTTTTCTACAATACCAAAAAAAATATATATATAGGTCTTTCACGATAATAGACGAGACACGTGATAAACAGTTACTTCGGAACAAGTAAATTTAAATTACAGTAATACCTAACAATCCTAGTATTTCTCTCTATTAAGTGTATATACGATATTATGTTACCAGAACTGGGCATGGTTGCCGGCTTGGATTCTGTCAAATGTCATTCGAATAAGTTGTTTACAATGAGTTCACATTTACAAGTTCCTCCCTATTTTATTTATAAAACGATATTAAATATAAGGTCAGTTATTTTCACAACTAAATCATGCCTATATAACGTGTGTTCATTTGAAAAGTCAGTCTAGGTTACTTTGAAATTTTGATAGAATAAGACGCTTATATATTAGTATGTGTTTGTTGTTCCGTAAACATAAATCCAAATGACATTTGATAATGTCAATCACATTTGTTATTTATTTGTATGTATGAAACTGTCAAAATATTCGACTTCGTAGGTTAAGTAGTAAATTTTAATTTACGACATACTTCAAAATGTTCTCAGTAAATCACATGCTACTAGATTGACTTTTCAAATGAACACCCGTTATAATATACCGCGATATCATAAAGTTTCTGGGTCAACGGTGGCCATGGGGTGAAAAACGTCTGTCTTAATTTATATCATCCTTTTGAGAAAAATCTGATAAAATTTTCAGGTTAAGTGTCATGCTGACGTTAAAATTTGTCGATATATTAATCTTAATGTCAGTATGATAGATAACCTGAAAATTTTATCAGATTTTTCTCAAAAGGATGATATAATTAAGACAGACGTTTTTCACCTCATGGCCACCGTTGACCCAGAAACTTTATGATATCGCGGTAGTATATAAATAATAACAACATAAAGCATATTAGTAGGAGTTGTGAATATTTTAAAATGACATAAACCTAACCTCAGATTATTTACTAACAACAGCTGACTCAAAGCAATCTAGATTTGTCAACCCTGTTTTGTAACTATTTATCACGTGTCCTGTCTGTTATCGTGAAAGACCTATGTATATAAACTGATAAAAGGTCACATTTAAATACGTCAACAATTAAATACATATTGGCAAGAAAAACGCGTGTCCAAAGCCAAGGGGGTTGTATCATATTTCTTCCAAATAAGATGATTGCTGCCAAAGTTTGGGAAAAGTCCTTAAACGATTAGTTAACAAAAGGTACATACTTTTTTCATGTATCATTAGTCTGTTATTTTTTATCTTGTTCTTACTTTTTTTTGTTATAATATTAGTTACATTATGTTAAAGTATTTATAGTGGTTTTATATTAAAATAAAGATTTTTTGCTGTTTATTTTTGTTAAAAATTGTAATACCTTTATACTAGCACAAATATCAATGAAAATACAATGGTCACATACATCTCAATTCGAACGGTGAAAAAGCGCATGCGCTTGTAGCAAAGTGTATATTTTGCAACCAGCGAGCGTACATTTTGAAGTTTGGCTGTTGGCAACACTGGTTATCAAACACACTAAATATAAACTTTTAAAAATAATGTTATGTTTATTTGCAACACAGTGGAGAAAACAGCTGATCGTATTTAACCAAGGAATAACATTTAATACCACGATTTTCTAGGGTATAAATTAATTGGTAGATTTACTTGCTTATTCGCTATATATAATACCCAATCTATAGAATAAATTAAATTTCCTTAGTTAATAAAATCTGCAGGTTTTAATCGTTTATAATACCGACCCTAAGTATAATGGGAAACGGAAATATTTATTCCCTCTTATGTAAATTTAATTTACTTTTCTATCGATTAACTAGCTGTAAAAATAAATAAAATTCAATGAAAACATATGTACTTAAAATTACTAACATTATGAGACAGAATAAATAAGAACTATGTAAACTTCTCTTGTCTTATCTGGCATACAAAGTTTATCTCCAAAATTAGTGTAGGCGAGGTATAATTTCCATTAATCTTATATCACATATTGTATTCAATGAACTGTAAATGCTTTCAACGGATATTCCTAACTCCGAACTTTTAAGATATGAATCCCTCCTACGTATGGTGATTATACTGATTATAGAAAGAAAATGTTTGTGCTTTCGTAAATAAGATAACATTATATTCGACTACAGATTTTCACTTACACTTTTATTTAACGTAATATTTAACAATTTTTTTAAAATACATATTTAATAGTGTTTAATATAATTTGAAAAAAATGTATAGAATACATGTATAGAATACATTTAAAATAATTTGTTCAAATATTAAAGTAATAATTTCGGCATAGTTTTCTTGGATAGAATATATTTATACAGAACTAGAAAAGAAACAATACTTTTGAACTATTAATGTTCCCACTTTACTCATTCTCATTATTATTATTTTGACATGTAGGTTATGTATATGCTCTCTTTGGTTATATTGCAAGTAACATAGTAAAATTTTGACAATATTGAAACATGACGTTTATATTTTATGATGACAAACGGTTGTTTCCGCGATTGAATACTGACTTCATTTGACTCTGCAGTACTGATTTGAATCATATGCTTCGAATTTGACCTTGAACTGAAAACTTATACTTTATGAACTATATATGTCATTTACATTTATCAACCATAACCTAAAAATCAATCAATGAAAAAATATACGAAACTTAGCAACGCCTCATTTTTATCGTAAAGAGATTATTTACAAGAAGCATCTTTTTTTCATAAGAAAGTTCTTTACTACGACTCGACCCCGCTGCTTTGCGTCAACGTCAAATGTGAAATTTAAGTTTTATTTCCAGCAACAATGTAGTTCAACAATTCATTAACTTGATTTATTATTATAGAAGTAGTAAGGCGTTATTGCTTGCATACGTCAATCAACGTCTTCGGTATCCATCTGGCACATAATTTTCTGCTTCTCAATTTTTCACTTAAAACACTATAAATCACGAACTGAAACCTCTAAAAGTACGATAGATTTTTGTAAGGCGAATTGTCACGAATCTTTTTTTAATTAAATTATCGATTATCACTGACAGGCGGTTGGCACGTTCTTCATCCTGAATATTTCTTCCCCTTTCACAAAATAAGCTGTTTAAACTATTGTTCTACTTTGACATGAATAATCACAGCTGACCCCTAAACATCATTAACTTGCCACAAAATGTCTGTAACTGAATCGTTTTTCGCTAAAAACATTATTATTGCTTAAATATTTAACGAAATAATTAATTTGATAGTTATTTATTGTTATTAATGTTATTATAGGCGAAATGTCATAAGAGCAACTGCCAATAAAGTACTTAAAATCGAATTGCTAACAGCTGACTATCGTTTGATAACCCAATTACGCAGCACCATCTGATTTCAAAGAATACATAAGCTGCAAATTTAAAATGAACTTTATTAAAAAACATTTCATTTATATATAGGTTTTGTGATTGACAAATCTTGAAAAAGTAAGGAATTAAATCTCTCTTTTTATTTAAAAAAGTTATTATTTAAAGTCAGTTTATTTGGCAATAGTTTATTTATTACCAAACATTTATTCTGTGGTGATATAATCCTCGGATTTAAGATACAACTTTTCATTTCTCGGAAATATGATGATCTATCTATTCTGAGACAAATATTTTTATATTTTCTTATATTTTTAACTAAACTAATTATCATATTATGTCCAGACATATAGTCATATATTGTGATAGTATTCGACTCTATAATCATTAATTAATCTTCAAATGAGACCTAACCTATAAAAGTAAGTAAGGAGATAATTTAACAACATTTTTAGATACATTATCAAATGATTAGTTTAATGCTGAATTTATTTCACATATATTTGTATAAGAATAACGAAACTGAGATATAATGATATACCTACTGATATGCAAAATTTAAAAATTGAAAAATCTACTATTCTTATAGTAACGTACTAATAGTCAGAATTAGTATAGTGTTAAGTTCTTAAAATTTGCATTTTTAAGTTATCACAGAGCCTGACACACTAGAGAAAATCTGCTGTGATTGCCGATTTGTTTTAGTAATTCATTCATTTAATTTGATTATATTTTTGAATATTTAAAACAGATAATTTGTTAAATGAATAATTTATAAATTTCCTTTAGGATTCGTAATTATAAAAACCCGTAAAATTCTGTTAATGTTATGTTAAAATTTGTAGATTTTTATAAATTTTATAATTTTAAAATTAATATTCAGTAAACATATCGGTGTCATAATAAACATATTTTACTGTATTAACAAATATTGCTATTTTCAATGCTCTGGAATCATTTTCCGAAATTACAATTTTATAATAATTTACAAGCTTCTAAAACAAACCCTTTCTGATCAATATTTTAAAAAAAAAATTGAAATTAACTTTTTATTTATCTAACCAAGTCTACAACCTCATAATTAACAATACGCATGCTTCTTTGAGATACACTATATATGTGGTTTGCTTTAAATACTCAGTAATAAAGACAATACAAATAAAATCAACAACACCTTAGAAAAATTTAGTTTTGTTTCTCAGAACCTACAAATAACCGAAAAAAATATATTACATCAGAATCTGACAAATTCTTCAAAAACTACTCACTGGCTTTCACAAATCTCAGGCTAAAAATAAGCAAACGATTGTTTATTTTAAATTTCTTTGCATTGCTTTTAATGCTTGGTGTATTTATATTTTTGTGGTTTAAAAAATATTTTAGGGTCCAATTTAAAAATAATTTGTCATAAGCTTTCAAGTAATGTTCAAATTCCAACTGAAACATAAAACGCACATTCACGTCATTTGCTACGAACGCTTCCATAACCATATGCATATACAATGTTATATGAACATAAAAATAAATATAATAGTTACGTTACCTATGGTTAGTTAGCAAATACTTTAAAACTGCCTTATTTTATAACCACAGATAGTAAATGAGTAAAATCTACTCCATATGCCAATGAAATATGTTATAATCTACAATTTGTACTCTTTACAATATACGATATTTGTACATACCGAACCTGTCAGTAGATTGTCTTCCGTACTGTGACATCGCGGGAAAATAATATCAATAAAATTGTTCATAAATTTATATGCAAATAATACTGACTTGTATAAAATTCACAATTGGTTCGTAGTGTTCTGTAGATGCAGGTAGTCTAGTTGAGAAGCGACGCAATAGTAGATTTTCAGATCGTTTGCGCAAGCTAAAATGTTATAATTCAAGACTTCTAAATCATTTAAATATATTTATTTAATCCTTTCTCATCTACTTTAGTCTCACCATGTCTTTCGATTTTTCGCAACCTTCTCTGACTGTTTCCAGCTTACGTTTCTTCTTCCAAAGTACATACTTTGCCCTGTTTCACTGTTCCATTATCTACTCGGTCTACCTCTTCTGCATTTACCCTCGCTGCTCGCTTCCCATATACACTCATTCGCACAATGTGACCGATCCAATCTAATTGTCTTCTTTAGATTTTATTTGGTACAAGTCCTACACTGCTCCTCTACTCTTATACAAATATAATTTTCAATTAGATCCTTTCTTGTTTTTCCCACTACAGCTCTGAGAGAACGCATTTCACAAGCCTCAATTTTACTTCTGTTCCTATCGTTTAAACCCTATGTTTCGCAACCGTAAATGAATACTACCAGCACATATACACTTATACCAGGTGTCCTTGAAATAAAAAGACACCGTATGAAAAATGGAAAGACATACATTACATAGAATACAAATCTAAAATGTTTTCCCAAAACTCCCTCTAATAAACGCGAAAAAAAATGACAAAGATTTTTAAAAAAATTTTATCATGCCATTCTGCGATCATCTATATTATAAAAGACAATATCTTAAAGTTGACCGACAATATCAAAAAGACTAGTTTTGTCATTGTCCATCTCATCCAGCTGTTACGTATCTAAACATACGCTGTGGCGTATGTGTGTGTGAGGTATTTATTATTTATACATATTCTGAATATAGTGAATTCATAGGCGTCACGTAATATAATTTTGAGTGTGTTTTTAATTTCGGGGTTCGCGTCGTAATTGACTTACAATATTTTAGATTTATGTTCTATATAATTACACCTTTCTATTTATCACACGTTGTATCTTTATTTCAAGGACACCTGTATATTCTTATCTCTGTGTCCCTACTTATTTCCTTTTTCCGAATAAAAGCTCTACTCAGAACGTACTAAACTTTGTTGGCTCTTGATGTGCGACTGTCTATCTCTGGTTCTAGTTCGTCTCACGCCCATTCAGAATCGATCCCAGATATCCAAAATTATTAGCTTGCTGCATTTTCTTGCTATTTATACTAACCTGATCTATTTCAGTATTCTCTATATTATATATTAATTTCTATATTAACGTTCATTCGAAATTCTTTAAGGCCTTCGCTCCATATTTTGATGTTATTTTGCAACGCCATTTCCGATTTCGTTAATATCACCGGGTCATCAGCATATATAGGTAATTTCTGTGTCTAAAACTTACCTAAACTGTGCCTAATTTTATAAAAGTTTCTTCTACAATTCTTAAATATTTTGTCCTATTATGAACAGAAAGGGGCTCAGAACCCCACCCTGCCCTACACCTTTTGCAACGACGAACTCTTCAGATACTTGGTTGTTTGTTATTATTACATTTCGAGTGATCTTATACGAAGTTCTTGAAAATTGAGATAAGGGACACTCTATTCGGCAAAAAGAATGTTTTGCTTTTCAACATAATCTCCTTTCAGCTTGGTACATTTGATCCAACGTTTCTCTAATTTTTTGATGCCCAATTTGTTTCATCGATGGCCTCTTCCTTCGACCCAAATCTCTCGGCCGAGCCATTTCTTCATATTTAGAAAGAGGAAATAGTTACAGAGGGCTAAATCTGGAGAATATGCAGGATGAGAAAGCAATTCGTAACCTAATTCATGTAATTTTGCCAATGCAACTGCGGACTTGTACGCGGGTGCATTGCCCTGTTGCAAGAGAACTTTTTTCCTCGCTAAATGCGGTCGTTTTCGCTTCATATCGGCATCGAATCGATCCAACAACTCTGCATTATATGCGCCGGTAATTGTTTTACCTTTTCCAAGGTAAGCGATGTGAACGTCACCACGCGCATCACAAAATCACCATGACCTTGTTAATCGACAGACCCACCTTGGCTTTCTTTGGCTTCAATTCACCACAAGAAGTCCACTATCTCGGCTGTTCCGTGATCTCTGGTGTGTTGTGATGAATCCATGTTTCGTCCACGGTTACGAAACGGCGCAAAAACTCAGATTGCGGTTGAACATCGCCAAACACTCCTTTGAAGTTGTCAAAACGGTTGCGTTTGTTGTCAATTATGAACAAACGCAACACCCATCTTGCGGATAGCTTTTTCGTATCCAAATATTTATGCAAAATTTAAATCACTCATCCATGTAATATCACTGAAGCCTCTTCAATATCGCGCACCTTCACTTGCCGATCGTCCAATATCATAATGTGGGTTTTATCGACCATTTCTGGTGTGGTGACCTCAATTGGGAAATTGAGTAATCTAGTGGCGGATGGTTCTAATCGATGGTGAAGAGTTCCCATAATAATACATTTGAAGCCGTTTTTTGGTTTACGTGAAGTTTTTTCGCGCAAAAATAGTCTTTAATGGATAAATGAAATTCATTTTTTTTCCATTTTTACGAAATTTCTCGTAAACGTATGCTTCAAATGACTGACACAACAAAACTATTTGACAGATCAGTCTGATAATTAGGGTGCATTCTTTGGAAAGACGCTTCTTGCCAAGCACAATGTTGGATTATAGTGGCAGCACCATTTGCTATAATTCTCAGGTTCTTCTTGACACACCCTTGTAGATATTTCTAATATTTGAATCAATTTATCATTATTTATTATTATTATTTAATATATATTTAAATTATCGACGATTGATTTGATTGGTCATTTAAATATATATTAAATAGTGACGGACTCAAAATTGATTCCTGTAGCACTCCAAATGTGCCAGTAAAGGAACTGGACAGAATTATTATACCGAATGTATCAGCGTCCATTGCGTCCATGTGATGACTTGTGGAACTATGTAATTTGTTGAAGCATAACTGGCGTTAACAAATTTTAAAAAGAATTTAACTGAACTGATTTTTAACTAAATAACATGTACAATCATGCATTGTAGCTTATATAAACATTCAGGCAAGATTTTAGAATGCTATTATGCCCGTTAGTGAACGTTAAAATTCATTTCCCCAGGGCTTAAAAGTCTTAAACCACTGCAAACTAAAACAACAGAAAAATCTAATAAAATCGGTGATAGTATATTATACTATAAGGGAGAGAAATGCGTTATTTTGGCAGAGGTGCAATTTGAAGCCCGAGGGCTACAATGCACCGAGGACAAAATAGCATCTCTCCCGAATGGTATATACTATTTTTTCCACGGTCTCATTAACTTAAAAACACATATTATGTCATTATGAAGTAAGTAGCACCAGAATTATTGTATTCGGATTTGAGCATTTATTTAGTAGTCGTTGAGTTATTGTCATAACTACAAAATAAACAAACAAAAAGAATTGTCAAATTAAGGTGCTAGTTTGGTTTAGTTTAAAGTTTGTTTAGTGCACAATGAATAATTGTGAGTCGGAAGAGATTGTGGAGGCTGCATATATTGCAATAAGCAATTTGCTGCCTACGAAGTCAAGTAACATTTAATTTAAATATCAATAAATAATTTCAATGTTATCTTTTTTTGCATGAATCACAAACGTTCTCCATAATGTAAACTCCCTTGGGAGCATTATACTCCCTTGGGAATAATCGACTACTTCTGTTTTAATTTTGATGTCATAGAAACTGATTTCTACTCCCGACCGTGGAAAAAATCGTTTTATTTGTCAACACCTTTACTAATGGGTCGTTTAAGCAAACTTGACTGTAATAATTCAATCACCATTCGGGTTCATAATGCCTGTAATAGAATAACTTATAGAAATTTCTCACTAAAGGCACCTTTTCGCAGAAATTAAACTAGGAAATAAATTATTTTTTCCACGGTCGGGAGTAGAAATCAGTTTCTATGACATCAAAATTAAAACAGAAGTAGTCGATTATTCCCAAGGGAGTATAATGCTCCCAAGGTAGTTTACATTATGGAGAACGTTTGTGATTCATGCAAAAAAAAGATAACATTGAAATTATTTATTGACATTTAAATTAAATGTTACATTTGTACAATTTTCAAAATTAATATTAATAAGGAATATTACTTTCGCTTACATTTACAGTTTTTGTGATTGCCCTAGTAGTGGTACCTACTAAAACCTGATTAGCAATTTTGGTCTCATTTTCAATGGAGTTCTCGACATAACCCTCAGCGACTGTCGTTGATTTCCAACCAGCATGACGCTTAATTGTCGTGATATCCACACCAGCATCTGCCAGTAATGTCGCTGAAGATCTTCGTAAGCAGTGACCAGTATAACATGCAGCATCAGGTAATTTTAAATACGAAGCTACTACACTCGGAATTTTTCCCATGGTATTCTTACCAACTGGCTGCGGACTACATTTTCCTGCTTTGTAGTACAAAAAAAGACGCTTATGCTTGACGTAGGGAGGACGAAGGGACAGGTATTTTCGAAACAACTCAAGCATATTTTCCACATCGGTAACCACAAAGGTTCGTGGAATCTTTGTCTTAGTGTTTGGAATTTTTACAATCAAGGAAGAGCCTACATCCTCAATATCTACAGTTAAATTGACTAAGTTCATCAGTTCGACAAGCTCCGGCAATCCCCAGAATTAATCCAACCTATAAAAAATCAAAATACTTAATAATTGAAATACCTAACAACAAAAGTAATCTTACCTTAATCATTAAGAATTCTTTGTCATCTGCACTTGATAGAAAACGGTCGATTTCACCCTTTCTCAATATTTTCGATTTTTTCGTTGGTTACCGGCACCGGTTCTTTTCAAAAATGCGATCAGCTTGGGGAATTTGCTTATATCTATGTTGTCGTAAATTATCAAGCATGACTTAACCATAGAATATTGCGCCCATAATGTGGAAGACTTGTAATTCTTTGCATTTTCACTGAAGTATGCCAACAAAACATTCTCGCTGTATACTTGAACATTTTTCTCGGCGCACCACTTTTTGAACCGATTGTAGGCTATATCGTATAAAGATCTTGACTTCGTAGGCAGCAAATTGCTTATTGCAATATATGCAGCCTCCACAATCTCTTCCGACTCACAATTATTCATTGTGCACTAAACAAACTTTAAAACTAAACCAAACTAGCACCTTAATTTGACAATTCTTTTTGTTTGTTTATTTTGACTTATGACAATAACTCAACGACTACTAAATAAATGCTCAAATCCGAATACAATAATTCTGGTGCTACTTACTTCATAATGACAAAATATGTGTTTTTAAGTTAATGAGACCGTGGAAAAAATAGTATATACCATTCGGGAGAGATGCTATTTTGTCCTCGGTGCATTGTAGCCCTCGGGCTTCGCCCTCGGGCTTCAAATTGCACCTCTGCCAAAATAACGCATTTCTCTCCCTTATAGTATAATATACTATAACCGAATGCATCAGAATCCATTGCCGCTATGTGATAATTTGTGGAATTACTTAATTTGTTAAAACATAACCAGCATTAACAAATCTTAACAAGGATTTAACTGCACTGATTTTTAACGGTAGAAAACGTGTACAATACATGCATTGTAGCGTGTATAAACATTCAGGCAAAGTTTAAGAGTGCTATTATGCCCATTAATTAACGTTAAAACTCGTTTAGCCTAGGGCTTAAAAGTCTTAAACCACTGCAAACTAAAATAACAGAAAAATCAAACAAAATCGGTAGAATCGTTTTATTTGTCAATACCTTTACTAATGGGTCGTTTAAACAACTTTACGATAATAACCACATTTATAATGTCTGTGAGAGAATAACTCGTAGATATTTCTAACTAAAAGCGCCTTTTGGCAGAAACCAAACTAGGAAATAAAGTTAAACGATAAGAATAAGTATCGTTTCATAATTAATATCTATAAATTAAAGCTTTTATGACCAAACCTGAGTATATTACCTAAGATCAAATCATCAATATAAGATGTTACGTACCTTGAAAGTCTGTTATTTAATTTTTATTTTGTAAATTAGACATAATTATAATCATTATAAAAATTTCATTGAAGAATAGTGTAATTTCGCATCGTGATAATCAAAATTACAGATCATATTGAGGTTCATAACTTACGAGAATAACTTTGATAGATCTGTCTCTGTATACTATAAGAAATCCACGCGAGACCTTACTATTCTTTTGTATGTAAATCGCTATTATAATTTCAAAATTAATTTCCTGCACGCCGGCATCGAAAGCAATAAATTATGTAAAATGCGGAGGCTTGGCACGGACTTTGATGAAAATGAGATAGAGTTTTATTTAAATGTCAACTACCGCTTTTTGATAAAGTCCCGCAAAGAACTTTCTTTATACTTCAACAATGATCTTAAATAGGCTTACGCAAGGTATCCATTAAAACTTTTATTAGCCGTTTTATGATGCATTATTCTTGGTAACATTTATTTATAAATTAGATGAAGTAAACAAAATGCACAAACTGTTAGATAATATTTCTATGAATTATGAATAAGTATTGGTAAATATGGAATTAACCTTTTTTGTAACTGTTTTTTTATGTTGATGATAATTAGTAAATTTTTGATAAAAACTATTATTTTTAAAACACAATACTATTAGATAATAGTATTATGCAATTATTATAACTAGTTATTTATGTTGTCGATTCGTGCAATCTATTATTACAAATAATGACGTAAACTGAAGAAAGTGTAATTAATATCCATTGACATTCCAGAAATGGTTGTTATTAAACTCGCCTAGAATGAAAAAGGTACCTACGAATATAAATTACTGGCCCGTAATCCTCCTATAGGTCTTTCACGACAAGAGACGAGTCACGTGATAAATAGTTACAAAACAGGTTTGACAAATCTGCATTACTTTGAGTCAGCTGTTGTTATAAATAGCAAATAATCTTTGAGGTTATGTTTATGTTTCATTTTAAAATATTAACAACTCGTATTAATATGCTTTAATTTATTTATTTTATATATATACAAAAAGATACACAGAAAATCTAAACACAATTAGAGATTAAAGGGCTTGCAACATTGTGATAAACATATGATAAATAAAAATAAAAGAATTTTAATATGAAATACTAGTTTTAGTCATCATTTACACTGTCTTCTGAATCATAGTTAGGGGCCGTTCAAGTATTACATAAGCAGAATTTTAGTAATTTTTAACCCCCCCCCCCCTCTTGTCAGCAAAAGTAAGCAAAGTTTTTACCCCCCCCCCTCTTCTATGCTTACGTAAGCATTGGCATAATTTTTACAAAATCTGTTTAAGTTTCTTTATTGTTATTTATGAGCAACTATCATTGTTATTAAGTCTATCACAATGAAATAAGCAATTTATAAACTATAAAGAAATTTACCGCACATTTAATATTTATTCAAGCAAATCATTAACATCATATTTAAATATTATATTATTAACATATAAATGACAAAAAAATTAAAAAATTAAAAATTTGGTAAACTCATCACCATGGTAATCCAGATGCTGACTATTTGTTGTAAATCTTTGCTAAGGTTTGTAAATAGTTTCATCTTCACCCAGGTTTCATCAAGGAAAACAACGTATTCATGTTTCATACGAATATATTGTTGCAAGGACGTAACACGTTTTAATACAATATGTGGGAGTTTCATTAATGCTCGTTTAGGATCATCCTTCTTGTAATGAAAATGTATTCCATGTAATATTTTTCATAAAAATGTTCCATTACCAACAGAAAAAATTCATTTTCCTTGAGGGTATTATTCAAAGATGATATCGTAATATGCTGTTCTGTAATTAATTGAAATATTAATTTTATTAATATAAGTACTAAACTACTTACTTAAACTTACTGTTTTGATACATATTATAAACTGTATTTCTAATTACACATTGATTAAACTCATCAACATCTACGACAGGCTTATATTTAGTTCATTTTCGCTTTGGACTAGACGGTTCAACCCCCTTGTTTTGACGCAGATGATATTTTATTTACTGTTGCAATATGTATATTTAAAGCACTTATCTATTATTTATAGATCTTATCTTATATACAGTATGTCCGCGGATGGACGTATAACACTTGATCAAGTAAATGCGCTGCTCTTAGGTTAGTATCTTTCTGAAGATATCGGTTAACAAATGTTATGAATTGTCAATGTAATCAGATATCAATGACATTAGAAATGTCAATGAATCATTATTTAACAGTAATAATCTTGAAAATTTGTTATTACATAACAAAATGAAGTAGCACTTATCAGAATAATACGAAATTAATTGAACTAAGTTTTAATAGGTAACAATAACTCCCATGAGAATACTGTATTTAACTTTTTGATTGCTTCTGTTAAGCTCTTTTATTTCGGTAAAGTTTGATTTAAAAGTTTTTGGTTTTTCAAACCTGCATTTTTGTTTTTCTTGCGCACCTGTACAACAAAATAGAATTTTCTCAACGTGAATCATATTTATACAGGCAAAAAAACTTATAAAGAATGATTTTTTTCGAAAAATTCAAAATAAGATTTTTGCAGGTATAGTTAAGTCCATCCGCGGACACATTGTATAAATATCGATGTATTAGTATCTACAATGAAATCGGAACTTATAAATATAAATATGAACTTCTTGTAAACAACTAATTCGAATGACATTTGACAGAATCCAAGCTGGCAACCATGCCCGGTTCTGGTAACATAACATATTCACTGAATCGAGAGAATTACTAGGATTATTAGGTATTATTGTAATTTAAATGTTACTTGTCCCGAAGTAACTGTTTCACGTGACTCGTATGTTATCGTAGAAGACCTATATTAAATTCGCCTGCGTCCATTCTGAAGACCAATCGAAATACTATTATAATAAAGTTAAAACATATACAAGGTGTGCATAAATTGGCGGACCCACTACACGTGGCGACATTCTTGGTCAAATTTTGAGTTAAAAGTCCTAATCCTAAAACGATGTATCAGGCTTCCTTTGTCTTCAGAATGAATTTGACAGTAGTAATGTATTTGACTAGAACAACATTAGGCTACCTACTTATTGTTTTACAACGTTGTCGGATGTGCTTTTCGTCAAAATAAGTTAATAAACAAATATTAAAAACAAACTTTAAAATCAAAAAGGAAACTTTAACGAAAGGATAATAACAACAAGTCTTCTTTCTTCTAAATTGTAGCTCTTTCTGTCAACAAATATCGAGTAATAATGCTTATTTCAAGACTGAAAGTCCGAACCTTAGAAACCTCGTACAAAGATATGGAGCATGGTACAACATTTTCGTATTAGGATTTTGGACTCCGAATTTAACGAAGAACATCGCCGCGTGTAGTGGGTCCGCCAATTTATACACACCCTGTATATAAGAACAATATTTGAAGATTATTATGAATATAATAATATTCACACCTTTCATATTGCAGCAACACTATAAATATGAGAAATAAATTCCACAAAGTTAAATTATAAAATTTAAATAATTAAAGGGTTGCTAGCTAGATTTAAATGTATTTATAATGACTAAGAAAATATAATATCCGGAATTCCCCAATCCTCTAAGACCGATATCAAATTCAAATGGAATCTGTTAATCCTTAATTCCAGGCGAGTTTATGTAAAGCATTAAATTTTTAGCATTCTATGCAGGCCAGTTTAATTGTTAGATTTAAGTTACTTCCCTGGCTCAAGGCGTGTTTAATGCTACCCCCACAAATATATAATGACTAATGACTTACATATTCTTATCACAACCTAATTTAAAATATTTATCATAAATTTCGTGGAGTACGAATATATTATCTTCAATAAGAGTTAGTTTTAATAGGTCATCAGAGAAATTATACCACAACATAAGTAACATTATGATTTAATGATCTTAAAGAATATTACTCAATAATTATTATTTTGCTTCAAGCAATATTGTAAATTATTGTATATTCCTAATGGGTTAAAGTTGCAATCGATGAAAAGTAAAAAATAAATAAGTAAATCTAACAAAAACATTTTTTTCTCAATTAAATTTTAGAGCTACACAGAAACTTTCAACTTCCCATTATGTATTGTTCTAATAAAAATTAATTAACGAATTTCAGAGAGCGAGCACACCGCCTTAAACGAACTTGACCAGTTTTTTGACAGAATGGGCATAATTGTTGATAATGGCCCTCGGAAAATTAAAAGTCTTCCTTTGAGGGGCTTTAAACATATCCTTGTGCCATAATCTCCAATTTATGTCCTTCATACATAAATGTCACTATTATGAACCTATAAAATTTTGTATACATAAACGCAGTAAGGAAACACCTTTTATATTTCAATAAAAAATCGCGACTAATATTAGAAAAAAAAAAATTAATTTTGTTCCCAGATCTGGATTATAGGCTTCCAGGGTCACTGTCTATAATTGCTTACAGGATTTCGGACTGGAACCGTGTTCTTCAATTTGCTTCCTTTTTAACCGATTACTCTTGCCGTTGCTGTAGTTTCAGTAGCAACGACAAGAGTAGTAGCAGCCCTGAAGATGTCTCAGTTAACAAAACGTCAGTGAACAAAGGAAACGAAGGAAGCAACGCCAATAATTCGGTTTCAGTCCGGAATTCTTTATTCCCTTATCTTTGTTCGAATTATCAATTGTTTCTCAAACATACAGGGTGTTAAAAAAAAGTAGGTCAATCCGTTAATCGTATATTCTTTGGGCTAAAATAATGAGACTTTCCGTATGGTCTTCTTATTTGAATGCTTTTCCTTCAATATTCGTGACGAAGTTAATTTTTTAAAAAGTATATTTATTAATATCTCTGTTTTTTAGATATTTCGACTTGAGTTTCTAGGGATTTATGAAAATTTTTTGTTTATATGGTGCAGAGGAGAATTGCAACCAAATATTTTCCAAAATATTCGCTTTTAAATTATAAAAAGAGCAAAATTTATTGTTTTAATTTACATTAGGGACTTTAATAACATTTAAAAAAATGTATGAAAAAATCGCAAGACAGATTCAAATAAGTAAAAATATCTCAAAACACCCGGAGATATTCATAAATATCTTTTTTATAAAGTTATCTTTGGCACCCTGTATATTTAAAAAGAATATATGGTAGGGTCGGTCAAATTGAATGGAAGGATTTTTTTCTATAAAGCGTACAGCAAAAAAAGTAATATCTAGATAATTTTGAGTAAAATTGCTGAAGAAACTATAGCTCCAAGTCGAAATTTTCAAAATATATATTTTCCTTAACAAATTGCTTAGAAATTAACAATGGTTCTGAAAGGTGGCAGAAATACCTTTCCAGCAAACCTATTCGGAGCAATCAACTATAATTTATAGAATTATAGTAAATTGGATTTTAATGAAAATAATATTCATTTATTAAGGAAAATATCTATTTTGAAAATTTTGGGGGCTTCAAATCTGACTTACACCTATGGTCTCTTGAGCAATGTTTCTCAGAATCATCTATAGATTACTTTTTTCCTATATGCGAAAAAAAATTGATCCGCCCTAAATACAGTCAACGCATTGACCTATTTATTTGTAACAAACACCTTGAATAATTAAAACTAAAATTTTGTCTGAACATTTTTGCAGAAATAAGTTTCTTTGTCTGTTATTTAGCCGTTCAAGAGTTTAGGAATTTCACAGTATATTATTAATGCTGACACTAATTTTATATAATGTGGATCACTTTTTGAAAAAAATCTAGATTTCTATGACGTTTTATTACTTTCCAAATTATGCATAAATTGTGACAATTATTTAAAAATAAGAAACAGCACGTCCAATTTATTTGAAATAATAATGAACATATGAGTCATTTTAATTTGTATTATTTAGAATTATGTTTACGTTATTGTTTGTGTGATAGCCTGCACGTGTGTTAAAAAAACGAAAACACACACTTCTAAAACATACTAAATGTAAATGTTTCGTTGATTTTATTATCGTTGTAAACATATTTGTGTTTTCAATATATACATGTTTTGTTTTCTGGAACATCTCTGTTACCAAATGTTAAAAAAGTATTGTGAACATAATGAGAAACCTAAATACATATCGCTATAATTTTTTTTTAATATTTATGTGTATATATGCATGTATTGACAGGCATTTCGTGATATTTATTCCCTAAAAAAAAAGAAATGCCTGTAGACATGCAGGTGTATACACTATATTAAAAGTGTAGACAATAACAAGTTGTGAAAATTTATTTGTAGAGGAAAAATGAAACTGTTTAAAGAAAGGAAAAAACGCTTATACTGGCGATTACGTGTATTGTAAACTGAAAGTGTATTTAGTTATCTATCATTGATTTTATAATATATTATTAATTAATGGATAGAAAATAATTTTTATGTTGTACCAAAGAACAGTTATAGAAACTATAGCATAGCTTATTTAAACTAATATCTATCAATAAAGAAATAAAAAATGTATAAAATGAAACTGTGTTTTAATATATACTCCTAACCTTATGACTTATGAATCCTAGAAATAAAGAAGAGTATAAGTGAATTTATATAGGCTGATTAAAAATTCATTAAAAACCACATCTACTCCGGAGCGTGTAGATGCATTTCGCTCTTATTAGAGCTCGTCAGCACAACGATATCCTGTAGACGACATGACTTTTCACTTCTATACTTCGTGTACACCGAGAGGTCTTAAAGTAACAACTTTTACCTGCATGTAATTCAAATAAATGCTTGAACAGGTCGGTTTTGTTTTCCAAAGGCGCACGTTTTTTGCAGTTTTAAAATTTTTAATTGCTTGACATTTTTTTTTTTTTTAAATTATAACCCCAATTCCTTTCTAAGTGCTTTGAGAGAGTATATTTTTCCTTACACCATGGCGTAAAATAAACACATTAAGGAAGAAACTTCTCAAGATATTGTGACGATGTGACTTAAGCTCTACAATGACATATTGCAGTGGATTGTGATGTTAATTGCTTATTTAATTTCAATTCACACTGCAAACTAGATGCCCTGCTAAACTCAGTCTGGTGCGCCTTCGTAGAGCTCCTTTATCCTCAGAGTTTATCGAGATGTACATAATGTAATTAAAAGAATAGGTGTAAGGCAATTAAACAAACATTTCCCCCCTTATTTTTTAATAAAAAAAAGAAAAATACAAAAAAAATCGACTTTACAAATTGTAACGTCGAACTGATACAAATCTCAGTATTGAGGAAACTTTGATACAATGTGACAGTAAAAGAGGAAAACCTCAATAAAATAATTGACCGCGAACAAAGATTTTCAAATTAAAATATAAACAAAATTTATCAGATGTCAACAATTACGTTAACCCAACACATCAAACGTCAAATAGAAATTTATCTATTTTCGCACGCATCCAAAATTAATCATGCGCAAACACATGCATGAAGCAAATAACTTTTCCCGCCTTCTAACGTACTAAAATAATTTATATGAACAAAAACTACTCTCAAAATAAAACACTCTGATAACTTTTCTTGATATTTTCTCTGATTACAACAATCTTACAAATCTAAAATTACTGAATTATTGAGCTCTTATAAATTCTTAAAATATGTTAAGAAAAATATACATACATTAATTAATGTATCCAATTCACTAAAACGAGAGATTTTTTTCTCCTCAGATAGGTCTATTAAATTAAATTAAATTACAAGTTTAAAGACTTGTAATCAAACGAGAATTAGTTTAACACATCAATACACAATCAAAAACACACACCGTAATTATCCACAGTTTAAATTGAATAAAAT
The DNA here is from genome assembly GCA_935421215.2 of Melolontha melolontha. Classification (NCBI taxonomy): domain Eukaryota; kingdom Metazoa; phylum Arthropoda; class Insecta; order Coleoptera; family Scarabaeidae; genus Melolontha; species Melolontha melolontha. Next base: position 50,519,420 of record OW285235.1, on the reverse strand, counting down.
TAAGTTCTATCCAATTACAAATAAAAACACGACCTATCTGCACAAAAACTACCAAATCTCTCCCAACATGAACATCCAGGAAACAGCAAAATACCCCTACCTAACATAAATATAAATAAAAACAGCGACAATATATATATTTATATTATTATAACTTCCACATAGGCGCGAACTGCAAATATCCCATAGACCCGTACGTTCTACAGTTGTGGACAAAAATACACATTATAATAAATTTTTAAATAAAATATCAACTCTTTATAAATATCCTTCTGAAATAAAATGTACATAAATATATTGTCTTTTATGGTTTCTTTAAATTCTTTCTTCGGGAAAAAATCCATGACAATATGTCGATTCTGACAGTTCTGTCATAATATCCAAAAATAAAGCAGCTTCATACATTGCCAAGTTCATTCACTTTTCGTATTTTATATTTTTTTCAAATCATTAAACGCAATTATTAAAATTCAGTGATTTTTTATTTAACACTTTTGAGGCAACGCATTCTTACCTTTTTTGAAATTAATTTTTACATACCTAACGGAAAAACTAAACTTTATAAAAATAACTAATTGAAAGTATTGAAACCATGCACCTAAGAAAATGGTTAAATTAAAAACCTTTTTTTTAACAATAAAATATATCTGATATATAATATAATTATTAAAAAAAAACTCAAAATCATTAGACAAAGTATTATGCATTAAAGTAGAATGTTAATATTTTATAGAATAACTTGTGTTTAAACATATAATAGGAAGAATGTGTCAAAGTTATATTATTATAACGGAACATAGCATATATAACACTAAACACATTATACTAAAATCAGGAGTTCTGTCTTCAGTCTCGTTTAATAACATGAACTACATGTGTATACGTAACACATGTAACACAAAACAGGCAATGGCGCTACTGAGAAAATTTACCTTCGAGAAATCAACTACCTACAACCTTGAGATAAGCTGGCGTGATATATGAGTGGTTCAGCATAAGCACAAAATAGGTAGGATATATTTTTAATAAATTTTATTATAACCTATATGGCATACGAAAGGGTATTGATATCTAGTTAGCCTAGGCCATTTTCCTTGAGCAAAACAGAATCTTGTTATAATGGCAAGAAATAATGATATTTTAAAAGTGTCATAAGTAAAAACACAAGAGCTTTTTTTTTATCGGATAAATTTCTCTTTGTAACGAAATTATTTTGCCAATCAGTAATTTGACGAGAAAAACTTACATGAAAAAATCGCGAGACGATAGTCGAGCGATTTTTTCTAATGTAAGTTTTTCGAGCGAAATTACTGATTGGAAAAATATTGAGTTAAAAAGAAATTTATCCGATTGAAAGAAAAGCTCGAGTGTTTTTTGGCAAGATAAATTAACGACATGAATAAAACTTTTTAAATTGTCTCCATATTGACGATTTTGTATTTCTTGTGTTTTGCAGTATTGATCTTTTGATATTTGTTGAAATTTCCCCAAACCGACTCGTATTTTACGTTCAACGATACTTAATAGTTATTACCTGTCAGCTGCCAAAATAAATTAAGTGATGCAGGGCTACTAGATATGTAACAGGAAGAAGCATTTTTATCGGAGGAAGAAGCATTTTTATCGGTGATAAAAAGCTATGTAGGTTTTTATCGCTGTCAAAGTGACAAAAATGTCACCCGCATATGGACATTTTTATATAGGAGTTAATTTATCATAAGTAAAAACACAAGAGCTTTTTTTTATCGGATAAATTTCTCTTTGTGACGAAATTATTTTGCCAATCAGTAATTTGACGAGAAAAACTTACATGAAAAGATCGCGAGACCGAAAGGTCGAGCAATTTTTTCTAATGTAAGTTTTTCGAGAAAAATTACTGCTTGGAAAAATTTTGAGTTAAAAGAAATTTATCCGTGAAAGAAAAGCTCGAGTGTTTTTTGGCAAGATAAATTAACGATATGAATAAACAAAAAATAATTATTTTTATTTGAAAGCAAGAGAACAGTAATTATTACAATTATTGTAAATTGTTTGGTTTGGTGTACTAATTTTAATATTATTTTCTTTGTTGCTTTCTATACATGTTGAATAATTGTTTTGTCCTATTTTATTGGATTCGCGTAAATTACTGACAAGATTTTCGTGATGTTCAGGGTCAATTTGGAGATAAGGTTTAATTGATGATGAAGAAGAGTGTCCAGTTATCTTCATTAATTGTTGGTCACTTACTCCTGCTTTGGCTAAGTGGGAAACAGTACTAGCATGGTTTGAATGATTGGTAATTTTAATATTGGTGATATCCAGTCCAATTTTAGATGCAGAATTTTTGGTCCAAGTAGAAATCCTATTTATTCCTATTGACACATTTTTATACCAATTATTAGAATTGGTCTTGTTCCAAAAGGGATTAGGAGTTAAAAAAAGGTCCTTCAGATGTTATATTTTCTTTTCTTTTTTTCTAAGAGTAATTTTAATAATTTAACCGGACAAATACTTTCATCCATATCATTTTTGGTCAACCATTTACTTGACAAAACTCGTTAAATTGTCTCCATATTGACGATCTTGTATTTCTTGTTGATTGCGGTATTGATTTGTTTATATTTGTTGTAATTTCTTCAGTTGAAATTTCCCCAAACCGACTCATAATTATACATTTACGTTCAACGATACTTAATAGTTATTATAACTGACAGCTGCCAAAATAAATTAAGTGATGCAGGGCTACTAGATATGTAATCCAATTTAGAGGAAGAAGCTTTATCGGTGATAAAAAGCTATGTAGCTTTTTATCGCTGTCAAAGTGACAAAAATGTCACCATCAAATGGGCATGTTTATATAGGAGTTAATTTATCATAAGTAAAAACACAAGAACTTTTTTTTATCGGATAAATTTCCCTTTGTAACGAAATTATTTTGCCAATCAGTAATTTGACGAGAAAAACTTACATGAAAAAATCGCGAGACTGAAAGGTCGAGCGATTTTTTCTAATGTAAGTTTTTCGAGCGAAATTACTGATTGGAAAAATATTGAGTTAAAAAGAAATTTATCCGATCGAAAGAAAAGCTCGAGTGTTTTTTGGCAAGATAAATTAACGACATGAATAAAACTTTTTAAATTGTCTCCATATTTGACGATTTTGTATTTCTTGTGTATTGCCGTATCGATCTTTTGATATTTGTTGAAATTTCCCCAAACCGACTCGTACATTTTACGTTCAACGATACTTAATAGTTATTACCTGTCAGCTGCCAAAATAAATTAAGTGATGCAGGGCTACTAGATATGTAACAGGAAGAAGCATTTTTATCGGAGGAAGAAGCATTTTTATCGGTGATAAAAAGCTATGTAGGTTTTTATCGCTGTCAAAGTGACAAAAATGTCACCTGCAAATGGACATTTTTATATAGGAGTTAATTTATCACTGTAAAATTTTACGTCAAGAAGTTGAAGTATTGGCGTGTAGTAAATTTTGAAGAAAAGTATGTCGAATGCAAATGTGAAAATCGATAAATTGGAGTATTGAGTTCAAATGCTTGTACTTGAAGAGGTTATCTGGTAAGGAAATTTTCGAAGATATGCTTAACACTAGGCGATCAATGTCCATCATATGCGACTGTCAAAAATTATATTGCGTCATTCAAAAGAAAGAAAAACTTTCTGTTGAAGATGAGAAGCGACCAAGAAGACCGATTTCGGTGTCCACCCCCGAAAATATTGACGCAGTTCAATGACATAATATCAGATCGTCGAATTGGGCTGAAACATACAGGGTTATTCAAATGTTCCGGAACACTTAAATATTTTTGAAACCATATAAATTTTCAAAAAATTGTTCAAACAAAAGTTTTTGGTTTTAAGCAAACTATTTTAAGAACATATTTCTAATCTACATGTTGCGGGTGTTATCATGGAAACTGTATTCAATTTGATTTTTTTTAAATGAAATACCCTGTATATTTTTACATAGCTGAAATGCTCGTGGGATTTTAAAGTGCTTTTGTGTATACAATTATGTCTCTGTTTTGCTCCATTCTTGAGATATTTACTATTATTTGTAATTTTTACCAAGCGCTATGAATTATATACATGACACATGACATTTACATTTAGACAGTAGCTCAATTTTATGTCGGAATTCTAGGTTGTTAAATTTTAACTAGAGCTTTTTCTACCAAGAAAGGATCTCACCTTAAGGTAACTAAAAGTATGAAAATAATAAATTGTGCAAAACGAAAGTGTCTATTTAATTTTTATCTAGAATGAATCAACTAATGCAAAACGAGCGGTTGACTTTACTAATGATTATTGGAATTGGTTATAAGTGTTATAATGGATGTTCAGAAACATTCGAAGTCAAGTGGGCTCTGAACAAAAAATCGTATATCTTTACTTAAGTATCTGATTTGTAATAATTATTAAATGTCAACTGTTGTCTGTCAAAAATTGTCAGAATCTAATATCGAAGATACTAATTTGATAACCTATAAAATTGTATTAAGTAAATGTATCAATCTATCTCAGACATGACTTCATATTTTCAAGGACTACTTTGACTTCGAATGTTTCTGAACACCCGTTATATAATTGTTCTAGGTTATTTTATTTATAACGGCTGTTCAGAAACATTCGAAGTCAAAGTAGTCCTTGAAAATATGAAGTCATGTCTGATATAGATTGATACATTTACTTAATACAATACTTAATACATCATATACGCAAATGTCAGTTTATGTCGAAATATATTACTTTAATATGCCATATTAATTAATATAAACTAGTCAAATAATGATTTTAGTAGGTAACAGTAATTAATTTGCAAATTTCAAATTAAGTATTTTGATATTTTAGAGAATTCTTGCTGAACAATAGCACCTCTTCATGCGATAACTGGAAAAAATTACATAATCCAATTAATATGCTGTTCATTCTTGTGTAATAAAGCTCATCTAATCTGTAGTAACATGTAAAAAGACAATGCAGAATTAAGAGGATATAACTTTACAAGTAAAGGTTTTATTCATCCTATAGTGACAATAGTATCTAGTTATCGTACTAGTTTAATATATTAACATTCAACAAATTATTGTAAGAAATGGCTTAAAATCAATTTGAAACAAATAAATTTTTTGTAGAGTCCTTAGATTACAACCTTATAATAAATATCATAAATTGTAGTTATATAAATTACCAACAATAATGACTATAATTATAAAAGATGTTGAAAATGTCCACCACCTTCTTCCAAGCATTTTACGCACCTCCTCCAAATGCTACTAAATACATTTTGCAGTATGGGGCTATTTCTAATTTCACTAATTTTATTTATAATTCTGTCTTGGAGATCTATATAATCTTGCACTGGTACTTGATAAATTTAATTTTTTAAAAAAGGCCATTAATAGTAATCACACGGTGTAAGATCACAAGGTCTTGGAGGAAATTCATGATCGCTGTTCAAACTAATTAAAATATTCCCAAACACTTCTTGTAACATATTCGTTGTTTCCCCCGCTGTGTGAGCTCTAGCACCATCTTGTTGAAAGTACCCGAAAGCTAGTTCATCATCGCGAAGTTGATTAAAGAAAGGCAATAGTATTTCCTGTCGTATCTTTCTGCTGTCAAGGTACCATTAAAAAAAAATAGGACCAATAATCCTTCTTCTACTTATAGCGCACCAAACACCAACTTTCTGAGGATGTAAAGGAGCTTCAACATAAAAATTATTGGGCTTTGTATCACTCCACATTCTCATGTTTTGCGAGTTAACATATCCACTAGCATGAAACCATGCTTCGTCTGAAATGAAAGTTTTGTCTAGGACATCATCATTAAAATTATTTGTAAACCATTCGCAAAATACTACTCGTCGCGAATAATCAATATCGAGGATTTCTTGCAACAAGTTATACGATATGGGAATAACTGTAAATCTTCTTTTAAAACTTTATGGCAAGAACCAACTGACAACCCGGTTTGTTGAGCAAGAGTTCTTACTGAAGTTTTAGGGGCATCAGTCATTATTTCTCTAACATTCCCAATCACTTCTTCTGTCCGGACTTTTGGTCGCCCACCACCCTCTTGGCGTCCCACACTACCAGTTTGTCGAAAAACTGGAACAATTCTGATTAGTGTACACTGAAAAGTATTATAATCAAAAGCAAGGTTGGGAAATTCATCTCGAAATTCTTCCAAACAAGCTTGAATTGAGTACTTCCACTGGCCATCGATCTTTTGACCATTTCGAAAATATGCTTCTACCATGAATGCTTTGTGTACGTTAGTAAATACCATTTTCAAAATTAAAAAATATAAATTTGTATCTTCGATATTAGATTCTGACAATTTTTGACAGAAAACAGTTGACATTTAATAATTATTACAAATCAGATACTTAAGTAAAGATATACGATTTTTTGTTCAGAGCCCACTTGACTTCGAATGTTTCTGAACACCCGTTAGAAGAGGTCGTTTAGAGATGCAAGAAATTTCTATAACAAAATGTTTCCTAATAGAAATACTATAAGTGCCAATACCGTGAAAAAACCTTAGATCGTTACGAAAATTTGCAATTTATAAAACATTCGAAGATAACAGGTCGGCAAAAAACTGCTACGACTCAATATAAAACACACGAAATAATGGAACGAATAGTAGAGACTCCTAAAATTAGTTCAAACCAACTAGCATTAGATCATGAGGTGAGTCAATCATAGGATTCTCAAAATCGAAAAATCGTCCTTATAAAGTGCAATTAAATCTCGTATTGAAGGTAGATGACTCAGATAAGAGACTACAATTTTGTGAGGCTATACAAGACATGATTAATAATAATCCTACCACATTAAGTAAAATATTATTTTCTGATGAGGCCACATTCTGTTTAAATGCGTCAGTAAACAGGAACAATTACAGGTATTGGTCAACAGACAATCCACACTGGACCGAAGAAGTTCATTCGCAATACCATCAAAAAGTTAACGTTTGGCTAGGTGTTATTAGGAACAGAATAGTAGTACCATATTTTATCATCGTTAACGTTAGAACGTTACTTAGCTTTTCTACAGAATCAAGAAGTGACTCATCTCCGTAACATCTTCAATGAGAAACAACTAGGTAATGTCTGGTTACAACAAGATGGAGCTACTCCTCATTACGGTGTGGAAGTTCGAAATTATTTAAACACAGTTTTTTACACAAAGATGGATTTATCGAATGGCCACCAAGATCGCCGGAATTGCAAATATTAGATTTCTCCATTCGGGGACATCTTATATTAAAAGTATATACCAATAGGCCACAAAATATTGAAGAATTTAAAGACGGGATTCGTCAGGAAGTGTGGAATATTAGTGTAGATCATTTAGGAAACTGTTCACGCGAATTTGAAGAGAGATTAGTGCGTTGTCAAATCGCCCAGGGTTTGTTTGCTTTTTGTTATTGTATGGTTGAGTTTTTGTGAGACTGTAAATAAATGTACTGCATATTGGTGGCAGCGTGGTTGCCGAGATGATTATTTGCACGTAACTTAAAAACGTCTCAGTTCCTAAAAATTACAAATAATAGTAAATATCTCAAGAATGGAGCAAAATAGACATAATTGTATAAACAAAAGTACTTTAAAATCTCACGAGGATTTCAGATATGCAAAAATATACAGGGTATTTCATTTAAAAAAATCAAATTGAATACAGTTTTCATGATAACACGAGCAACATGTAGAAATATGTTCTCTCAAAAAACTTTTGTTTGAAAATTTTTTGAAAATTTCTATTGTTTCAAAAATATTTAAGTGTTCCGGAACATTTGAATAACCCTGTATATCTGAGGCACTAAATATTTCATTTCAACGCGTCCATAATATAGATCACGACGATTTAGATATGAAAAATATGTCTGCGAAATTAATTCCTAAATGTTTGAATGTTTAACACTGTTGGGGCAACTAGTGGATTTGGTCGTCGCTCCTATGTTAACTCACCACGCACGGGTTGTAAGGCCGTATACGCACTAATTTTTTAATCTTCGGTGACAGTTATTAATGAAATGCGGCACATCCAATTTAACACCTTTATTTACATATATACATTACTTCATACATAAAAATTTGTTATATAATGAAGGACGGTTGTCTTTTGATAAAATGTGAGACTGGTGTCTCTTGATATTAAAAGTCGATTGCTGTCTTTAATATTGTTCTTACGACTGTTTGTCTAGAACATTATTATGTTAAGACTCGCGACTGTTATTAATTAATGTAGACTGTTGTCTAGAACATTGTTCTTACGAGTATTGTAAGAACGTTGTTCTGTGGCAAATAGCTACTCGACTTGTCTTAGTGACTTGAGTTCGCGACTTGCTTTAGCGAATTGCTCTAGCGAAATGCTTTATTGTAATGCTGCTGTAGTCATCGCGCGCAGAACTATTTAAACACTTTTTAAACATTGTAAGCAAAATTTACCCTTCCCTTCAATTAACAAAATAGGCCACATGCGGCTAAATGACGAAAAAAGGTAGGCAAGTTACAAAGAACTGCCTTGCTTGTGTAAATTCTGCTTACTCTTACTAAACCAGCAAACGTTGACTAATAAATATAACTTGAAACTTATCTAAGAAAAATGCAGCGATAAATAAGCGCCGGTACAAACAACGGTCTACAAATATGCGTGCGGCAATTTATTGACGCACACATATACACAAGTGCCTGGAAGAATATCTGTTGACAAATAGGCAATACGCGGTATCATAAATTTATGAAACGTTTGCATCTTAATATAATAAGAAAATATAATTACATATACAGAAGGTTTTAATTTTGTTTCTGATTTTTATATTTAAATACTATGATCTATGATTTTATTAAAATGAATAATACTTATATTTAATATATAATGTAAAATTAATAATATTTATGTTTAATATATAATATATAAATTGGTTTCGCTTATAAGACGAAACAAACACAAACAAGCAAGAGTGAAAACATCACGGTTAGCCTGTGGCCGTTATTAAGGAAATCGTCTTGTAAATATGTATTAAACATGGGTCCATTTTTACGACCCAGAAACAAAACAGCAATCGATGGAGTGGAAGCATCATGGTTTTCCAAGTCTAAGAAGATTTGAGTTCAAAAATCCGCTGGAAAAATTGCTTCAGTTTTTTACGTATCCAAGAGAAAATTAAGGAAACAAAACGTGGCATGTTAATGAAAAGATATGTTGTTTTTGCAGTACAATGCCCCTGCACACAAATCGCGCATTTCCATTAATACAATTCTAGATCTTAGGATTCGAATTTACTGGAATACTCGCCCTATTCCCCAGACTTAGTCCCTTTCAACTATTCTCTGTTCTCTCGATTGAAAAAAATTTTCAAAGAACGTCAATTTTTAGGTAACGAAGAGGTAATAGAAGCTGTGGAGGGCTGGTTTGTCGACCAAGAAGTATCTTCTTTTTAGAAGGGTTAAAGGCGTTGCAGGATCGCTGTATTAAGTGTATTAATTTAAGAGGAGACTATATTGAATAATAAAATATTCTAAGCCCCAACTTTAAATTGTTTCAATAGTAGGCTAAGAATATATCAGTACCCCTACGTATTGTGAAAATTTTACTGTTTAAAAAAATAACTGAATTATTTCCATTTACAATGTGCTCACTTGCACACCACTTTTATTATTTTGATACAAATTGTCAATATAAACCTTTCAATTATAATAATACAAGTATAATAAATATTCAAAAATAATTGATTATAGGTATGACCGTTATCACTTGTTATCAAATTCAAATGTGTCCATTTGTTTATCTAATGAATATATAAAAGCTAAGAACTACAAATTTGTTTTGTAATGCTTAACCAAGTGTCAAAAAGTCATTGGCTATAAAAGAAAGTAAAGCAGTGGTAATTATATATAATTACTACTTAATTAATTATAAAATAGATTTAATTTGATTATGTTGCCAGGTGAGGAACATATATTCGATAAGAACATGTGAGATATTAATACGTTACTTCATAAATCATTTTAATAAAATTTTATTACACAATGCATATTTTTGTTAAATGTACATGTAGGTATGAAGAAATTAAATTTTTTCAAGTACATATTTATTTATGATAAAAACACACAATGTTGTATTAGATTTACACTTTATTAAATAAAGTGTAAATCTAATACAACATTGTGTGTTTTTATCATTTGATATGGATTTACATCAAGTAAAGGCAGAATCGATTCAACTTATTTATTTATTAATTAAGTAAGTAAAATACTTACCGACGAATTGGGCCTAGCAAACAGTAAGCTTAAATACCGTCTTGCCAACAAATATTGTAAATAAACATAAAAGCTCAATCGTGCAAAAAGAAATTAAAAAAAATACTGTGACAATTTATTTGACATTTATAGTATATTAAGTATCAAGAATGATAAGGAACTTTTACTGATCGAGGACAACTGTTTAGAGGAAGAGCGAAGTGACGACTGCTTTCAGTTCGAATTTCATGGACGCATATTCGTAAATACGTCTATAAACAACTTCACACTATGATAGCTGTTCACATATTCATGTACTATATACACATAGCACACGAAGCGCTGGTAAAGTGAGTCTCCCAAACCTATCGCTGGTCCACGCCTCTGTGAGCCGACCGAGCACACCTAGTCAAAGTGGCAGACAGGGCGACGCAGCTCTTCTAGAGATGCAGAAGAGCTGTTGGCCAGACCTGGGGCTAAAACCAAATGTGATACACTGCTTGTACACAGTAGTAATAAGACCAACGATTACCTATGGAGCAGTTGTCTGGTGGAGGAGGACGGAGCGGACATCGTCGGTGGGGCTCCTCACGATTTTCCAACGACAGGCTCTGTTGGGAATCACGGGAGCTATGAACAGCACGGGAAACGCCTCCATGGAGGCCATCGTGGGTCTCACTCCGCTGGAACTATTTGTAAAGGCGGAGGTATGGCTGCGATCCTGAGGCTGAAGGCCAATGACGTATGGTGTCCTAATGACGTCGTAGGGAGCCATACAGAAACCACAGAAACTATACTGGAAGAGCCGATATTTCAAATGCCGGCGGATAGTATGGCACCTGAGATTATGTTTACAGCTAAGCTGAACATATTTATACCGACCAGGGAACAGGCAAAAAGTCGCTCGAGCAATTGTGGTGCCGGCACCTGGTACACTGATGGATCACAATCTAGTCAGGGGCAGGTGCAGGCATATGCGGAAACATACATCGGTTTTCCAGGTCGAATTATTTGCAGTCGCAGCCTGCGATGAGGAAATTTGGGAAGCCGGCTGCGCAAACAAAAAAATTAATATAATGACTGATAGTCAGGCAGCTATTAAAGCCATTATGAACCCATCTACCAGGTCTAAGCTGGTGAAATATTATAAACAGGTCCTCAATAAACTGGCACAAGGCAATACAGTGTCGCTGATATGGGTGCCAGGACATGAGGGAATTAAAGGCAATGAGAGCCGACGAACTGACCAAAGAAGGTGGTAATAGGAACTTTATAGGACCAGAACCTGTATGTGGAATCACTAAAGATTCCGCTAAAAGGGAGATCTGGTTATGGCTAGAAAAAAACATAAAAATAAATGGAGGTTAACGGTCAACTCCATATCGAAACACTACTAAGGGAGCTGGACGGAAAGTTTTTAGCCAACCTAATTCGTAGTAACAAAAAAGAAATTAAAATAATTACCGGGTTAATAACCGGACATTGTCCTTTAAGGAAGCATTTGTACAGCATGGGCTTGGTTAGCGAGCCCTAGAGTAGAAGATGTGAAAAACAGAAGGAAACTAGCCTTCATGTAATATGCACGTATGAGGAACTGAAGGAACTCGGACAGAAACATTTCGGGAGAGATCTATTGGATTCTTCGAGTGTACTCAAACTTCCCCTGAGGAGGATAGTGGGGCTTTTATCGAGGACACAAGACTAACAGAGTGGATCTGAGAGATCTATTGGGGATAGTACAAAGAGCAGTGTGCTCAAGTGCCTGGACGTGCTGGCGTCCAACCCAAGACAGAAGAAGAAGAAGAAGGTATAACCTAAATGTCATCTGTAAAAAAGAAGATTTTTTTAAGTTTTTAACTGAACTATAACCTATAACCCAAATGGCAAGTATTTGCAAGATGTAAACAAGAGATTTGTCAACGTTGTGCGGCGCACATTGATGACGTGACTGATCTGTTATCGAAAAAATACTATAATATTATTTGCTTCTAAAAAAAACTTAAAAACGACCTATAATATATCATTATGGCTCGTTTTTAAAAATATATCTCGCATTTTTTAGCAATCATGCCAGCGAGACCAGTTTCTAATGATTTTTCAGATGCAATAATTTAGTGAGAAGTAATATGTGATGATTGACAATTGTTGTCACAGATTCAATATTACAATACTTACAGTATATAAGTATTGCTAATATCATTCTTATTTAAACCCTCAAATCATATTGCCACGACATCAATTTGTGGATTGCGTTGCTATAGAAATTCGTAAACAGTTTACTGTCATCCCGATTTTTTAATAAGAGTAGAATTTTTGTGTAGCGATAACGAGTAATAAATAGTCCACAAAATGCATAATACTAGCGACTCTGAAAATGAAATAGAACACGCTTGGAATGTAGGGCCTTCTGCTCTCATTCCGCAAAAATCTAATGAACGCTATCAAAGTACCTATAATCTTTTTAAAAGCTGGTCTACCGAGAAAAGCAGAAATATTGATGAAAAATCGTTGCTGGCATACTTTATGATATGAAGAGAGAAACTGAAAGCTCTAGGAAGTCTTTGTACAGAATATTCGACGTGAAAATCCACAAGTTTTCTCCACGATTCTGTTGATATATTGAACTTTAATACGTAAATAGCTTTATTAAAAAAACCCAATGTGGGATATCGACCAACGAAAGCCAATATTTTCATTAAGAGAGATTTTACTTGAGGTACCAGACGAAACATTTCTGGTACATAATGTATATTTTAACGCATTTTACTTACCGTTCTAGAACGCTAATAGTCTTGTACTTATCAAGAACGAAAAGTGACATTTTAAAGGACGAGAAAGTTGTTTACGGCCGAAGCGTCAGCCGAGGATGGAATTACTTGTGAGGACCTTTAACACCACCGTTCGTGGTTAAAACAACGGTTTATTTCATACCGCAAGTTTAATGAATTTTAAATAAAAAGAAATGAATTTATTTCATACTGACGTCAAAAATGACATCATGACATTATATCTCGCAGAAAGTATTCTTAGAAATTAAGTAAGTGGTAACTAATATTTCCATAGCGATGGAAGTTTGTTACAAACAAAAATGAAAAATGCTTTATTCGATTATTCGTCTTAAAATGGATGCAAATGATATATAGCAAGATATTTTAGGTGAAGCTGATCGCGTGAAGAAGAATTTGATGCCACATGGCTCACGAAATTAATACGAATAAATTTGAATTATTCCTGTCAACAACTGACGTATAATTTTAAAGTACTAGAACTTTAATATTTTACTTTAAAATACTAGAACTATAGAGAGTTTCACGCCCATGATGAAGTACAGGCCATATGGAAATAGCGTACATAGTTGCCAAGTCGCGAACTCATTCCTACCAACATACCTATATTGCTGTTAATCAGGCCTGCTGTCAATAGTATTGTATTGACATAACCTTAATTGTATTTATAATGAACAAAATTTTAAAATTATTATTCTTAGTTTGCATCTGTTTATAATATATTCGAGCCAAGAAAAAGTAAATAAGAGTGAAATATCATTCTAGTTAATGTATATGAAAAGTAAATCATTATATTAACAAACTACTTAAAATTGTAGGTATGTTTAAGTTATAATTTGGTTTAACCAACACACCATTTGTATACCCAAGGTTTGTTTTGAATTAAAACAATTATTTTATATATATTGGTTTCCTTTATTATAAAAAATAGTTTGATTTGTCTATTAGAATACAAGCAATAATCATAAAAAGTTTTTTGTGTAGACCATAAACATACAAAAAATACTGCAATATAGATTTATTTAACCAATAACATAAAAATATCAACATCTTAAAAACCTTATTTTTTTAATCAATTAAAACTTGACTGCTGTAGTAACATTAGTTGTAGGTTTGTTCCGAGAAGAATCCCTATTATTTTTAGTGAATCGGAATTTAAATCTGTTTTACAGCCATCATCGTGTACTATAATACTGTCTATCAATTGGCTAAAAGAGATGCAAACTGTCAGAGATTCGTTCTTGGAACAGACCTACAATCCACTGGATGTTAAAGCAGCATTAGAATAGCCGACAGGGTCAGTTAATAAATCGTCTTCCATATCATCAGTTGAACCTGAGTCTCCCACATGGATGATAAACTCCTCAACATCATCTTGCAATCCATCGACAATCCACATTTCTTCTTCAATTTTTTTTACATTCTGAATATAATTCTTCCAATTGTCAGCTGTCACATTACTATAGGCACTCGTAATTGATGGTGCCATATCTTTTACTTTGAACGTAGTGTTGTGCATCTTTATGTGATTTTTTACTTGGGCCCAAACCATCTCTATTGGATTCAGCTCACAATGGTAAGGTGGTAAACGTAGAACTTCTCGGCCAGCATCTTTCGCCAACATATCAAGCTTATATTTGTCATATTGATATTTTACTTGTGATACAGTAAACAAAAAAATCTCTTTTTAACATATTATCTTCAATGGATATATTTTTTTCAGTCAGCCAGTCAATTATATTTTCTTTTCTCCATGCATTTGTAGGTACCTTCTCAACCTTTCTGCTGTGGTACGATGCATTGTCTAGAACAATTACAGCATTTTCAGGAGTATTTGGCAATAAATGCTCAATGAACCACTTTTCAAACGTATCTGCATCCATCCCATTATGTGCATCAGCTGTATTTTTCTTGCATAGAAATGTTAATTCGGCACCAGGAAGTAAGCCATTTTCATTGAGAGCATGTACTAATGCAAAGCAAGAACCAAGACCACTCGGAGATTTTAATCCTGTACTCAATACTCAAACAAACGCTTCTCGAGTACTTTTTATTGTAGTATCTTGCCAGACTTTACTTACATTAACCCACGACTCATCTGTGTAATCTGTGTGTGGGTGGTATGTTTTGCATGAAAAATCTATGAACTTGTTGTCGTACAAGTGCGTGTATATTTTCATCATAACGGTGTAGACGAGCATTTACTTGTACCCCTTTTCTCTTCTGCTTGTTTTTTTTTGGACTCAACAACGGCCCTTTTTCTTGTTCCTTTCTCATGTTGTATATGCTGTGTACTGAACAATGTAGTGCTTCACTTGCTTCAGCAGCAGCAGCAGTAACAGTAATAGGTATTTAAGAAAATGATTAAAAACATTTAGTATCATCTGCTTTTCTCTTCGACTAAAACATTCACCCCTTCGTGATTTTTTCTCTCCAGGCTCCATTACTGAAGTTTAGAATCTGTAACGGTAATGTTTTTATTTACGAGCACATTTCCTTCACATTCCAACTTACCACAAACTTTTGTAAACCACAACGGGAGACTATAATAAAGAGAGAGAGAATATAATAAACTACTCAAAAATGAATAGGGAATTAGATCTTTTTTTAACAGATTAATTAATTCGCTTAAATTTAACGTATTTTCTCAAACTATAGATAAATTAGAAGGCCCACAGTCGTTTGTGGACATTTTATTTGGTAAATGTCTTTTCTGTGTGATAAAATATTGAATCTTGTATTTTAACCTTAAATTAATTTAGAATACAAAATTATAAACATCGCATTTTTTGACAAGTATTATTCATTTTAAACGTCATTTCACATTTTCACGATGCCAAGACGTCATTTAAATAAAGAAACTTTTGATTTAATTGCGTTATTGCATCAGCGAGGGCAATCTGGAGAAGAAATTGCCGCAATGTGTCTCCAAGTGTTGTTAGTAGGGCTCTAACAAGATTCCAACAGGTAGGATCTGCAAGGAGAAGACCCGGTAGTGGATCTGAGAGGAAAACAAATCAGAGACAAAGTCGTTACATACGAATTCAGACAAGGATGAATCCGTTTAGAAGTGCTGTATGGTTGCAAACACAGTTACATGCCGCCACTGGCGTTAGAGTTTCGGATCAAACCATCAGAAACCGTCTGAGGGAAATGGATCTTCATAGCTGCAGGCCTGTGAGACGCCCAAAATTAACTAATGCCAATAGAATGGCTAGAAGAACTTGGGTTAACCAACGACTAGCAGAAAATTTTCAATGGGAGCATGGTTTATACACCGATGAATCCAGATTCTGCTTATTTAGTGATAATCGTAGAGTAAGGGTCTGGAGAACTCGAGGAGACCGTTATAGACGCGAGTTTACAAAAGCTGTGGTGCCTTTTGGCGGCGGTGGTATCATGGTGTGGGCGGGCATTAGTTTGAATGGACGTACGAACCTCCATCTCTTTGAAAACAATGTCAATGGACACATATACAGAGATGACATTATTCAGCAATATGTGCCGACTTTCGTGAGGCTGTGGATGAAAACATGGTTTTTATTGATGATAATTCAAGACCTCATCATGCATAAATTGTAATGCAAGCAATAAATGACCTCCATATTAACTATCTGCCTTTACCAACAACGTCTCCCGACTTGAATCCAATTGAGCACATTTGGGACAGACTTTAAGAACAGCTCAACGAACATAATCCACCCCAGTTAACGTGCAACACTTGTGGGAAATTTTACCGCTCTGTTGGAGAAGAGTGTCACAAGAACACATTAATAATTGCATTATGAGTATGCCCCGAAGATGTACAGCTGTGAGAGATGTTCGTGGCCATTATACACGATTTTAGAATTAATTGTTACAGAAAAATGTTTATTTTAGCTATTGTTAAAAATGTTGCTTATTTCATTTTTGATCATTTCTTAGTAATCTAACAATTTTTCTGAATAAATATACTTGAAAATTTTAAATTGTTGTGTACAATTATGTATCTAATATAATAACACTGCAAATATTTACCCATAGTATCTAAAAAATACAAAAAAGTAAAAATTCCTTATTAATTTTTGAGTCGTTTATATAATAATAAGAATATAAGGTATATAATATAATAACACTATAACAATATAACAATATAACAAGAACGAAGAACAACAAATAATATTTAATAAAAATACGGAAAGGAACAATTTGACACTTGACAAGATAACAAAGTGAACAAACTACTGTACTGTAGCAGTCTGGATATCTGTACGAATTAACAATCCCCAATAAAAATTAATATAAATTTTCAACATAGCGAGCGGTGGAAAAGGATAGCGCGATGCAATTTCTTAAAGAAAATAAAAGAGTATTAAGATAAAATAAAACAAATTTTATGAATTTCACTTTTTAATTATCACTGTAACGAGTCGTTTCGCACCAACCTGGGCTTCGTCAGACATATAACTAACTTATTTACAAAATATTTTTTATATTAAACACAAGTAAACAGTAACAAGCAAAAACACATGTTTTATTTTAAAAAATAGTCAGAGGGATGGGTGCTTTTTATTACGGGATGTCTATACAAAACTTTCGCTACGGTTTATAAAAAAATGTACTGTTCTTAAGTAATAAAACTAAAGGTTTACATTATATTACAGGGATAAAGAATTCTATGGAAAAATACAAAAATACTATACACTATGTAACTGTCTGCAAATCAAATAAATAGATTAAGTAAGGGTGAATTATTTGTTTCTAATTGATCATTTAAGATCTTGTCAGTTTTCTTTATTTTATTGATTTCCAGTGACTCTAATAAATTAAGTTTTTTGCCCTTATTTTCTATATGTAATATTTTAAATTCTTTGTTAAAATTGTGGTTCGTTGAATTGATATGAGACGCATATGAAGAGTCACTTTTATTATTTCTAAATGAAGAAAAATGTTCTTTGACGCGTACTTCAAACGATCTGCCTGTCTGTCCGATATAAGTCATAGGGCAACTACCGCAGGTTAACTCATAGACCCCTGACTTTTTATTGTTGTTTGTTAAATCCTTATTGTTTTTTATAAATTTGGATAAATTGTTATTAGTTTTAAACGCTGTATTAATGTCAAACTTTCTTAAATATTTACAAATTTTTGTGCTTGAAGAACCTATAAACGTGATCATTTTAAATTTTTGGGTGTTATTATTTAATATTGGGTAAACTTGTGATATGGCTTTTGTACGGAGTTTTTTATTTAATATGTTATCTATTATATTACTTTTATATCCATTGTTGATAGCTATTTGTCTAATTAAATTTAACTCTTTCTCGAAATTTGTTTGGTTCAACGGAGTATTTATTAATCTATGTATAAGACTGTGATAAGCCGCTAATTTGTGTTGTATCGGATGGCAAGAAGTGTTATGTATAGTAATATCTGTAGTTGACGGTTTGTGGTAAATAGCAAAGTTACATTTATTGTTAATTCTAGTAATCGTTAAATCGAGAAAGTTAATACTATTATTTGTTTCCTGTTCCATTGTAAACTTAATATTTTGATGCAATGTATTAATATAATCAAATACATTAATACATTAATACGTTTGAAGTACGCGTCAAAGAACATTTTTCTTCATTTAGAAATAATAAAAGTGACTCTTCATATGCGTCTCATATCAATTCAACGAACCACAATTTTAACAAAGAATTTAAAATATTACATATAGAAAATAAGGGCAAAAAACTTAATTTATTAGAGTCACTGGAAATCAATAAAATAAAGAAAACTGACAAGATCTTAAATGATCAATTAGAAACAAATAATTCACCCTTACTTAATCTATTTATTTGATTTGCAGACAGTTACATAGTGTATAGTATTTTTGTATTTTTCCATAGAATTCTTTATCCCTGTAATATAATGTAAACCTTTAGTTTTATTACTTAAGAACAGTACATTTTTTTATAAACCGTAGCGAAAGTTTTGTATAGACATCCCGTAATAAAAAGCACCCATCCCTCTGACTATTTTTTAAAATAAAACATGTGTTTTTGCTTGTTACTGTTTACTTGTGTTTAATATAAAAAATATTTTGTAAATAAGTTAGTTATATGTCTGACGAAGCCCAGGTTGGTGCGAAACGACTCGTTACAGTGATAATTAAAAAGTGAAATTCATAAAATTTGTTTTATTTTATCTTAATAGTTATAATGGAATTTCATCAAGTAAAGGCCGAAACAATCATATAAAATAAAAGAGGGGAATGCTCCATAAGAGCCCATACTTGATCGTGGGCGTGAAACGCTCTATAGGACTAATATTCCATTTTTTGTACCACAAATAATCCGAAAAATGTAATTTTCGGCGTAAGTATGATATAAACTTTACAAACGTTATAAACGTTATATACGTTTATAAACGTTACCGTCGAGTTTAATCTGTAGCAACCGGTAAATAATACTTACCGTTTTGGAAACCAGCATGGTAAATGACCAAATAGAGTTCACTCGCACAAAAAGGTTATTTTCATTTCGTTATCTTAATTTTTATATATTTTTAAGGAGAATTTAAAAGTAAATTCGTCACGTTTCCATTTGCTTTGGTATGTCATGCCCATGATTTCTATTAATTTAACCGTGTGTAACTAGGTGTATTTGTAGAAAGCGCTGGGGAAATGTCTAAGTTCGCGATTGTGGTAATTAGTAAGGAACGTATAAGATTATTTTGAACAACCATGTGTTCCTATATACGAATGACATTCCACACTACCTGAAAATTATGAAATTTTAAAACAATAACCTTACAAAAGAAAATATCTTTCTCTATTTTACGTTCGCAATGAACTCATTATGAAACCTAAAATAGTATCGAAATGAACTTCATTTTGATACGCTTTTTTTTTCATTTTTCAATGTTGGAATTGTTCGAACACAGAAATAAATACCTATCTTATTGCTGTCATTTTATGTTAAGAATTTAAGTACGTAACTGGGGTGGAATACAAGATATATTAATATAATGTATAGAATCCACGGTTGGCTCTTGGTGAAACATAATGAATAATTTACTAAAGAAAACACTCGGTATATTTGTTTCACAAAATATATTTATTTAATCTCTAACATATGAACGACGAACGAATATGTAGACGATATTTTATGCCTGTGGTCAGGCACAGATAGACAACTAGACCAATTTCTCAAGTATTTAAATTCTCTTAACAATAAAATACAATTCACTATAGAAAAAGAGTTAGACGGAACGCTAAATTTTTTAGACTTAAAATTAACAAGAATGGACAAACGATTCGAGTTTGATATATTTAGAAAACCCACTACAACGCATACAGTAATCCCGGCTAATTCTAGTCAATCATGGAATATAAAAATGGCAGCGTTTCATAGTTTTATACATAGACTGATTAATTTCCCTTTAAATAATGAGAATTACGAAAAAGAAGTAACCACCATAAAAACAATAGCTAGAAACAACGGATATAAAACAGAATTTATAGATAAAATGATTATCAAAAAACAACGCACTATCCTTATGAAGAATTTTTACTACGGGCACACATATACAAAAACGAATAAAACATTTCACACACTCAACTATATACCTGGGGTTAGCAATAAAGTTTCTAATAAACTGAATAAATTAGGGTTAAATGTCATCCAAGTGAATAAAATCAATCTAGGAAATATTTTAGTTAATAATAAAGAAAAAACAGAATTGTGTGATAAGTCAGGTGTGTACGAATTATGTTGCAGTGATTGTGATGCGATATACATCGGCCAATCAGGACGCTCAATAAAAGAACGGATCAAAGAGCATAGAAGTTCTATTCTTTATGGTAAAATGAATACGGGATTCTCCGAACACTGCATTGAAAATATACACTTGTTTAATACCAGTAATTTTAAACTTTTACATACTTGCATTAAAGGAAAGAGACTTGACTTCCTCGAAATATTAGAAATTAAAAAAGCCATAAATCTTAATAGACATGTAACAAACACGCAGCTGGATTTTGTCAACACCCCGACCATTGATGCCATAATAAAGTCCCTTAAAAACTCATAAATAATGGTGGAAGTGTACTTTCTATTTTAGTTTTTAAAAATAACTCTTTGATAATGCCTGAAAAGGCGAAACATATGTTAGAGATTAAATAAATATATTTTGTGAAACAAACATACCGAGTGTTTTCTTTAGTAAACAAGATATATTAATTTTTATGTCGTTTATATTTATATTGTTAAATAAAATATCAAATAATATCAATTAAAATTAATAAATATTATTTCACGGGTAGTAATATTTAAATATGAAAATGTCAAGTATCAATGTGACCAACTGCATACTTAATGTAAAAATAAAACTCTGAATTTTCAAACTGAATAATTTCAATTTATTAATGTAAAAAATGCACTCGTTCTTTAGAAAACTTGTGCGACAAAACAGTGCCATATTAAACTTGTGTTTTAATATACCATTTTGTAACGATTGACTATAAATAATTGAAACTTTTATGATTAAGATGGCAACAATTCTGTATATCGTCGGCTTAAGATGCAAATGGTCGAACTCCACTTTTAGCTCAAAATGACGTTTTAAATTGATCACGTGTATAAAAATTATGCGCATCGACTGAAACACGCCTAACTCCCGAAATGTCAAAATTGCCGCCACAAAACACTACTCGAATCTGGCCTATCTCCCGCCTATTCTACAACAATACGACAGTGATGCGTGAACATTCCTCTCTGTAATTTAAAGTGCAAAAACCAATATTTAATGTAAGTACTGATAATTTTTTAAGATAAGTAGTATTTCGAACAGCTAAATAACCTAAAAAATTAAAGTTTATTGTTTAGATTTTGCCTGTTGATAGATAAAATTAATAATACGTAGGTATCCTTTTTACTTTAACTGTTTTGTAGTTCGATCAAATTTTCATTCGCGTGATATTCGAGGAACAACAAAAGACGTGTGGTACGCAGATAACATGTTAAGACACATCCAGACTAGTAAAAATTTACTCATACTGTGACATTCGCCATAAATTTCTAACGAACCCTATCTATTTCAGAATGAATCCCCAATCTCGTGCGTCTAAAATACTTTCACAGGCTGGAATACACATTTAAAAAAAGGCCAATATAGAAAAGGATGCAAACAGAAAGAATGTGTTAACAGTTAGTGCCGCTTCTGCTCAAGATGATGACCTTTCTTCACTGTTTACAGGTAGTAGCAATCTAGTAGATCATTTAATGTCAGCAGCTAATGATCACATATTAACTGATGACAGTTTAATTATTGATAAAGAGTTATTAAACCTCGCTGAAATAGAAGTTGCTAACTTGGACTTTATGTGTTCAAATGCGCCTCAAAGTAAAAATAAAACTGAACCAGAACGTTAGCAAGGTTTAGTTCCAGAACAAATATCTAGCGAACAATCCCAAAACTCTATTTCCGAAGTACTCGAAGCCTCTAATCCTTCTGATGAATCATATGAACCGAGTGAAAATGAAACCACTTCAAGCGAAGAATATGAAGTCTTAGAGGAACTAGAAAAAAACATGTCAACCGAAACCATTGTAAAAACACGCAAGAAAAGACGTCATATAGATCAAAAACAATAGAAGAACAATAAAAATAAGATATTAAGGCAAGAAGGAAAAGAATATTTTGGTAAAAAAAAACAAGAAGAAAAATGGAATTATAAAATTCAAAAAAGATTAAAAACTATAGGACCAAGGTGCAAATGCAATTGTCAATCGACAAAGAAATATAACGAGATAACAGATCAGCAAAGAACAATTATTTTTACAAGGTTTTGGAATTTTTCGTGGAGCGAAAAACAACTATTTCTAAGGACGATGGTTGAAAAGAGAACTATTTCCAGAGCTAGGGACAGAAAAACGGAGAACAAATAAAGAAGGGAATTCTTCTATGTTTATTTCCTTGACACAACATCAAAAGTAAGAGCCTGTAAAAACACACTAGCTATTCCACTTAGAACTGTCGGACGTTGAGTGATTGAAAATAATAAAAATACAAAAAAAATTCCTCCGAGAAACTTAATCCCAGAACGGCAAAAATAAATGAACAGAAAGAATATTTATCAAATTTCTTTAATATTCTGCCAAAACTAGAACCACATTATTGTCGGAAATCAACCAAGAAATTTTACATTGAGAGAAATTGGCAAACAAAAATGAAGTTATATCGATTTTACAAAAATGATTGATGTAAAAAAAATGAATCAACACCAGTATCAGTTGCAACTTTTAACAATAGTTTTGGCGATTTCAATTTAGCACTCTTTTCACCCAAAAAGGATGAATGCGACACTTGTGTAAGATACAAAACTTGTAATGTTGATGAAGCTACCTATCAAGAACATCAGGAGAAAAAGGAGGAGGCGCGAAAGCAAAAAGAAGTTGATAAAAAGAAAGAAGATGTAAGAGTTTTTACGATGGATTTGCAATCGGTCCGAATGAGCCCAAAATCTAATGTTAGTGCTCTTTACTATAAGACAAAGTTAATTGTACATAACTTTACATTTATGGATATTCAATCCTTGGATGGATATTGTTTCCTCTGGCATGAGGGCAATGCTGGACTGACAGCCAACACATTTGCTACTATTATTTATAAGTTATTTGAGACATACGTTATACCAGAAAAAGACTCTTTTGAAAAAGTAATTTTATACAGTGATGGATGTACGGGACAAAACCGAAACGCAATTCTTTCCAACGCACTTTTGAACCTTGCACAAAAGAATAAAACCATAATTGAGCAACAGTTTTTAGAAAAAGGGCATACTCAAATGGAATGCGATTCAATTCACTCCACTATTGAGCGATAACTAAAAACCAGAATTATTAATATCCCGGCAAACTACGTTAATGTTTGTGAAACTGCTCGCATAAATCCTAAACCATACAAGGTGGAGTACTTAGATCATACCTATTTTAAAAACTTTCAAGGTGTCCAATACATCAGTTCCATACGTCCAGGCAGAACAGCAGGTGATCCGACTGTCACTAGCATCAGAGCACTTCAATATAATGAAAACGGAATTCACTTTAAAATCAGACATTCAGAGGAATGGGCACCTTTGCCTTATAGATCGACAAAAAAGAATACAAAAATTTGGAATCTAGAGGAGTTGCCGTTGATGTATCCAACTCCTATACCAATTAAACAAGTTTGGAACATTTAATGGATCTTAAAGCTTCTATTCCTCAGGACTTTCATTTGTTTTATGACAGCTTACCACATTGTAAATCTACTCTTGTTTTTCGTCACAGAACGAATAGTGATATAATATATTATTAGAATGTTACTATGTTTTCTAAGTTTATTTCTATGTAGTAAATAATTTAAGTTAAAAAGGAAACAGGTGCTAGTTCGGACAAAATAAATGTATATCGCAAACGACCTAACACTTCTGAGTTGTTTTCTGCATCTCCTGAAAAATTTTCGATTTTGGAGTTAAACCAGTTGCATCTTAAGCCGACGATATTTATATTGACATACCTCATTATTAAATTCAAATATGTCAAAAATTTGAAATTGATTAAAGTAAACTTATTTTTATGTACAGTTGCGAGATCATAAAGCGGGACAGTTAAGCTTTATTAGTGTACAGTAATTCCGACGAAATTTCTAAATAAATACCTTTTGTTGAAGATACAAATTTCAAATGTGAAATATCTAAAATCAGTGTCTCAAACAGAAGATCTTTAAGAACAAAAAAATGCATATGCAATTCTTCTCAGAACTAAGAAAATCAGTTGAAAAAATTACAAATCCTAAAATAAATTGTATATAAATTTCATGGTTGAGCATTAACCACACGAAAAGAGAGCTGTTTAACTACTTTTATTAATGTAGATCTCGATTTCCGGGTTGGAATCGCGTCGAATTAGGAGTAATTGCCAACGTTACGTCCACTGCTTCAATAGACATCTTCAGAGTTGCACGTAGATTCGTTTCGCAGTAGCTTGAAGAATTCTTCAAAGTTTAGACATTCTTTAATAACTTAAATATACCAATGGAAAGTATTCGACAAATATAAAATATTTCAATCAATATCTTATAACTTGTTATTTATTGTTTGAAGGTGTAGCAAGTACAACAAAACTACGTGTAAATACGATGGCAATGTGAATAATGTGTTAAAATTACCTCAAAAGAAATATGTATATGCCCTATTTTGATTTTAGTAACGAACAAAATTATTGTAAAAAATCCATAATGACCTCTATTTTTTGGAATAAGCATCTTGTTGCATGGGTTATTCTTAATAACCATATTCAAATATTCCTGTCAAACCAATTTAGGTATATAAATTATTTCTTGAATTTTCATGTTTATTTTTTAATTATTTATTTGAATTATTGAAAATGCCAAGACATTTAACGAAAAATCACCAACGTGCAGAACAGTTGGTCTTTGCGACGAGCAGCAGCGGAATTAAATGTTAGTAAAAATTGCATGAATAAAATTTCGAAATTATGGAATGAAGAAGGATGTGGTTGGCCGGACATGGTGGTGGTAAACAAAAAAATATCAAATCCACATCAAGATAATACTCTTGTGCAGTATCTTACTGAACATCCTTTTCACACTGCTGTGAGAGCAAAAGGAGAAATTGATTTTCCTAGTTTAGTGGTGGACAGCATGTAAAAGAATTCTTAAATTATGTTTGCAAAATCGATGACCTACAAAGAAATTTGTGCTAACTGATCAGCTTAAAAAGAGACCTTTAAAATTTGCAAATACATACAAATAATGATAATAATTTTTGGAGAAATGTTGTATTTTCCGATGACAAAACGTTTCAATCCTCACATGATGGAACAGTACGAGTCTGCAGACCGAGTTCGGATATTCGGCGAATTACATAAAACCTTTAGGAAAAAGTGGACGGTTTCCTCTTAGTGTTTGGGGTGGATTTCTGCTAGTGGGTTAGGCGTTTGCTGGGAAATTGATCAAAGACTTACAGCTTCGCAACACATTGGCATGTTAAATAACATAATGCTATCATTTGTGAGGCAGATTCGTGATAATAGCTTCATATTTCAGCATGACAATTTACCAATCCATACCACATATATTGTTAAAGAATGGTTGGAAAGCAACAATCTCAGCGTTTTGCCATGACCTGCAAATAGTCCTGATTTAAATCCGATGGAGAATATTTGGGCACTAATGGCGAAAAAGTGTATGAAATAATTTCATTGCTCGAAATAAAAACGATCTGTCACTAGCAATCGCGAATGTATGGGAAGATCTAGCTGATTATGATACAGCATCTCTCATATTTTCGATGGGAAATATTCTTCAAACGGTAATTACAAACAATGGATCATGGACAAAATATTAATTTAATTTACGGTATTTGTTATTTATTAATCTAATTAAACGTTTGTATTCAGTGTTAAGGATTTACTCAATAAAATGTATTTTTCTACGTTCATGCAAAAAAGACAACTTTATTGAACTATATTTATTGAAAAAACTGGTTCTTTATTGCACTAGTGCAATAAAATCTTTATTGCCCTCTTTGTTATTCTACTACAGCGTTTTGTGATCATGACAAACATAAACGTTCAAATCGACGCCATATTTAGTCCATTTTCTGTGAGATTGTATTACGTTTTAAACAATTTCATATTTTATATTATTTTCAATCATATTTTTTACATATTGAATTACGAAATTACTAGAAAATGCAATTTATTATAGTTATTTATTTGTCAGCGCGAGTTTCTCGCAAGCGAGAAGTCGACTCGCGATATCGTTTTCTCACGAGCATTCTGGATGTACCTAACTACGCGCTCACGGATACTAAGAAAATGACAATGTACAGATACCAAGTTTCTAGTACATAGAGAGAAGTCAAAATCAAGAAGTAGGATTAAAAAATAATTCACTAATTGTAAAAAAATATTAATATTGAAAATTGCACAAATGGTACTGTTATGTTGCGGTTTAATGAATGCTGGTTCTTGTTTCATTTCAATAAAACACACTTTGTAACCTTTTAACTTTTTACTTAACTCAAGAGTAAATTTTGATATATATATATACATTAATATACATTTGGCATTACATGCTTGGTGCCGTCTTACACCTAACTCACCCTTACTTCTAGTCAAAAAAGATCTATATACATTTTCCACCCCTACTTCTAGCGCGGTAAAATATTTAAATTTAAAATACATAATTGTCATAACATGCCCCCGGCCTTAAAAGAAATAAGTCTTTTAACAAATATAGCTATGGCTTGTCTTCCACTGGTAAAGGACACAATTTTGTAAAAGCTCGTTTAATAATGCCGGATGCGGTTTTCACATTTGCCACTCTATTGATGTTATCCTTTCCTGGAAACACTTCTGTGATGCGGCCTAATTTCCATTGCATAGGTGGTAAATTATCATCTTTCACCAGTACAAGGGATCCTTCTTCTAAGTAGTTAATGTTGGACTTCCACTTCGAACGTTGTTGAAGTTCACTGATGTACTCCTTTCTCCATCTCGTCCAAAAATGCTTCCGAAGTTGCTCTAATCGTTGAAATCGCGAAAGTTGCGTTTCTGGGACAATTTGGATGTCTGGTTCATATGTTGCAGTCAGAAGTCGTCCAACGAGAAAATGAGCCGGAGCGGAGTCAGAGGAGTACAATCGGAAGGATCGGTTGACAGGGGGGTTATGGGTCGAGAGTTTAAAATAGCCTCTATTTGCGTCAATAAACTGTTAAATTCTTCGTAAGTAATATGAGAGTTTTTTAAAACTCTTTTCAAATGGTATTTGGTGGATTTGACGCCTGCCTCCCAAAGACCTCCAAATGTGGGCGCGTATGCTGGACCAAAATGCCAGTTTATGCCCTGATTGTTAAAAGCGCTTTCTAGATTGCATTGATTTTTACAAAGAAATCGGCTCAATTCTTTCAATTCACGGTTGGCTCTAACGAAAGTTCTGCCATTATCTGAGTATATGTGTAGTGGTTTACCGCGACGCGCAATAAAACGTTTCATAGCCAACAAGAAAATATCTGTTGAAAGGTCACTTACCAACTCTAAATGAATGGCCTTTGTGGACATGCAAACATACAGACATATATAACATTTTTGTAATTTGCAGCCACGTCCTCTTTTATTTTTAATATAAACTGGACCCGAATAGTCTAACCCAACGGATTGAAAAGGAAAACCAGTGCAAAACCGCGTAGCAGGTAAATTACCCATTAATGGTTGACTAGGTTTTGCTTTGTATCGTTGGTATTTTACGCATTGACGCACAGTTAGCTTGGCTAAACTTTTGCCTGATATAGGCCAAAATTTATCGCGAATGCTCGCTATTAAGTGCTGCGGACCAGCTTGGAAAAGCTCTTCATGATATGCACGAAATAATAATTTTGTTAAATGATGTTTAGTTGATAATATAATTGGATGTTTTTTCTCGAAATCAAATTTTGAATTATCTAAACGACCACCGACTCTGATTACACAATTTTCGTCTATGTACGGATTTAAACTTAATAATTTGCTTCCATTTCCCAGCTGACCGCGTAGTGTTAAGTTGTTTAAATCATCAAAAAATGAAATTCTTTGTGAAACCTTTACTAAGACTATGAAGGCATTATGAATTTCTGTTCCAGTTAGTGGACCGCTTAGCTTAGATGCGCCTTTACGCAAACAGTTATTTTGAAATCTGAAAATATACGCGCAACAACGTTTCAACCGGTTTAAATTTGAAAATTTGTCAAAGCAAAAGTTCAGTTCGATACTAACAAATGAAATTGGAATTTGCGCTTTAACTTCTGGTAATATATCCGTACTATAATATGTATGACATTTGAATTTATTTAGAAAATTATTAAAGATTGTGACTTTACTTTTTAAGCTACCGCGCTTTTTTAGTAACGTTTTTTCTGCGATATCCATATTTTGGTTAAACAAGGCGAATAGGGTCAAATCCAACAAATACCAAGTAGTAAAATAAAAATAGAAACCTATTATTCGCAAATAGACCACAAATAGGAAATAATTGTAAAGGAAAGCCTCACGTTTCACGTTGTTTGTCGCTTCTTCAATGGCGGCTACCGTCTGGAACTTTCTTTCAAACTTTTTTCTCATGCGGTTCGAAGGACCATGTTATGTTGGGGTTTAATGAATGCTGGTTCTTGTTTCATTTCAATAAAACACACTTTGTAACCTTTTAACTTTTTACTTAACTCAAGAGTAAATTTTGATATATATATATATATATATATATATATATATATATATATATACATTAATATACATTTGGCGTTACATGCTTGGTGCCGTCTTACACCCAACTCACCCTTACTTCTAGTCAAAAAAGAACTATATACATTTTCTACCCCTACTTCTAGCGCGGTAAAATACTTAAATTTAAAATACATAATTGTCATAACAGGTACATTTACTTTTAACATTAATTAAAATTAAAATTAAAACAAATTTTTAGTTAAATTGTTCCTAACTTTCTCAATGCAAATCGATAGTGTTAATTAATTACACTGTTGGAAAAAAGTGACTAGCACATCCTGTATAATCTGAAGAAGTGGTTCTAACGCAATGAAATTTGGTATGGAAGTAGAACTAACGTAGCATAACTTATCCTCATCTGGAGAGCGGCGCAGCCCTGCTGGGAAGGGTTGCATTAATAGGGGGAGTATCCCCCGCGAGCGGCGCGTACCATCGCTACACGACGAGGTATGGAGTCAATTTGTCGTTGTATGGTAGCGGGAGGGATGTCCAACCATGCTGCTTCAAATCGCCTCCATAACTCCTCAACGTTACCCGAGGGAGCCAGATTAACGTTGAAGTCGCCGACCGATCATATCCCAGACATGTTCGATCGGAAAACGTGCCGGCCATGGAAGCATCCGTATATGGTTCTCTTCCACAAAGGTCTGGGCAACACGTGCAGTGTACGGTCGGGCGTTATCTTGCATGTATAGAAGAAGTGGGCGCCATCGAACGTCCCTACGTTCGACGGCGCCCACGTCTTCTACACAACGGGCCGTAGCACCTCATCTACGTAGCGGCGAGCCGTCGTGTACGTCCACCATGTGTAATAGCACCCCATACCATAATGCCCTGCTGGCGGTGGATAGGGCGTGGTTGGATGCACTCCTTGAGGTGACGCTCACCACGTCTCCGATGAACCAAAATTCGCGTGTCACCGGTGCTCAATTGAATCTTGATTCGTCGGAAAACAAAATGTGCGTCCACTCGACAACCCACTGATGTCTCGCCTCCACCCACTGACGCCGTGTGCGGCGGTGCTCGCGAGTCAGTGGAATCCGCTGCAACGACAGCGCGCTCGCAGTCCACTTTCTAGCAAACGCCCCCATACAGGTCGCGTAGTGAGTACGCCTTCCCTTCCTGCTGACCAAACGGCTCCAAGTTGCCTTGAGGAAGACATACGCGACACTAAAGCGCTGCGCACAAGGGCGCGATCCTCACGTGCTTTGCTCGCGCGGGGCCGTCCCCCTCGCCGCTAAAGGCGCGTACATCCATTCTCGCTATGCCCGCTGCACTGCCGATAATGACCGCTCGATATCACGGAAGGACAATCCTGTCATGTGCATCCCCACAACCATTCCTCGCTCAAACCCACTCAGACAACGCTAACAGCCTTCCATCACGCACAAAGTACGACTACAACTACCCGCCTCCACCATACTAACAATAACCGGTTTCTCCCTCCCCGCATCGGTTTCAATGCAGCGATAGAAAAAGTCAAAGCTCGCTGTACAAACTCGTCTAGAGGAAACCTTAATGCTCCGCTAAATCTACGCATTTATTTTGGCACGTTCAGATTATGCAGGGTGTGCTCGTCACTTTTTTCCATTAGTGTATTAAATATTTTGTTATTAAACTTCGCTTTTTATTTTCCTACATTTAGTGCCACCTAAATAAAAAAAAATTTGCTTTGCATGAACATAGAAAAAAAATATTGTATGCAACTCGTGCAAAAAGTGTTTATTGCATTCGACGTGTTGTCCAACTCGGCCTGACGGCCACGTTGAACAATTTGATGTCGCGTGCCATGAACACTTACTTTTTGTACTTGTTGCATAAATAATTATAAACTGACACTTTAATACACACACGTCAAAACATTAACAATTCAAAAATATAGTTTACATTAGATAATTACTTGAAATTCCGACATACCAACACAAAACGTGTCCACTCTCAATCGCTGCCGACTGTACATGTTGGTAATTCATTTTTTAAGAAAAACTAACGCTCATGCCTTCTAACTGTAATTTTTAATGTTTTGTTTAATTTATTGTGAGCATCTTGGTAAGTTTGTTTTCTTAAAGGAGAATGTAAAACTCTAGACATTTCAATTTCTTTGATAATTACAAACACAGAATTCTTGCTAATCTTTACTTCCCTTGGTAAGTGGACATGCTAACTTTGTGCTTACAATACACATTAGTGTATTTTCTGCACGCAAAAGTGGACAGAGGCCATCTGCCTCTGCCCACTTTTTTCATATTTTCCTTTAGGATTTCTTGATCGACCTGATAAAGCTACGCCATGTCATAATCTAAAACGTTTGCGATTATGTAAATAAAAAGTGAATGAAAGTGATAAAATATGAATATTAATAATAAATAGCACAATAAGCAACTAATAGAATAAGGAATTCAATAAACCGAAGTAACTGACAGTAAAAGAAAATTTGACACAACAAAATAAACTTGATTTTAGCGATAAGAAATAAGTACTAAACTTCTAGTTTCCAAAAATTTTTTTTTATTGTACATCAACTACAATATTGTTTCGCATACAATAACTTCATCAGGTGGATGAAAAACTGAATATTTAAAATTCAAGTTTAAATATTTATGTACAAATTATTGGGAAAAAATGGTGGTGGAAATTTTTTTTTTACAATCTTAAATTTAGTATAGGGGAGTTGTTTAAATCTAATTTAACTTATAATTAAAGCTAATCCTAAATTATTATATCTATAAATTTCTAACAAGTTAAGTTTTATGGTTTTATCTTGAATATGTAATATCTTGAAATCTGTATTAAATCTATGATACCTAAACGATGATTTGGGAAAGTTGACTTTGTTTTCTTTTCTTTATGACTTCTCTCGTGTTTTTAATCCTAATTTTGAAAGTCCTCCCCATTTGTCCTATGTATAACTTATTACAATCTTCACATACACCAGAGTTTGATTCTTTGCCTATTTTATCTTTGTTGTTTTTAATAATGTTATGCATAGTATTGTCTGTTTTAAAAGGTATATATGTTGGTTATTAAGTTTTTTAATGAAAGTATCAATTTTTTCCGAAATTTAAGCGAAAACTAAGTGATTGAATTGTAGGAATTAGTTATATTGTTTTTTAATTTTGGGTAAACTAACGAAAGGGTTTTAGTTTTTTGTTGACTATTCAGGATGTTACTGATCATTCATAGAGATCATAGAGTAACGATTGTTTAACGCTATTGTGTAATTCCTATTTAGTTCGAGGTTCAAATTACTTTTACTCATAGGTCGTTAATTAATCTATACACCAATAACACAGGTCTACAAAATTAAACTTTTTGACAGATGTTTTTATTTTGAAAACTGATTTTATATAATTTTGGTAGGCTGATTTCAAAAATTCTATGCATTTATTTGTATCACGTAAGGTTTTTTTTTGCAAATATTAAATGAAAAAAAACGATATTTCTAAAAAAAATTATTTGTTTATTGAGTAAAAAGGTGGAATACAAGTTAAAAAAGTGGAAAAAAATACTTTACTCAGTCTTTTTTAAGTAAAATCTTTGTCTTTTTGCCAGAAAGCTGCGTTGTCCGGACATTCGGTTGTATGTTTTTAAGGGCATATCCCGTTTTAACATCCAGCAGTAGTCCGCCATCATCATTATGCTCCATCTGCCTTAGTATCGCCGTTCCATTTCCTTAATGTCTTGGTGAAACCTTTCTCCCTGTTCTTCGCTAACTGCTCCAAGATTTTCAGGAAAATAGTTCAAGTGTGAAAACAGGAAATGCACTTTCAAATTCATATTACAACCTAGACGATGAAAGTGTTTAACATATTTTGAACAATATTTTCGTAGTTTTCGTCCTTAGAGTTCCCAAGAAACTTATCAATTACTTCTTTAAATGAAACCCAGGCGTTTTTATCGACATTGGTAATTGTGTTTTGAAAATCCTTGTCTTTGCATAATGTTCTTATCTGCGGCCCAACAAAAATAGCTTCGTTTAACTTGGCATCGGATAAGGCTGGAAATGTCTCGCACAAATATTTAAAACACTGTCCATTTTTGTCTAGGGCTTTAACAAACTGCTTCATCAAGCCAAGTTTGATATGGAGAGGAGGCAGTAAAACTTTTTTGGGGTCAACCAAGCTATCTCTTAATACATTTTTGCTACCAGATGTAAGGCTTGTTCTAGAGGGCCATTCTATTTGAGTCCAATGTCTATCCCTTGCTCGACTATTCCACTCACAAATAAAGCATGGAAATTTTGTATAACCTCCTTGTTGTCCTAGTAGCATGCACAGCACTTTAAGGTCACCACAAAGCATCCACTTATGTTCTTGGTAGTTTATTTTCTTTAAAAGAAGAAAATTTTCATACGTTTCCATTAAATGTACCGAATGGGCAACGGGAACCGAGGCCAGCTCGTTACCATTGTGCAATAAAACGCCTTTTAAACTACGCTTACTTGAGTCAATAAACAGGCGCCATTCTTCTTTTACATACGGCACATTTCCTAATTTTGAAATTAAGTCAGGAATATTGTTGCAATACACTAGCGGTCCGTCTTGAGTAAAATATTGACAACTCTTTTTCGCGATCCCGGTAAAAGCTTGATGTGACGCCAGGTGCCAGTAAATGTTTCTCACGAAGTCGGGAGGCTAACAATTCGGATGCATCCTTTGGAAGGTGCAAATCTCTAATTAAATCATTTAGTTCGCTCTGGTTAAACACTTCGGGCTCTCTGAAATCTGGTGTGAAATCTGAGTCATCTGGGTCGCAATTAGATTCCTCTGATTCTGACGATATGACGTTTTCTAGTGCTTTTGGGGCGGTAGGTATCGGTACATCTGGTCCATGAGGAACTGGTCGAATAGCAGAATCAAGATTGGGATACACAATTTGTTTCTTATTTTTTCTGTTGAATCCTTGAGCATTACACGAAGAAAAATAACAATCATCACTGTGATTTCTAGGCTCTCGCCATACCATAGAAACACCAAAGCTTAAACATTTCTTCCTACCTTTTTGCCAGTTTCTTAATGCTTCAACGCAAACGGAACAAACAGTATGAGGAGCCCAGGACTTGTCTTGGTCGCGAATTTTTACACCAAAATAAGCGTGGTATACATTTTTCATAAACGAAGTTATAGCTTGCCTCTACTTTACTACGACATAACTACCACAGATATAACAAAAGTTATTGGAATTGTTCACACAATGTATTCTTTCCATATTTATACGTTCTAGAACACTTAAAATACGCAACAACGAAGACAACAAGCGCGCGGACACAGTAGCAAGACGAGTAGCACAACCAAACTGCACATAAGCAGGTTTCAACGTTGTATTGACGCTTCTGCGCCGACTCTGTTGCTTTGCTGAGAAATCTAATATTAACCAGTGTTGCCAAATCACATTTAATTTCATAAAAATCAATTAATTTAAAAATCATGCCTAACATGGAACAAACATATTCTTGTCATAGGTATGAATATTAATAAATTAACATTTTCAAGATATAGAGCGCTATAAAAAAAATGTACGTGATAGAGCAAAAATATGGCGTTTTTTGGAATAAGGGCCCCCAAACGTATACAAATTAGCAAACAGCTTTCAAACATCAAAATCACTGTAGACCTGTGTAATTGGTATGCTAATAATTTTTGTGTTATAGGATGAAATGAATAGTGAATAGTGAATAGTATTGATATAATTATGTAAAGTTTTTAATTGTCTATCTGAATCATTAAAGCAAATTAGTATGTCGTCAACATACCTAAACCAATATACACAATTACTAAACAAGGGATGTGTACATGCAATGTGTACACGCAATTTGTACATAATTATTCAAACTTGTATTTTAAATATTCAGTTTTTCAGACACCTGATGAAGCCATTGTATGGCGACTCAATATTGTAGTGAATTTACAATAAAACAATAATAAAAAAAAAAATTTTTAATTTTTTAAACTAGAAGTTTAGTACTTTATTTTTTATCGTTATAATGAAGTTACAACAAGTACCTCCTGCGTCAATCAACGATCTAAAGTTGATTTTGCCTGCGTAAATTCGCCCACTCTTTTAACCAATCACACGCGTTTATTTTACGACCTATCTTTCCCAACACTCCTTTCTTCGTTGAATGAACTATAGTACTTCCTTCGTTACTAATTTATGCACATATCTCATAGAAATTGATCTATATGTCAATCTTATTATTAATTTATGACGAGGCAACATGTATTCAAACAGGTAAAGATATTTTGCCTCGATAATTTTTATATCAAACAAGTACGTTTACAATACAACATTTTGCCGAACCCATTTACTTTTTGCACGGTTTTCAGTTCATTTAAAGTTGACTATATTATTTATTATCTCACTGTACTTACACGATTAAAATTTAATAACACGATAACTGTATAAACAGTCAGTAATAACTTATAATTATGAATTGTTTTTTCTTTCGCCGTTGCTGAAAAGAAACACATGTGGTTAAAGTTAACCACGCTACCTATAATTTACGAGAGATAACCACCAATTTCGCGATAATTGGGTGAAGGCCATGACGTAATTGATGTGAGAAATTTTAACCTATAGTACTGCTGTCAAGATATATCAATCGTTTACATATGTATTTTTCCTTTGCGTTATAGAGGGTTTCTATTGAATATTTAGATTTCAAAGGTATTCTATTGAAATAATAAAATCAGACTAAGAGGACATATAATTGTATATGATAATTTATAATCGCAAATATTGCGTAATGGATACACGAATTCAACATGAGTTCTATGTGGAACATGACATAGATTTAATCTGTAACTTAATACGTACTATATGCGCTCCAACATTACAGAAATATTTTTATATTAATTTTAACGCTAAAATCTCCAAGGAAACAGGTTTCTCTCGTAAGAATTCTCTTCATTTAGGCATTTTTGATCACAAAAAACAAACGAAACGAACTGTACAATAGTTTTATACTTTGCCATTTATTGTTTTATATTAACAGTTAAGTAGTGTTCAGGATACATTTAATATCCTTTTGTAACATAAGTATATCTAGGATACAGAATTCAAACACAACATTTCAAATTTTATAAATATTTAACGTTCATTTTTGAATTAAACCGCTTTATTAACAGAAGTTGATTATCACATTCAAATTGTAAAACTTTCTATAAATTCTAAGAAGCAGCATCATTTATATTTCCAAATTCGGGTATTTCTTTATGATGTAAACAGCCTGTTTATTACCTAGGGTTATAGCGAACAAAGTGTTTAATCTGGATATCCATGCTTAAGACCACGTTTCCTAAATATGTATCATAAGTAGGGACCGGACACGAGAGGCCGATGACTCATCGCCTACGGTGTACTATTTCTAAAGAACTTTTAATTTTATTTACATAATTGGAAAACAAACGGGTGGTGATCTATAAAATACGAAATACATTTTTATTTGTTCATTTTGTAGTTCAAGTTGAGTAAAGGAGTATTAATATTGACTACCAATACTTCCTCAAGATTCTCCTCTGTAAAATTTGCTCTCTTTGAATGAAATACATCCTTGTAGATAGAAAACGCCCTTTCTACATCGCAACTGATTATGGGTGCATACTGGAAACATTCTTTTATTTCGGCATATTTAGCAGTTAGATTTTGAAGCATTGTCCCCATACACAATTGCTGCAATATTATTAAATCTGGATTTTTCGGCTTTTGCCGAAGGCCACATCTGAAGTCACTTGGAATATTTTTCAAATTATTAATATTAAATTAATAATTTAATTTGAGATCTTGATTTTTAAAATAAGTGATTAGATTTGGCAAATTTCCAAAGTGTTTCTGAAGAAAGTACAACTGATTTTTTAAATTTGGAATTTGTATTAGTTTCTTGCACTCAGAAATACATCCTCATTTAAACATGTAACGAAATTATTGTAAACTATCGAAATTCTCTGCATAAAAACTAGTAGCTTCCAACCATGTTCCCCATCAAGTTACTACTGGTGAGGGAGGCAGTGACAAAGATGGAAGTTTTTCCCTGTAAAGAGCTACTCTCAATGCTGCTATTCGGAAAACTTTTTAAAAGCGGATACAAGTCTTATCAACTTCCGGAAAGGTGTCTCTGATATATTCAAAGATTCTGTGGAGACCATGTGCTACACAAGTAATATGCAGCATATTAGGATATGTTTCCTTTAACATATTGCTATGAATAGTGGTTTGAAAATTTAGCTACACCACTTTCCACAACTAGTTTTCCCAACTAAGTTTCTCAGCCGGTGAATTTTCAAATATGAGACTTCTAACTTCTCGGGTTCCACTTAGGAAAGACGTGTCTATAAAGTGAGTTGAGCGCCAGTGAAATGTTCACAAAAATTTATATACTTATTTGATTACTTAATTAGCAATAATGGAGTGTCAAATGAAACAAACGCAAGATAAAAATTTAAAATAAATATTTAATACAAAAATTAAAAAAAATAAAAAATAATCTTTACAAAGTATAAAGATGCTGTATTATACAAAAATACTTGAGGTAAAAACATTCATTGAAAATTGACAGCTTAATGAATGGAAACATCCTGTAAATGACTCCGATCAAAACTTATTTAAAAAGAATCAAGTTTAATATTAATTTCTCCCCAGAGAACCACACTGTATAATCAGATACTGATACACGAACAAAACTTACGCATGTGCAAAAGACACGCACAAGAAAACCCTGATACCAATCGAACAAACTTTTCAATTATAATTTTAAACAAAGAAATGTTAGGAAAAGGTTTTGTTTAAGTATGACAATACGTTAAGCACGTATAAAGCGTTTGTACAATATGAAACAAACATGTAAATAATTTACATATCTGTAACTATGCACATGGACAATACACCTCGTATTTTCAGCATTTACTTCTGCTTAATACATATGTTTCTGCCAATATAGGCGTCCTCAGTTAAGCTAGTGAAGCAATTTATACAAATTAATACAAACCTGTTATAAACAAGTGGTTTGTATTTGTATTTAAATTTACTGAAATAGCCCGCAAAGATCAAGCAAGTTCCGTCCTATAAGAAGACAACTATTCAATAATTGACATCTTACGGGCGAAAGATACATTGTCCGGAGGGCTACCTATCGTTCGAACAGCTATGCTGCTACGGGAAACGATAAAATACGTATGTAGATGTAGTCCATTAACAACCTGCCAGATGGCGGTATATACGAAAAGGTTTTGTTTAAGTATGACAATACGTTAAGCACGTATAAAGCGTTTGTACAATATGAAACAAACATGTAAATAATTTACATATCTGTAACTATGCACATGGACAATACACCTCGTATTTTCAGCATTTACTTCTGCTTAATACATATGTTTCTGCCAATATAGGCGTCCTCAGTTAAGCTAGTGAAGCAATTTATACAAATTAATACAAACCTGTTATAAACAACTGGTTTGTATCTGTATTTAAATTTACTGAAATAGCCCGCAAAGATCAAGCAAGTTCCGTCCTATAAGAAGACAACTATTTAATAATTGACATCTTACGGGCGAAAGATACATTGTCCGGAGGGCTACCTATCGTTCGAACAGCTATGCTGCTACGGGAAACGATAAAATACGTATGTAGATGTAGTCCATTAACAACCTGCCAGATGGCGGTATATACGAAAAGGTTTTGTTTAAGTATGACAATACGTGCTTAACGTATTGTCATACTTAAACAAAACAGTTTCGTCAGCACTTATCCATAGGTAATACGTTCTACTGCTTTCGTGTAGCACTTAGAAACATAATATTTGCCAAAGGTGGATTCACCAGGAACATTTCGACTAGATTCCAACGGGTCCAACAGTTAACAGTTACAACAACGAAAAAAAAAGCTAACTCACCGTACTTATTTATCTTACAAAATATTAACTAATAGATAAAATAAATTATAAAAACTCCTCACGCTTCTATCTATGCCCTTGAAGAAAGGAATTTAACTCAGATATTGAAATAATTGCGCCACAATTCAGCGACAAAAGATATATGTGCGGTTAACCGAATAGTGCTATGCAATAACTGCGTGTTGTTGCTAAACATAAGAATTTATCTGGAACTACATACTTAATTAGTAATGGTATTTTATTATTTATTTATTAGCAAGATCAGATTTTTTTTAAATCATAAACCTTGATATTGTTGCCCGTGCGAATTTATCTTAGAAAATTTTGCTGTTGTGACGTCAACCAATACGCGTATTAAATTATGTAATAGTTTGTAGTGGAAGTGGTGTATTTTTATCTACTTGTAACACAATATCAACTCAACAACAATATAGTGCAGAACAGAATAGTTGTACATTAACATCAAGATAACAATAATACCTTAACAAGAGACACCAATTTCAGCAGCAATTTTATGAGATTATAAGTCATTGTAGGTCTAAAAATAAATGTATATAGTGTAAATAAATATATTTAGATGAAAGTGTATTTATTGCATTTATTGACAGTAAAGCTAACACATATAATAATGCAACAACTTTACACGGCGTCCACGTATACACAGTGCGCCATGTGCAACACTTTGATTAGTAGTTTTACCTACTGATGATGACAACTTAGTTGTCGAAATACGTATTTAGGAAACGATCATTAATTGGGGTAAGGGGTTTCATACCTTTTCGAGTTTTTACTAAATGTTATAATTAGGTTGGATTATATAATGCACCTGATGTAAGCTGTTTTTCAAAATAATTATAAACTTTTTTCTTGATGTTAGTTAACGTTTACAATATTATAACCTCTAAAAATATACAATCGTACTATTTAATAGGTATATACATAAAATTCCAAAAATGCATTATACTCGTATTACTTTTTAACATGGGAACAATAGTTTAAAAAAAAAAACTTGTATACGAGAAAGGAATACAAAGAGGTAAATAGGAAAGAATGACACGACAAATATAAACAAGACAAAACGGCTGACGAACAAGTGATAAATTAGCGAGAAATATTCGAAAGTAATCACGTGACACGGTTGATACTTTTACAATGGCTAGATCATATTTCCATCTCTTTTCACTCATATATATCTCGTTATTTTTGTCCAAAAGGCGCATCTGCGCATCAGTATGAATTATGAATTGGTTAAACAGGTAAATTAGTGAATAAAAAAATTAAAAACCCTTACCACAATAGAATTTAACAATTCTATATACGTATTTCGACAACCACGTTGTCATCCTCAGTAGAAAAAGCAGTGTAACACCTGAAAGCACAAAAAACACACAACACTCACTGACCGCTATATTGCACGGCTTCTCGTTTAACACTAAATTTTAAAATTTTTAAAAATCTGAATACTACAGAACTTACCTTATTGGAAAAACCCTACTTAAATACGTACATGCATTAAGAGACCATTAACCGATTAATGCTTTAGTCTATAGAAAGGCCTTTTAGAAAATTACACAAAGGGGACACCCTAATTTAATATACATAAAGAAACCATTATAAAACTCATCTTAAATTATATATGTCATTTAGAAATTAATATTGAGTCATAATATCTGTTAAAGGCTAATGTTACGAAACGAAATTTAAAAAATTACATAGAATTAGATTATTTTGTTAATGGTTTTCCTATCTTTTTTTGGTTTAATAACATCTAACTGTCAATTAACTCGAATAAAGATGAACCTGGTATAGAACCCAAATCTGCATTAATTACGTTATTCCTATTTTTAAAGATAAAAATGCTCTCAAAACTATCTAATTCGCGGAGGCTAGTGACCTAATTCAAGAATATGTCGGGCAACATTTGATTTTTCCGGCCTATTGAATTTAATATGCGGAACATGTTCTTTATAACGAGTTAGAATCGAACGCTTTGTTTGGCCGACATATTTCTTATCACAATCCTTACAATTTATTTCATAGATTCCAGATTTACTGTTTACCTCAACTTTGTCTTTCGCGTGGCTTAAGAGAGATTTCAAGGAGTTATTTGACCGAAATGCTACTTGAAGATTATACTGTCTAAAGGTTTTATTTAAATTTTTCGTAGTTTCATGAAGCAGTAAGTTAAAAAATTTTTTGCTCGAATCAATTTGAGGTAGCAAACATGTGGAATCCTGAATTGTTTTTCTTACTTTCTGTTTTCTAACTAGCTTGTTTATTATTTCTGAATCGAAACCGTTGTAACTCGCGATGTTCTTAATTAAAGTTAATTCCTTTTCATATATATCCTTTGTCAATGGCATGCTTAACAAACGATTGATAAGAAAATTGAAAGAGGCACTCTTGTGTTGAAAAGTATGGTTTGAATCTGCGGTTATAAATCTGTTGACGTTGGTTTCTTTTCGGTAAATATCAAACTCTAAGTTTTTGTACTTCCTAATTACTAAGTTATCTAAAAATGGTAAACGTCCGTTGTTTTCCTTTTCAACCGTGAATTTAATACTAGGAAATTTTGAATTTAATTCTGTTATAAAGTGATCTATGTCACACTTGTTGGTATCAAAAATTGCAAACACATCGTCTATATACCTGACCCATACGTTTGGAAAATATCTGGCCGTCTTTTTAAACTCAATTTCAAAGTGACTCATAAATAAATTCGCGATAAATGGAGATAAGCAATTACCCATGGCTGTACCCTGTTGCTGTTCAAAGAACTTGCCTTCGAATTGGAAGCAATTTTGGGCCATACAGAGGCCTGTTAACTGCAAATAT
Source organism: Melolontha melolontha (assembly GCA_935421215.2). Lineage (NCBI taxonomy): Eukaryota > Metazoa > Arthropoda > Insecta > Coleoptera > Scarabaeidae > Melolontha > Melolontha melolontha. The sequence goes on along the minus strand of OW285235.1, from coordinate 50,477,367 downwards.
TCATTTATTTTTTCCTTTTCAACGTGATTGCTGTGAAGTAAGTCAGACAAATATTTTAACGTTTCTGGGATAGGTAATGACGGAAACAAAGACATTACATCGAATGAAACCAGAATGTCACCATCTTCCAGGCGACAATCTTTCACTTTCTGAATAAATTCTAAAGAATTATTGACCGATAAACTAACTGGTTTTTCTGGTAACTTTCTGAATTCATTCACCAACCATTTTGAAATCAAATAAGTCGGTGAGTCAATACCAACAACAATAGGTCTCATCGACTTACTGGTTTGTGGATTTTTGGTAAACAATATAACCTAGGCACTAACGGATTTGCACTTTGTAATTTATAAAGGTTTGAATTAGTTATTAAATTTTTTAACGCGGCTTTAGTATTACTTATCATTTTGGGTAATGGGTTCTTATTCAGTTCCACCATAAGGCCCTTCAAAAATTAAATTGTTAACTCTATCAGAATAATCGATTTTGTCCAAAATAACTAACTTATTCCCTTTATCTGCTTTTAAATATAAACAATCTTTCGATCTGAGAGTTTTAATAGTGTTCCAGTCTTTCTTATTTGAAAATTGTTTGTGCTGCTGTAAAGATTCCTGGATCTGTCGCTTGCATGTCTCTCTAACATAGGATTTATATGTGTGTTCAAAATTCCTAATAGAGGTCTCGATGCTTGCAACAATTTCCTCTGTAAATTAGTATTGTACTAGGATGCCATATGTACGTTAATTTAAAAATTGCTAATGAGGGAATGAATGTTAAAACCGAAAAGTATCGATATTAATCGATAGCTACGTCAATGTAATTTTACCCAAATTTCACCGCAATGATTTTCCATAAGCAATTTCATAAATGTCTCTTAATTCTAGCCGTTCATTTTCAAATTCGGCTTAATGAAGTACTGTACAACTTTTTTGAATTAGGATTGTGGACTCAAAATAGAATCGCTCTAGCTGAAGTTTATCTGCATTTCTCTGGGCACTTGTATATTAGATACTGGCTAACGTGCCACTCAATGTTCGACAACATAACACACAAAGCATATACGTGGATGTCATAATTAGAGAACGGACACGCTTACCACCCAGTGCAGTACTGGCGAAAGGCTGTATTTCTAAAATATTTAATTTTATTTATATAATTGGAAAACGAACGGGTGGTGATCTATAAAATTACGAAATACATATTTATTTGTTGAAAAGTTGTATTTTTAAAGTTTTTAATTTTATTTCTATAATTGGAACATTTTTATTTGTTCATTTTGTCGTTCAAGTTGAGTAAAGGAGTATTAATATTGACTAGCAATAGCTTCTCAAGGTTTTCTTCTGTCAATTTTGTTCTCTTTGAATTAAGTACATCTTTATAAATAGAAAACGTCCTTTCTACATCGCAACTGGTTTTGGTGCATACTGGAAATATTCTTTTATTTCTTCATTTCTTCTTCTTCGTTAGATTTTGTGGAATTGTCTCCATAAATAATTGCTGCAATGTAATTAAATCTGGATTTCTATTAAGAATTGCTTCAAACTTTTGCCGAAGGCTACATCCGAAGTCACTTGGAATACTTTTCAAATTATTAACAGCCACATCTAATGTGGTTAATCCGCCATTTAATTTGAGATTTAGATTTTCAAAATAAGTGATTAGTTTTGGCAATTTTCCAAAGTGTTCGTGAAGAAAGTACAACTGATTTTTTAAATTTGGGATTTGTGTGAGCTCCTTGCACTCACCAATACTTCTAGCATCCTCCTTTAGCAGTGTTACGAAATGTTTTAGACTATCGAAATTCTCAGCATAATAACTAGTAGCTTCCAGCCATGTTCCCCATCTAGTTATTACTGGAGTGAACAGTGAAAAGAGCTACTCTCAATGGTGCTTTTCTGAAAACTTTTTTAAAAGCTGATACAAGTCTATTAACTTCCGGAAAAGTGTCTCTGATATATTCACAGATTCTGTGGAGAGCATGTGCTACACAAGTAATATGCAGCATATTAGGATATGTTTTCTTCAATAGTCTGCCTGTTTTTAACATATACGCAGCACTATCACTGACAAATAAAAGTATTATTTCTTTGTACGTGGCGTTCGAATGAAGCATTTTTTGCATATTCTCCTTAATGGTTTCAGCAACTGTTTCCGCATCAACTCTATTTATAACACTTGCTGCTATTACATATGAGTTATAGGGAATAGTTGGATGTAGTACACCAGCTACAACATTTACCACACAGCGTCCTAACATATCCACCGTTTCGTCGGCGCTTATCCATATGTATTGATTTAAAAGATGGCTTCTAATGCGTTCTACTGTTCTCGTATAGCACCTAGAAACATAATATTTGCGTAAAGTTGATTCATTAGGAACATTTCGACCAGTATATTTTTGAAGAAATATTTTTAAAATATTGCTAAGTTTATTTAATGGAATATTAGCCGCCATAAAAGTTTTACAGAGTTCAGATGTGTTTGCGATCCTATGTGACGAATTTTTGACGATATTTTACGGATTTTGTAATAAATTTCGGAATCACTGACAATGGACATACAATCAGTATGACCGTCAATCCAACTCGCCATTGTTTTACAATGCCGTTCTCGACATTCTTCCATATCATGTCTGAAAAAGTAACTTAAACAATGCTCTAGATCTAAATAAATGAAAACTAAAAATGTGTGCGTAAGTTATTGAAACTGAACGAAATTCAATGCACACTTACGTCGAAATAATTGGTAGAAATAGATTCAATCAAACGATATTAAACAGGATCTATCACAAAAATTACGATGTAATTAACAGTTAAAACTATGAAAACAAGAAACTTACTAACAGCACTTTATTTATCTTACGAAATATAAACTAATAAATAAAATACATTATAAAAACCCCGCTTCTATCTACGTTCATGAAAACACTTTAAAAAACACTATATTCTCCGAATACAATAGCTGGTTTGTCCATTGTTATCGCGGCGAGACCAGGTGTCCGAGTAAGTCAAACAAATACTTCATTGAATTACGCCGGGATGTACTGAGCGACGTTATACACAATTCCAATTGCCGATTGCGTTTTATGGAAATTGCGTCCGTTCTCTAATCATAATAAACAAGCGTTGGTAATCTAATGGAACAAAAGTAAAATATTTATTCACACCTCGATACATTTTTCCATTTTAAATTTACATCTTATTAAGTCCGTTTATGTCTTCTTCGCTTTATAATATGAAATTAAATAACGTTATTAAATATCAACAGAGTTATTTATTTTCCTCGAATTAGTTCCAAATTATCTAAAAGTATTCAAAAATAAACATTTTACCGTTCCACCCTATTCTATGTGACAGAAGAGAGACAAAAAAAGGTATCTTACTTATATATTTTTCCTTCCCATATTACCTACATAATTTTAACAGAAAATTAACCATTAAATTTAACTTACTTGAAATAAAACAAGCATTGGAGTTTTTCGAGAATTTTAAATTACTTCTCAAATGACTTTCGTAAACTAATTTTCTAAATTTGAATTTTAATTATTTTTTTCCCGTCACATCATATTTGCATATAATTAACTGTAAATATCTTTTGAAAATATAATTTTACATTTCGTAAGCGAGGCATTTTACTTTTGGTGTTTAATTGGGTAATTAAAGACATTTGAAATGTAAATTGGAAATATTTTTTACATCGAAAATAACGTATCAAGTTACAAAATAACGAAAACAAGAGCGATAGGAAGACGATACTTTTGTAGAGATAAAATATTTCACAATGTTTAATAAAGTAGCACTGTCTTTAATAGCAAATTTATAATCACGATTTCATTCAACATTTTAGACTAAAAAATAGCAAATCAATGTGTGAACACATCAAGTGTTTACAAATTAATGCAAATATGTATGTTAAAATATATCTGTATCTGTGCTCATGGATATTTACAACGTATTTAACCAATGGTCACTTCAACTGCAGACCCATACGTTTCTATTTAAGCGATGTCATCAGTGCAGATTCAGGAAGTGACATCTTAACCCTTAAATTCCGAATGGGGGGACACTGTGGACCCCAACTTCAATGTTTTCGGTATATTTTTTTTAATAAAAAATAAAAGTTCAGGATCTTATACCTGAAAACTTATATGTAATAGAAATGTGAGTGGGCCACGACGTCCCCCCATTCGGAATCAGTGTGACTATAACATTATTTGCTTTGTTTCAGATAAGGTTTGAAAATTCAAGAAAAATGAGCAGTAAAAGAACATCCAGAGTATATACACAAGCAGAGATACAGAGATTAGCTGAAAATTTCTATGATTCTAGTGATTTGAGTGAGTGCAGTGATGTAGATGAAGAAGATACAGATTTTGTTCCAAATGAAAATGTATCCGAATCAGAAGACGAATTGGAGGAAGAAGTCGAAGAAGATAGTGATGAAGAAGTAGGTGAACTTGAAGTTGATGTAGCAGAAAGTAGTGAAGAATTTGTGACCAAGTCGGGATTGAAATGGCTTAGTAAACCAAAACCGCCTACACGGCGCTACCAACATAATATAGTTACCGCGAAACCTGGTCCCACAGATTATGTGCAGAATGCCGTAACACTAAAAGACTATTTTGATTTACTTATTACAGACGACATAAAAAGACAAATTTGTACTCATACAAATGAAGAAGCGGAACGAGATATTGCTACATGGAATAGTGCACATCCAAATTCGCCAAGACAGTGGAAGAGCTTAGATAAAACTGAATTTGATTGTTTTGTGGGAATCTTGCTGAAATCTGAAGCTCTACGATGTAGAAATCAAAATATCTAGAAGTGAAAGAAAGGCGTATGATAAGCTAGCACCAATAAGGGAGGTATGGGATCTTTTTGTTGAAAATTGCAAGAAGTCATTTGAACCTCACGAAGAGACCACAGTCGATGAACAGCTTGTCGCGTTCCGAGGCAAGTGCCCATTCAGGCAGTACATCAAATCAAAACCAGCGCGGTATGGTATAAAGATATGGGCACTTGCTGATGTAGAAACATCATACTTACATAATTTACAAGTTTATACTGGTAAATTGCCCGGAGGTAAACCTGAGGTAAATCAAGGGTATCGTGTGGTAAAAGACTTGTGTGAACCAATTTATGGTACAGGGCGCGGTGTGACTACTGATAATTTTTTCACATCTGTACAGCTTGCGAAGTTTTTACTGAGTAAGAATTTAACATTACTCGGCACTGTTCGAAAATTTAAACCTGATACACCATACGAACTGAAAGTTCCAGGAATGCCAGAAAAGTTTTCAAAATTTGCATTTAGTGATGAGTTCACAATGGTAGCTTATGTACCTAAGAAAGGACGAATAGTACACGTGCTATCCACCCAACATTCTGATAACTCTATTTCTCAAAACGAGCACAAAAAGCCAATCATGATTGAACATTATAATAAGAGCAAAGGAGGTGTTGATAATGTCGACAAACTTATTCGTGAATACACGTGTGCTAGACGAACAGCTCGTTGGCCTTATAGAATTTTTATGAATATTTTAGACATTTGTGCCCTAAATGCTTTCATTTTATTTATTTTAAGAAATCCCGATTGGATGAAACACAAACTGTATCGCAGAAAATGTTTTATGTTGCAACTAGGAGATCAACTTACGAACACCAACATGAAAATTCGTGCTGCAAAACCAGACCAAAAAAAACACATTTTAGAGGCCTTGAAAAATTGACATCCCTAAAACATTGCTCACAAAACAGAATTTGGAACGAAAACGAGGTAGGTGCCATATATGTCCCAGAAATCAAGATAAGAAGTCCAGGATTAGATGTGACAAATGTAAACAATTTATTTGCGAACAGCACAGGAAAGAAACAAAAGCAGTATCTTGCCTCACTAACTGCAGCGTTGATGAGCCCTAGATTTAAAAATTATTATTTGCAATAGTTCAGTAGAAAAATATTTTATTTTGCTTATTTTCGTAATGAATAATAAATAAATACTTGTTTAAGTCTATTGCAGTTATTATTATTTATAAAAAAACGGCTGGGGTCCACAATATACCCCCATTCGGAATCTACGTATAATTTAAATGGTTCGGAATTTAAGGGTTAAGATATAATTTACAATGAGCGCAAAAATATACTTTTTCGTACACTCAATGAATGGACTACTACATTTCCTTATTACAAATCGTGAAGAAAAGCATCTCTTTACTTTTTAAGAACCATTTCTTTACAGCAACAAAATTATTGATTATTTATTGGAATAAATATTAAACATTTAACTTTCTTAGCTCCTCACTACGACATCATCATACAGACCGAAAATTAACGCCACCTTAATCAGCAAAAAGGTATCGTCAGACCCTTCTGTCAAAAGTTTCGACACATTATCCTGCAATAGAATTTTTGATTCTTTTTCTTCATATCCCTCACTTTGGCACTTTAAATATAATTGTAAGTTCCCTTAATTCGATATATCAACGTTTTCTTTCACTCTCAACGTACTTTTCAACATGAAGTATGTTGACCATAGCGTGGAAGATTTCAGTCTTTCTGCCTGTAATCAACAGAGAGCGGACTCGAGCGATTAACTATTCATAGCACATAGGCCTTGTATTCACAATAGGCTTGTTTCTGTAAGCGATCCGTGAGTTTCGAACAATTTGATACGTGTGGCTAGCTGCATAGTTGGCTCATATCTACAAATCCAGTTAATATGTAATCTGTCGATGCACAATAGAGCGAATGTAATAAACGATTTGGTAACCGGCAGCAACTACTGATGAAACAAAAGTAATTCTGACAAGCGAATTGCGAATCGAATTTTGAATAAAAATAATTTACAAAGAACAAAACTCAAAACTATGTATTTTCTGTGAAACATTGAAAGTGTAAAATATTTCTATAAGGGAACAGTTTAGCTGCTTTTGTAAATTTTCAATTTGTATCAGGTGTTTACAATTAGAAATGCTTTGCGTATTATCATCTTGAAGATGAAAAACGAAGTTTTTTAATTCACCCAAGTGTTGAGAATAGAAAAATGATGCTTCTAACCGTGTTCCCCACCTAGTTAATACAGGAACTGGGGGTAAAGGTAAATTTGGAAGTATTTCTTTATATAATGCCACTCGTGAAGATGCTTTGAGAAACATCTTTTTAAATGATGAAACTAACTTATCACCATTTGGAAAATGACCCCTGATATATTCACATACTCTGTGTAGTGCATGTGCTGCATAGGTAAAGTGTAGCATATTGGGATTAGATTGCTTTAATAAAAATACCCTGTTTTTAACATAACGTGTGTTCATTTGAAAAGTCAATCTAGGTTACTTTGAAATTTTGTTAGAATAAGACGCATATATATTAGTATGTGTTTGTTGTTCCGTAAACGTAAATCCAAATGACATTTGATAATGTCAATCACATTTGTTATTTAGTTGTATATATGAAACTGTCAAAATATACGACTCCGTAGGTTAAGTAGTAAATTTTATCTATGATGATATTCTCGGATGAAGAATACCTAGAACTACATTTAACACAAATCGGCCCGTTATATCCGTTGTTTCGTCTGCACTTACCCAAAGATAGCTTGGTTCGTATTTTTTCAATGGTTCTCAAATAACATTTTGGTAAGTGGTATCTACGTAAAGGAGTTTCATCTGGTATATGACGATCAGTATATTTTGTAAGAAACCTCTTGAGGACTGGATTGTTAAGGGTTTTGAATGGAATATTGGCCACCATGAAAGCTTCACACAGTTCATCGTTAAAAGTGTCCATCCTACCGTGGTTGCCCTACGAGAATTCTCCATAGTTCATAAAAATAAATATAAATACTAAAAACAGAAAGAAATGGACTAAAAAGCAGAAACGAAAACTAGTCAAAAAATAAGGTAGTAAATTAAACTTAATATTTATAAAAAATTATAAGATAAATATACAATATAACAATATAAAACCAATTTTTTAAAATACTGAACGTCCTAACCAAATAACACTGAAAGAAACGAAACCAGAAAGAATCCCTTATAGATGAGAATAGAAAATATACTATCTCAAGAACAATAAATACATATATGTATATACATGTATAACAACATGAAAACACGAGAATACACTTTGGAAATTAGCCGATATATTTTTTAAGCGAGCATTTCAAGAAGTCTAACGAAATAATATATAAAGGTATGTCTTACACGCCACTGTTGAATTTTTTTTATGAAGGAATACACACAATATACTATTCATAACGACGGAAATAAAAACATGTGCTCGAGGAATGCAATCGAGCAAGCAAATAGTAGGGCTGTTATAACTAGAGAACGGATGCAATTTCCATAAAACGCAGTCGGCAATTGGAATTGTGTATAACGTCGCTCAGTACATCCCGACGTAATTCAATGAAGTATTTGTTTGACTTACTCGGCCACCTGGTCTCGCAGCGATAACAATGGACAATCCAGCTATTGTATTCAAAGAATATAGTGTTTTCAGTGGTGTCGTGTACGTAGAAAAAATAAATAAGTTTATCGTATTTCGTAAGAGAAATAGCACGTACATTCCTTTTCTTTTCATTTAAGCAACATCTTCCAATTATTTTCACGTAAGTGTGCATAAAATTTCGTTATTTAATTTCGTTTATTTGGATCTAGAATGTTATTAAAAAATTGCAATAAATCAACCGTAAAACGTCACGTAGGATTAAAGCACGAAAAAGAAATTGAACCCGTTGGAATCTGACAATTTTATCGAAGAACTCTGTGAAACTTTTATGGCAGCTAATATTCCATTAATTGAACAATCCAATTTTGAAGACATTTCTGAAAAAATATACTGGTCGAAATGTTCCTGATGAATCAACTTTACGCAAATATTATGTTTCTAGGTGCTATACGAGAACAGTAGAACGCATTAGAACCCATCTTTTAAATCAATACATATGGATAAGCGCCGACGAAACGGTGGATATGTTAGGACGCTGTATGGTAAATGTTCTAGCTGGTGTACTACATCCAACTATTCCCTATAACTCATATGTAATAGCAACAAGTGTTATAAATAGAGTTGATGCGGAAACAGTTGCGGAAACCATTAAGGAGAATATGCAAAAAATGCTTCATTCGGACGCCACGTACAAAGAAAAAATACTTTTATTTGTCAGTGATAGTGCTGCGTATATGTTAAAAACAGGCAGACTATTGAAGAAAACATATCCTAATATGCTGCATATTACTTGTGAAGCACATGCTCTCCACAGAATCTGTGAATATATCAGAGACACTTTTCCGGAAGTTGATAGACTTGTATCAGCTTTTAAAAAAGTTTTCAGAAAAGCACCATTGAGAGTAGCTCTTTTCAGGGAAGAATTTCCATCTCTGTCACTGCCTCCCACTCCACTAATAACTAGAGAATTTCGATAGTCTAAAACATCTCGTAACACTGCTAAATAAAGGAGGATGCTAGAAGTATTGGTGAGTGCAAGGAGCTCACACAAATCCCAAATTTAAAAAATCAGTTGTACTTTCTTCACGAACACTTTGGAAAATTGCCAAAACTAATCACTTATTTTGAAAATCGAAATCTCAAATTAAATGACGGATTAACCACATTAGATGTGGCTGTTAATAATTTGAAAAGTATTCCAAGTACTTCGGATGTGGCCTTCTGCAAAAGTTTGAAGCAATTCTTAATAGAAATCCAGATTTAATTCCATTGCAGCAATTATGTATGGAGACAATTTCACAAAATCTAACGGCTAAATATGAAGAAATAAAAGAATATTTCCAGTATGCACCTATAACCAGTTGCGATGTAGAAAGGACGTTTTCTATTTATAAGGATGTACTTAATTCAAAGAGAACAAAATTGACAGAAGGAAACCTTGAGAAACTATTGCTAGTCAATATTAATACTCCTTTACTCAACTTGAACGACAAAATGAACAAATAAAAATGTTCCAATTATAGAAATAAAATTAAAAACTTTAAAAATACAACTTTTCAACAAATACATATGTATTTCGTAATTTTATAGATCACCACCCGTTTGTTTTCCAATTATATAAATAAAATTAAAAACTTTATAAATACAACATTTCGACAAATAAATATGTATTTCGTAATTTTATAGATCACCACCCGTTCGTTTTCCAATTATATAAATAAAATTAAATATTTTAGAAATACAGCCTTTCGCCAGTACTGCACTGGGTGGTAAGCGTGTCCGTTCTCTAATTATGACATCCACGTATATGCTTTGTGTGTTATGTTGTCGAACATTGAGTGGCACGTTAGGCAGTATCTAATATACAAGTGCCCAGAAAAATGCAGATAAACTTCAGCTAGAGCGATTCTATTTTGAGTCCACAATCCTAATTCAAAAAAGTTGTACATTACTTCATTAAGCCGAATTTGAAAATGAACGGCTAGAATTAAGAGACATTTATGAAATTGCTTATGGAAAATCATTGCGGTGAAATTTGGGTAAAATTGCATTGACGTAGCTATCGATTAATATCGATACTTTTCGGTTTTAATATTCATTCCCTCATTAGCAATTTTTAAATTAACGTACATATGGCATCCTAGTACAATACTAATTTACAGAGGAGATTGTTGCAAGCATCGAGACCTCTATTAGGAATTTTGAACACCCATCAAAATCCTATGTTAGAGAGACATGCAAGCGACAGATCCAGGAATCTTTACAGCAGCACAAACAATTTTCAAGTAAGAAAGACTGGAACACTATTAAAACTCTCAGATCGAAAGATTGTTTATATTTAAAAGCAGATAAAGGGAATAAGTTAGTTATTTTGGACAAAATCGATTATTCTGATAGAGTTAACAATTTAATTTTTGAAGGGCCTTATGTGGAACTGAATAAGAACCCATTACCCAAAATGATAAGTAATACTAAAGCCGCGTTAAAAAATTGTCCAAATTTAATAACTAATTCAAACCTTTATAAATTACAAAGTGCAAATCCGTTAGTGCCTAGGTTATATTGTTTACCAAAAATCCACAAACCAGTAAGTCGATGAGACCTATTGTTGTTGGTATTGACTCACCGACTTATTTGATTTCAAAATGGTTGGTGAATGAATTCAGAAAGTTACCAGAAAAACCAGTTAGTTTATCGGTCAATAATTCTTTAGAATTTATTCAGAAAGTGAAAGATTGTCGCCTGGAAGATGGTGACATTCTGGTTTCATTCGATGTAACGTCTTTGTTTCCGTCATTACCTATCCCAGAAACGGTAAAATATTTGTCTGACTTACTTCACAGCAATCACGTTGAAAAGGAAAAAATAAATGAATATTTGCAGTTAACAGGCCTCTGTATGGCCCAATATTGCTTCCAATTCGAAGACAAGTTCTTTTAACAGCAACCGGGTACAGCCATGAGTAATTGCTTATCTCCATTTATCGCGAATTTATTGATGAGTCACTTTGAAATTGAGTTTAAAAAGACGGCGAGATATTTTCCAAACGTATGGGTCAGGTATGTAGACGATGTGCTTGCAATTTTTGATACCAACAAGTGTGACTTAGATCATTTTGTAACAGAATTAAATTCAAAATTCACGGTTGAAAAGGAAAACAACGGACGTTTACCATTTTTAGATAACTTAGTAATTAGGAATGACAAAAACTTAGAGTTTGATATTTACCGAAAAGAAACCAACGTCAACAGATTTATAACCGCAGATTCAAACCATACTTTTCAGCACAAGAGTGCCTCTTTCAATTTTCTTATCAATCGTTTGTTAAGCATACCATTGACAAAGGATATATATGAAAAGGAATTAACTTTAATTAAGAACATCGCGAGTTACAATGGTTTCGATTCAGAAATAATAAACAAGCTAGTTAGAAAACATAAAGTAAGAAAAACAATTCAGGATTCCATATGTTTGCTACCTGAAATTGATTCGAGCAAAAAATTTTTTAGCTTACCGCTTCACGAAACTACGAAAAATTTAAATAAAACCTTTAGACAGTATAATCTTCAAGTAGCATTTCGGTCGAATAACTCCTTGAAATTTCTTTTGAGCTACGCGAAAGACAAAGTTGAGGCAAACAATAAATCTGGAATCTATGAAGTAAATTGGAGAAATCATATCCTAATATGCTGCATATTACTTGTGTAGCACATGCTCTCCGCAGAATCTGTGAATATATCAGAGACACTTTTCCGGAAGTTGATAGACTTGTATCAGCTTTTAAAAAAGTTTTCAGAAAAGCACCATTGAGAGTAGCTCTTTTCAGGGAAAAATTTCCATCTCTGTCACTGCCTCCCACTCCAGTAATAACTAGATAGGAAACATGGCTGGAAGCTACTAGTTATTATGCTGAGAATTTCGATAGTCTAAAATAAAACATTTCGTAACACTGCTAAAGGAGGATGCTAGAAGTATTGGTGAGTGCAAGGAGCTCACACAAATCCCATATTTTAAAAAGCAGTTGTACTTTCTTCACGAACACTTTGGAAAATTGCCAAAACTAATCACTTATTTTGAAAATCGAAATCTCAAATTAAATGACGGATTAACCACATTAGATGTGGCTGTTAATAATTTGAAAAGTATTCCAAGTGACTTCGGATGTGGCCTTCGGCAAAAGTTTGAAGCAATTCTTAATAGAAATCCAGATTTAATTACATTGCAGCAATTATGTATGGAGACAATTCCACAAAATCTAAAGGCTAAATATGAAGAAATAAAAGAATATTTCCAGTATGCACCTATAACCAGTTGCGATGTAGAAAGGACGTTTTCTATTTATAAGGATGTACTTAATTCAAAGAGAACAAAATTGACAGAAGAAAACCTTGAGAAACTATTGCTAGTCAATATTAATACTCCTTTACTCAACTTGAACGACAAAATGAACAAATAAAAATGTTCCAATTATAGAAATAAAATTAAAAACTTTAAAAATACAACTTTTCAACAAATACATATGTATTTCGTAATTGTATAGATCACCACCCGTTTGTTTTCCAATTATATAAATAAAATTAAAAACTTTATAAATACAACTTTTCAACAAATAAATATGTATTTCGTAATTTTATAGATCACCACCCGTTCGTTTTCCAATTATATAAATAAAATTAAATATTTTAGAAATACAGCCTTTCGCCAGCACTGCACTGGGCGTCATGTGGTAAGCGTGTCCGTTCTCTAGAACTTATAACATGCATACTATACCTGAGACCGCCACATAGTTTTTTCGGAGCAATTGGTCATTTAATCGCTTCAGTTCGCTCTCTGGTAATCAAATGTAAAGATAAAACTTTTATAAATTTATAAATGAATTCAGGAAAACTAACCTTTTCATAAAAAAAGCAAACTTTTTCATCGATATCCCTTACATTCTTTGAAGTCCTCCAGGAATTAAAGATATTATAGATCTTCTCATATTTATCTCGTGATTTCGAGGGTAATTAACTAGCAACAGGTTCAAGCGCTAATGTCGATATTTGAGGATTTATTTCCATTTTCATAAAATTTCATGCAACCACATTTTACAAAATTTTTATTTACGTTTTTTTGTTTACTTCAGTGATGGAAACAGTAATTTGATTCTTGGGATTGTCATCTATTTTTAAAATAATTTATAAAATGTGTACGTATAGTTCATTGAGAGTTTTTTATGTATTTTTATGGTAAAAGAAAGTGTTTCGTTACTCATCGGCTACACCTCAAATAGAAAGATCGCGATTCATCAAGAAAAACAATTTAAAGTTTCATTCCTGTATCAGATATATATACCAATAAAAAGAACGTTCTTGACAAGTTCGTTAACTTTATTCAAAAATAGTTATTTGACTTAATAAGAATTTACTATGCCTTTTCAACTTCAAATTGAGAACAACCAATGTCAAATTGGGAATAATCAAATATCAAATTAAGAATAATCGAATTTAAATTGGGAGTAAACAATTTCAAATTGAAAAGTGTATCTTTACATATAAAATGTAATCTATCTTCATATAAAATTACTTAGTAATAAATTCAGCTATTCAACTCTTTTAATGTAATAATTCTTCACAGCCAACTTTTAAATTCATTTTATCTTAAATCTTGTATTTTCTGGAGATTCCGGAACGCTTGGAGGTTTGCACATTTTTACATACTGGATTCATGATAGTAACACACTTGTCTTTTTATGAGTTTTTAAAAACGGAGCACAAAATAATATGTTATAACTAGAGCTGGGGATGTTTGCGGTGTGCCAGGATAGTATTCAGTTAAACGCACGAATATAATGACCTTGTTTCGATCGGTGATGCATGCGTGATTTTATTGCTTTACATGCATTCGCTATTTATATCACTTAGGTATGTCAGTTATGTGTACTGTATATAAATAACACACTTACCTTATTTACGATTATTATAGCATAGCGCCAAGTGGATAAGACTTGCAGTAAGTTTGTAGCATTAGATACGTTTCCATATTTGTAGCGGTGAGCGATGTACGCCGTGATGAATAATTTTTTTTATATTTTGAGAAAGACCGCTCGACATCTACGGATGTAACACACGCACAATTAAAATAATCTTTATAGATAGAAACCGAATCTACACTTGCACCATTACTAATTTGTTTTAATCTGGTAAAATCAGAATCATTGTTTATCACACTCTCGAACTTTTCTATTACATTAACATTTTTGTTGTCATTTACTGCGCATAGCTGGGCGTGTACATCGTCCAGTATTTGCAGTGACTCCGCTAACGATAATGCAGTATTTTGAAATTTCTCGATTGCGTTAAATAATCCTATATGATTGTTATAAATAGTTTGTAAATCTGCATCAAGGGAAGGGTTTTGAAAGAGTCTCTGGCTTTCCTTAATGGCTACAGCTTCGGCAGGATTGAATTGTAGAACCACAGATTTTATTTGTTGGAAATACTTGGCATAATAAAATGCCGCCTTTAACCAACTTCCCCAACGTGTAAGGATTGGCTCTGGTGGTTCGGGAATACCAGGGCACCGACTGTGAAACTCTCGAATTCGTTTGGGAGATTTTAGAAACACTTTTTTTGTGGTTGCTATTAATGCATCCACCTCTGGATAACATTGCCGAATAGTTTGTGCCACAAGGTGTAAAGCATGAAGTTTACATGTCACATGCAAAAGTCTCTCACAATCTGCTTTAAGAGAACGACCTACAGAACGCATTGTCGCAGCACCATCGCTCATAAACATCAGGAGTTGATTAGTTGAAACTTGAAATTTTTGTAGCGTATCGAGCACTACCTTCGTAATTACTTCGCTAGTGCACTTTTCCAATCTTTTGCTGGCTAATAAAATGGGAAATGTTGATTTGACAGGATCTAGTACACGCACTATAATATTCACAATATAATGTTTTTTTCGATCTGTCGTTTCGTCGACACATACCCATAACTGTTTATCATTTACTACTGCTTTCATTCTATTTTCAATGTCCTCACGCACAATTGGTAAATAGGTGAGTAACGTTCTCCGTGACGGTAGCTTTTTGTTGGAATTGTATTTATTCCAAAAGTCGTGAAAGGCTTTTTTATCTAGCAGGTGAACTGGCACATCGCAGACGAGTAGCATTGTCAATAAATCGAAAATGAATTGCGTTTTAGACAGCACAGCTTTTTTGTCTTTGTGGTGTACACTTTCAACATGTCTTTTACAGTCGTATTTGTCCCAGCAAAGTAACTGTTTATCGCATAATTTACAAACCACTTTTGCTCCATTATAATACAAATCGGGAAAGTCTCGGATAAATTTCTTCACGTCGTTATACAATGGGCGCTTTCTTGGCTTGGGCACGTCCGTCATACTTATTAAATAGAGCTCAAGACAACACACGATCACGTTGCCAGTTCACGACTAACTAAAGTGTTTCACTGCATCGTGTTTATACGCTGGTGGGGATGCACTACATACGGTCCTGCCGTACCGCAAACATCCTCAGCTCTAGTTATAACGCTTTTCTGCGAAATGACGCGAACCTTAAGTTGCTTTTGTTGTTCCATGGCCTTATATTTACTTAGCTAAATTAACATTACTTATGCTTGCAACTTTGGTGGATGACATATTAATAAAATTTCCATATTTGCTTTTTTAAATAATACTTTTTATATTTGAATAAGTAGGATTTTTAAATAAATAAGATGTAAATTGTGACTGAAATAAGGTTAATAATTTGTTTCAAGAATTTAGAAAATGACAAATGACATTTAGGTATTAATATAAATAGTTTGAATATCACAATATATTGTACAACGGTCAACCAAAATTGTTGTACATTTCAATCTAAATAAATATGTTAAACTAAAATTTTATTCCTGTTTCTTTTAGTGTAGAAATATTGAAATACCAGAGCCAGAACGATAACAATACATGTATTTGTTACATTTGTTACGCATTTCTAACTGAAACTAAACTTTTGCATTAGCAGGTAGACCGCTTTCGGACATGTGTTTATTTTGACAAGTGGAACAATGTGGTTGTGTCAACACTTAGCAAACTTAGGGTTAGTTTAACTGTTCTCGGACATGTGTCTTTTATTTTATTTTGTTTTTGTAAAGTTTATATTGTTATTATATAATGAGCAGATATATTGCTGAAAAGTTATTTAAATCTGTTCCATCATTTATTGAATTTGTGTTCTTTTGTATGTGGACGAATTCTAATATATTTCTTGCTACGATACAATCACATCACATTAAACCCACATTTTTTAAAATATACATAGATGATTGTATCGCTTGCATCCCTACGATAAAACAGAATACATACTAAAGAAATTTAATCCAAAACTACTGAACGATTTACGCTGGATTTTTCACTTTTTTGTTTTGTTGAAAAGAATACTCGCATGTAAATATGTATACGGATTTATTTACTACGAAATTAATACACTTGATACAGGAGATACATAACTATTGCTAAGTTGTTTCTCGTTTGTACGTTAAAGACCAAGACATGTTATGTCTTGCCTTGGTGAATTTCTCGAATACACTGTCTTCTTTACATTATTTTGTCTGAGTGAAAATGGTCCCCACCCTTCTGAGAGGGGGTTAGGGTAAATAACGGTTCATAGTAGATATTGCAACAATATCTCTCAGATGAATTGCTTACGTATTTGTGGAATTTCCAAACTTAAATTGAGAATAAATGATTATTGCAATATCTTTACAAAGTATAATAACATGACCGTAATAAAATGTATTGATACAAACAATTTCTCTTATGACCCATGGTTATAATACGCATTTATTTTATGGCAATAAGCGGCTCGGACCTTCAAAGTAAGCTACATAAATTCCCATCTGCTACGTTTAGGGAATAATTACCTTCGAAGGTTTTGTAGTATAAACGCTGTAATATATATATTAACGAGATTTGCATGTCTTATTCTAAAATAATTCTAGTTAAATGCTTTTGTGCACAGAGGTTGATATTATATGGATATGTATATGAATATACAGGTGCGTCCAAAAGAAACATACATTAAATCATATGATAGTAATAAAAGAAAAACTAAAAGTAAAAAATAAGATAAAAACAAAACTTTATTATAAATATTTCCGGGAAACCGGAACAACTACAGTTCATCATAGAAAAAGAAGATAATTCAAAAATTAACTTCTTAGACTTAACCTTAATACGCACCGAAAAAAGAGCTCAACAAAATTGTACCACAAACTGATCGTTTTCGATTTTCGAATTTCGAATTTCGATTCATGCCAATCAATGTTAATGAAATAATTAATAGAGTGATTAAAGTAACAGACCCAGACTTTATACCAGAAATTTTATCACAAACAAAAGATCTCTACAAAAAAAATAATTATCCCTTCCCATTCATGATCAAAATCATAAACCAAAAATTATATCAACACTACGACATAAATAAAATAAATACCACCAAAAAACTAGGAAAACAACCCTCAAACTATTTATAAATAAGTCCCAATACCATATATAAACAACCTGCCAGAAAAAATAAACAAAATCTTAACACCATATAAAATAAAAAACTCCGATAATCTCAACAACCTACACTCCAAATTAAACGACAAAATACCTACATTAAAGTCAACACACGTTATTTATAAAATTCCATGCAACGACTGCGAATGCGTATACATCAGCCAAATATCACAATATCTACAAGAACGTTTAAATGAACATACATTTTCAAACAATAGTACAGCCCTTAAAAAAAATATCAAACAAACAACGCACTTTCAATTTTGATAAAACCGGAATAATTACATCTGAAAAGAAACAGCAAAGTAGGAAATATATTAGAAAGCATCAATATACAAAAAAACACAAATTCAATAAATGACAGAATATATTCAAATAACTATTCAGTAATATACCTTACAACTTTTATCACATTTTTTTTTTCATTTGTCATTGTGTACTATTTTCAGTTAAAAATAAAGCTCCAATTTTTTAATCACCCTGTATAATTACCTTTATAAAATAAAATATTTATGTCCGATTTAAGATTTATGTCGGATCAATTGGATCACTTTACAATGGCTTACCCATTCTCCTCTCTTGACTTCTGTGTATGTATGAATTGTTGCACTTGTATGTTGAAATAGAATATTAAATTAATTATTACACAGTTATAAATATATTAATGTTATTTAATGTTGTTTTAAACATTAATTATTGTAAGAAATAGCAATTAATCACAATTTTCGTAATTCTAATGCAAAACTAACAAATAACAGATGACGCTGAATAAAATGCACAATAAATACAAAAACTTCGCATGAGCCATGAGTAATGCTATAAATATGTACTTGAGGAGATGTGAAATGAATTCTTATGTCTTGACAATATAAGAACAAAGAATAACAATTTTTAATTGAAAATAACATAAACGATTAAAGATAACCTGATAAATGAAACGTAGACGATTATAACATTAAACCTTTATGAATTGTAATTGAATGTCGTGTCGTATTGATTATTTCTTATAATATTAGCTCAGCCTATATAAAATGTAGGTTTTCCCTCTCGTTCAGAAAAAAAGCGCGATATTGTCCAATATTTGTGATAAAAATAGAAATTAGAGAAGATTAACACTTATTTCGCATTTTGCACATTTTTTGAATGACAAGAGAAACCTGGCTTGCAGACTCCCCCGATCGTTAACTTTAATAGCTTCTGGGATGCCGGGCTGGAAACGTATCCTTGGCACTTAGCACAGAAGAAAATAAAATCTATGGTTTAGATAATATTATTGAAAATGTGCTAGACAATTTCACCTTTTCTGTAAACTCTAGATTATCCTTAGAATTTTCATTAGGTTAAGTTTCTGATTGTGAAATTTGAATATTAATTGCGTGTTTATACAGGCTGTTCTGCGACTCGACCGACAAATTTATACCATATACTCTGGTGGTCATTACGATCATAAAATGTTATATGACCCATAGGTGAGTTCCTCTTTGTTTCGTAGATATCGATGGAATTTAAATTTAAAAAAATGGGAAAGGAAATTTTATTCATAAATTGATAGATAATTAACACAAAATTACAAAATAACTGTTCAAAATGAGAACCGCCATTTTCTAAACAAGCAGCTATTCTTCGTGTAATAGAATGTTGCCAATTAATTGATGCCAATTCATTCTTTAGAGAACTAATAGCTTCAACTATACGGTCAGTCAACTCTTCGCCTGTATCTAGTTTACCATTACTATACACATGAGACTTGAGGCAACCCCACAAAAAAAAATCTAAAGGCGACAAATCAGGTGACCGAGCTGGCCAATGTACAGAACCACCTCGTCCTATCCACCTTTCCGGAAAGTTTTCATTAAGAAACACCGTCACTTGTCTTACAAAATGTGGTGGTGCCCCATATTGCTGAAACCACATGCTACGACGAGCTTCCAAAGGAATATCTTCGAAGGAATTCGGCAATTCTTCTTCCAAAAAGTGAAGGTAAGTTTCTGCATTAAGACGCTCTTCAATAAAATGAGGCCCAATTAGATGATTATTTAAGAAGCCGCACCACACGTTGACGGAAAAACGATGTTGATGGTTAACTACGATTGTTTCGTGTGGGTTTTGCCCAGATATGAGAATTACGGTGTTGTTTATACCATTCCTTGTAAGTTGGGCTTCATCCGTAAAAAGTATTTGTGGAATAACCTCCAAATTATTTTGTAACCACTGGCAATAGTGTACTCGATTTTCTAAATCTCCAGGAAGTAAATGCTTAACTCTTTGTAAAGGATAGGGATAAAGCCCATTAAGGTGCAGAATTTTCCATACGTTGGTTTGAGGAATTCCAGTTGTATGAGATATTCTACGAATACTGGTAGAAGGACTATGTTCAACTTCATTTAAAACTACTTCAGCGTTTCCAAATCCATCTTTTTCTACACAACGATTTGGGAAAGATCCTGTCTCTCTTAAATAGCGAAAAGCGTTTGAAAATGTTATGTGGTGAGGAACAATGCGATCTGGGTATCTCCTGAAGTACTCCGCAGCTGCAGCACGTCCACTTCCATTGCAAAAACCATATCAGTATATTCTGCATTAGTAAAACGCGGCATAATGATTTAAATTAATATTACAGCACAAAAGTCATTAATTTGTCAATCATACGTTAATACGTCAAGGCTTACTAAATTAGAGCCTTATAGGTCATATAACATTTTTTGATCGTAATGACCGTCAGAGTATATGGTATAAATTTGTCGGTCGAGTCGCGGAACATCTTGTATAAATAAAAATAGTGATATAAATACATGGAAATCGGGGTCATAAGGGCTCATTGTAATGGGTGATTCATTTGGAGGTACTTTTTTAGGTGGGGATTTAATGACTGAGCGCGCATGCGACGCGTCAGCGGACTACGCATTCTGGTTCAGTACTATTTGACATTACGTAATAGAAAGACTTAGCCCGGCACAGCGTCTACAAATAGTACAGCTTTATTACGAAACTGGGCGTTCTACAAGGAATGTGTATCGTGCGCTTAGAGCAACATATGGGCCACATAATCGGCCTACCGAACGCACAATTCGCTATACCATCAATAAGTTTGAAACTCAATTTACAATAATGGATAATACGCGACCACATAGACCTCATCCAGCACGTAGTGAAGGAAATATAGCGGCGCTAGCAGCCAGTGTACGCGAAGACCGGGAAGAATCAATTCGTCGCCGTTCTCAACAGCTTTTGGTTTGTCGTATGCAACAACTATTTTACGAAAGGATCTTGGTTTAAAAGCATACAAAATTCAACTAGTCCAAGAACTAAAGGCGACCTTGCGAATCGTTGGACTCTTGATAAACTTGCAGAAGATCCACTGTTTTCGACAAAAATTTTGTTCTCCGATGAGGCCCATTTCTGGCTGAATGGGTACGTGAATAAGCAAAATGTCCGTATTTGGGGTGATGAGCAACCTGAAGAGATTGAAGTGCTACCATTACATCCAGACAAAATAACTGTTTGGTGCGGATTATGGGCCGGTGGAATAATTGGTCCATATTTCTTCAAAACAGAAGCCGGCCGGAATGTGACTGTGAATGGCGACCGTTATCGTGCCTTGATAAGGGACTATTTGTTGCCTGAACTTGACACCCGTGGTCTACAAGACATTTACTTCCAACAAGATGGCGCCACTAGCCATACAGCTCGTGAAACTATGGCTTTACTGCGAGAACGATTCGGTGAACATTTAATTTCACGCTTCGGACCAGTAAATTGGCCGCCTAGATCTTGTGACATCACACCATTAGACTTTTTTCTGTGGGGCTACGTGAAGTCTAAAGTCTACATGGATAAACCGGCTACAATTGAGGCATTGGAGGCCAATATTACTCGGGTCATTGGACAAATACCACTCGAAATGCTAGAACGCGCCATTGAAAATTGGAACAGCAGAATAGACTACGTTAACCGCAGTCGCGGCCAATATTTGGGAGAAATAATCTTTAAAAAATAATTGTAAAGAATGGTTCTTTTGTATGATAATCAAGTTTCTTAAATAAATTGACCTTTTTCATTTGTTCTTTGCTTTTGGAAAAAGTATCTCTAAATGAATCACCCATTATTTACTTTAGATTGTAACTCAAAAAATGTGAAATGATGCCCTGTTAACTCATTTATTTCCATAGTTGCGCTAACGTAACATCACCAAAAGAAATTTTTTGCATTAAAAAATCACAATTTTGGCTGCGCTCTCAGTAGTATTGAGAAATTAATGGAAATTATATTGAAAAATACAAATTACAAAAAGTTCAAAACTTTATTTGTTATATCTCCGGCCAAGAATATACGGCACTTATCTCGTATGTACATAATCAAACCCAATTTAGAAAACCTCGAATACCTATTATTTAAAGTATAGCTCCTATTACTTTCAAGATGATAAAATTACACCCTGCTGAATAACAAGTTGTTTGTCTTTACAAATAGGGTGCCAGGTGCCACAATAGAAACGAACATTTTTAGCTTGGAACGCAGCCAAATCTTATGTCAATAGATAATAAATACGTTGTTGCGTTTTTAGTGCAAAGATATCTTCCATTTATACTAGTTCCATACGTTCGCAAACGACACAAAAATCGACAAAAGGAGTTATCGACTACTTCTATATTATATTTTATTTAACAAAAGAAAAACTAAACTTGAAAAATCTCAAAGTAATTTTTACAATACATTAAATACGTAAAATCGTTTAGCAAACAAATACAGGCTGGCCCAAAATGACCGAACGGGTTTTAATTCCTTATAACTTTTTTATTATAATTTTTCTTTTGTTTTCAGTATTTTGTAAAGAAGACTTGGGGAATGGAACAGTACACAATTGAACAACTTGCCAAAATCGTTGACCTTTATTTCTCAAATCAACGATCGTTTGCGAGATATAATTTTTTTAAAAATATTCTCCATTAATATAATGTATTTAAAATTAAAAAAATTTAATAATTATGTCTTGAATAAGAAGCTATAATAAACTCAAACCCCTTCGGTCATTTTGGGCCAGCCTGTATAAATAAAAACGTTTTTGACAGTTGGTAGATAAATCTGGATATTTAAGTTCTATTTTACTATTAAGATCATCAATTAACTGAAATTCAATCAATACTAGATAGCAAGAGCGGCTAACTTCAGCACTATTGTAAATATTGCTTTCTTCATTTTACGACACTATTTATGCGAATTTTTAATTGAAAAAAAATTCGCCCTTAAACAGAATTCGAATCTACGTGCATTGTTTGCCGGACCACTGCTCTACCGCTTGAGCTATCAAGGACTGTGAATCCAAATATACTGGGAAGCCCTAAATTACATTAAGGAAGCAGATGCGAATATTTGCCCGTAATCAGCATTTGTTGCAAATTAATTGCATTTTCGCCAAAGTAATGTGAATGTAAATATTGCTTTCTACATTTTAGGACGTTAATTATTCGAATTTTTAATTGAAAAAAAATCAGCACTATTCCCTCTGTCATATGGCAGCTAACATCTTTCGATTGTCTCAATAATTAACATAAATGGAGCAATTTGGGTCTAGAATTACCAGCATTGTCCCTCTAATCTGCTGGAAATAGTGACATCCTGGTTCTGCTTGGTTCGAGGTAAAACTTAATTTAGAAAAAAAACAGAAAATAGCTTAAATTAATCCAACAAAGACTTTCACTACCTGGGATACGCTGACGACCTAGCACTTGCCCTAAATACACTGGTCAACGCAGTTAAGTTTTCTTATACACCAATTCGTGTAATTCATGTCTTTTGTCATGCGTATTCTGAATCTGATTTAAAATTTGCTCCATCACATCAGGATTTTGAGATATTTTCTCAAATGATTTTTTCAAGAATGGAAATTTTATAAAATTTCAAAGTTACTTTTATATAAG
The DNA here is from genome assembly GCA_935421215.2 of Melolontha melolontha. Taxonomy (NCBI): domain Eukaryota; kingdom Metazoa; phylum Arthropoda; class Insecta; order Coleoptera; family Scarabaeidae; genus Melolontha; species Melolontha melolontha. Next base: position 50,453,447 of record OW285235.1, on the reverse strand, counting down.
AAAGACTAACTAAAAATATTGTTGTGTCGAACATTGAGTGGACATGTCTGAACATGTCCTTGCATGTTTCTTGAATCAGAGCACTTAAAGCATGCCCATTTTTGCTCTAGAACCAATCAAATTAAAAATTGGTAGATATCTGGCTATGTGGGCATATAAAGAGCTACACACGACTTTCGACTCAATATAAGTCGGTTTGAGATAGCTTAATATCTTTTTATTTCATAATGTCGCGTATCTGTGTAAACAATCCAAACAGTTTCTGTTTTGTATGTCGAGAATTCACTACCCACCAACATAAGCAGAATATTACACTTTTACTAGAAAAGTTATATTTTCACTATTCTGGCTTAACCATTGAACACCAAGAGAATCCATGGGCTCACAGCATTTACTACTGTTACTCTGAGGTGCTGGTCAAACAATAAGAAACTATTTGCCTGATTGCTACTTTTGCTGCACGAAAGCTTTCAACGTTTCCAATAAAATAAGAAAAATATTAGTTATGCTAGCCTGCCATATGTTACTGGTCCAGTACGGCATTTGCAAGATTTGACAGTACCGAAATCCATAGGTGTTTCAAGTTAAGAATATGATATTACAAAACAAGAAGAAGCAAATGTCAAGTTATCGACCAGCGATTATGAATATCTGCCATCTGAAGAGGGCGAACCACATTTAAAAAATCAGTTAAAATTAAATGATCTTATTCGAGACCCAATTTCGTCAAAAACTAAAGCAGAAATTCTAGAATCTAGACTACAAGGATGGAAACTGTTAGCTCCAGGCATACATATTTCTGTGTATCATAATCCTCAGAAAGAAGTATCACAGTATTTTTCAAGCGACGTGGGTCTTTGATACTGCAATAATGTCGACGATTTGATGTTGGCATTAGGTCACCAACACCATTCTGAGAAATGGCGTCTTTTTATCGTTGCTTTGAAATTGAATTTTAAAGCTGTCCTTTTCACATAGAAAACGTTTGTTCATCCCCGTTGGCCACACCATCCACTTTGAAAATATGACTTTTCTTCTAAACAGAATTAATGATGAAAGTACAAATGGTATATCAACGCAGACTTCAAAGTTGTAACAATTTCTACGCGGTTTACAACTAGGATGTACTAAGAATTGCTGTTTTCTTTGTGAGTGGGACAGTCGATCAAGAAATTCCCACTACATTGTTAAAAACTAGCCAGTCAGGGCTCAGTATATTACTGGTTAAAAGAATATACTTCATAAATCACTAGTTGAACCTGATAAAATACTTTTACCGCCATTACAGATAAAATTAGGTTTGATGAAAAATAAATTTACTTCATCCGTATTATTATTCACTTTTGCACATATTATCAAATATGTCCAAAGGTTAACGAAATTAGATTTTCGCCGCCGAGTTGCTTTTTGTGAGTGGTTTTAACACGGGGAATTTCATCAGCCAGATGTTGTATGAGTAATTTTCTTTACCGACGAACTATTTTGTCCTGTATCACCTACATTAGTATATGTCAGTACCACCACGTATTTAAAGAAAAAAAAGAATGTAAATAATTGCGTACAAATAATTAAAAAACAGGTATTTGTACTTAATAACACACATCTTATGGACACGCTATATAAATCTGACGCTTAACAATTTTTGTTTTATTATAAAGATAATAATTTTATTTTAGAAAGAATGTACCTTTCAAAATATACTTCTATTTAACTATATTATAAATGCGTCACAAGGTTTTCGAAATATTCGACGTAAAGGCTATTATTGATATCCACAAGAAAACATACCAACAAAAAGATCACATGGTGATCCTTTGGTAAAAAACAACAACATTCACTATTCACTATTCATAACGTCCAGGAATTTTGACGATTTTTTTTTGTAGTTCATTGAAACTTGAATTTTCAGATGTATTTTCATAAACCGACTTAACTAGATATTGGCCCTAAAAATTGATGAATTACAACTAATTTCCTTTTTTGATTTTCAATTAGTCATTTATACATATTATTTGAATTTGCATAGCTTAGGCGCTATTCATCGGTAACCCTGTACAAATTTTATTGATTAATGAGAGCTTATGTAAATATGCAGAATTAGTTTTTTCACGGTACTTTAACTATCTCATTCCCTTTTTTTGGAAAAGAGTTTAAAAGATAATCAGTATATTTACATTAAGTCCATAAATGTATTGTTTTATCAATAACTGTCTACGAACTCAACAAAGCAAGTAAAAACGCTACTATCTGGATTGTTAACCCATAGCATAGTTTTGGTTATACGCGAACTTAGCCGTAATTAGGTAAACAATCGAGCGTATCTAAAATAGTGGGATTACTCGAGGACACCAACTCAGTCGATTAACAGCGTATATATGTAGACAGAGTTGACTAGATATGACTATGACTCTTCAAAAACAAACTAATTAAAAATTTAAATTTTAAAAATTATGAATTCATTTTCATCTCACCAATTTATAGAATCAAGTTTCCCCAATGTGTTACTAGTGAAACATTTTTTTAAAGGTATGATCATTAGGTATAATTTCCATAATAATAGTAATAGTAGTCCCCGTTGCTAGCCTTGCAGACGCTTGGGGTAGCAACATGGTAGGCTTGTTACGACTTGAGCCATTCGGACGCAACGACCCAAGAGTTTTACCTCCAGGTTCTCATTCTTGTCGGGCTGAGTCGAGCTGGGACCGAAAAAATGGCATCGATATTATTGGCTAGACCAGAGTTTGAATCTGGTTAATCAAATTCATAGTCTGGTGACCTAGCTAACAGACCAACATGGTTAATTTCCATACATGTCGCAAAAAGAGGGTTGTTCTTTTCAGAGCCGGTATTCATTTCAACCATGTTTAACGGTTGAAGAGGATTAATAAAATTCTTTCCTATTGCAACAATTTATTTAGGCATGTATTTTATATAATTAATTTTTATTTAATAACTATGTATTTATATTGATTAATCACACTCTAGTTCGTTACCACAAAATTTTCAATAAAAAAAATCTGAAACAAAAGTATTGATTACAAAGTTGCGCTTTTCGCTATATGAACAAAATCGTTAACTTTAGGTTTTAATAACTTCTTTTATGTCGGCAACATAAAATCGAATTACCGTTCTTCAAGAGCAAAATTTAATATGAATCAAAGGTTGTATTTTTTTAATGTTAACTGGAATAAATCGTTACTAGTGACTGTACACGAGAGGCCGATGACTCATTTCTCACGGGCTTACTATGAAGTAATCAAATACGAGTGTAACGATATGCAGCGAAAGTAATCAAATACGAGCACAACGATATGTACCGAAAGTAATCAAATACGAAAGTAACAAATATATTTTCAAATAGGTAATCAGTTCTTCGGTAACGAACACTAATATACCAAATAGTTACTTTTTCGACATCACTAATATGTAAACACAACTTGATCGTAACTAAATTAGATAATTATCGTATTTCACCGCTCTCTGAAAGGCAAGGATGACTTTGTTGACTATAATTACTAAATGAATATTTTACACCAAATCAATGTTTTTAAATATGGATTATATTTACATAGAAGTCACTGTACATAACTTCTTATAGATTCCTTTGTCCATTTTCTCTTTTGTTACAAATGAAACAGACATGCAATATGCATATCTGTAACTGTACACATGCACAATACACCTCGTATTTTCAGCTTTTACTTCTGCTTGAGACAGGTGTTTCTGCCATCTATAGGCTTCATCAGTCAAGCTAGTGAAGCAATGTAATACAAATGATACAAATCTTTTTAAGAACAGATTTGTTGTTATATACATTTACGCTGATTTCATCCTATAAGGTGGCACTATTCAATAAGTGACATCTGACGGACGAAAGAAACTATGCCGAAAGGTCGCCGAAAAGGTGCCAAAAGGTCGCCTTTTTCGGCATAGTCTCTTTCGTCCGTCAGATGTCACTTATTGAATAGTGCCACCTTATAGGACGAAATTTGCTATATCTTGTAGGCGATTTCAGCGTAAATGTATATACAGATACAAATCTGTTCTTAAAAAGATTTGTATCATTTGTATTACATTGCTTCACTAGCTTGACTGATGACGCCTATAGATGGCAGAGACACGTGTCTTAAGCAGAAGTAAAAGCTGAAAATACGAGGTGTATTGTCCATGTGTACAGTTACAGATATGCATATTGCATGTCTGTTTCATTTGTAACAAATGCGTAATACGTGCATAACGTATTGATATACTTAAACCTTTTTGTATATTTACCGCCATCTGGCTCGTGTTAATGGACTACACCTATACGTATTTTTTCGCTTATGTACCAGCATAGCTGGTCAAGCGAAAGGTCGCCTTTTTCGGCATAGTCTCTTTCATCCGTCAGATGTCACTTATTGAATAGTGCCACCTTATAGGACGAAATTTGCTATATCTTGTAGGCGATTTCGGCGTAAATGTATATACAGATACAAATCTGTTCTTAAAAAGATTTGTATCATTTGTATTACATTGCTTCACTAGCTTGAGTGATGACGCCTATAGATGGCAGAAACACGTGTCTTAAGCAGAAGTAAAAGCTGAAAATACGAGGTGTATTGTCCATGTGTACTGTTACAGATATGCATATTGCATGTCTGTTTCATTTGTAACAAATGCGTAATACGTGCATAACATATTGATATACTTAAACCTTTTTGTACATCTTCTCTTTGTTTTCCTTTTATTTTTCATTTTTATTTTATTATTTTTCTATGTTTATTAATATGTGAACAGTTAAAGGAAGAAATCGAATAGTATCTTAACATTTAGGTAATTTAGCCAATACTGTATTATATATTACAATATTCTATTATAAATGCCAGTAAATATATTACGCAGGGATTTCAGGCTTCTGGTTGCAACATGTCACTTAAAGTATAACATTAGTGGCAAACATGGGTAACGCTTCTAACAAGAGATTTTAAGCTTGCAACACGTCATGAGGGTAGATGAAATCCAATTTAGTTAGTGGATCGTAATTAGGCACTTAGAAGAGATGCTGTAGATATTCGCCACTGGTCCGTGCTAGTTCAGATACAAATTAAACTGAAAAATAACTTTTAAATTGTGTTATTAAGTTTCGTTTTTTTCTTTATCTTTGCTAAGTCTTGTTCAAGTGCTTTTATCTTGGAATTTTTTTTTGCAATTCTTCCTATTCTCCACAACGTTTCATAAATGTGGTAATTTTTTTATATTTAATTTGTTTGTAGGTAATTATTATTTAATAAGTTTATTGATTATTCTATTAAATCGCTCTAATACCTTCTCTGTGATTTACTGCATTTGAATGCTTTTTTTATGTTAAATATTTTCTTTATTAACGCGTTTTTGTAATTAGTTTCGGTTTCAATTACATCAACTTTCTTAAATTTGAAAGTATGTCTCTTTTCAAAACTAGGTTGTGTTAATGGCATTGATTTTGTTTCTTGTGATATTTATTATTGTATACTCTTTCGTATAATTGTTGTTCACAATTGTTGCAAAAAATTTTGTATATTACATATTGCTATGGATTTTTTTTTTTAAATATTTAAATATTTAAAATAAAATATTTTGTGAAGGGACTGTACATTATAAATTTTGCAAGGGAAAAACTGGATTTCCGGCGTAGAGATAGAGGTCAATTCGAGGAGACGTATTCTAGCTGTTAAACGAAGAGGTGCTGGCTTCGAGAGATATATTTAAATATATTTAATTAATTCGGTTATTTGATTGAAAGTGATTTATAGATGTATTAGAGATTTAAGTTCTCGAGACTTTAAGAGTTAAATTCTCGTATTTATTTGATGTTTAAATTGATTAAGCACCTTTCTTCGTAAGAGTCTCCATTAAATAGTTTTTGTAAGTATATAAAATTTTGATGACGTCATACAATATACAATTATATACAATTATAATAATAATAATTATATACAATTATATTTCTATTGTATTGAAACAAGTAGATAAGACATTTAATTATTAAGCATACAAATAATACAGTTTAGTATTAAGAGTCTTTGTTAATATTATAATTGAAAAGTTTGTTCGATTGGATTCAGGGTTTTTGTGCATGTCAATACACATGCGTAGTTTTTGTTCGTGGTTCAGTATCTGAGTATACAGTGTGGTTCTTCGGGAAGAATTTAATATTAAACTTGATTATTTTTAGATAAGTTTTGTTCGGAGTCACTAAAGAGGATGTTTTCCATTCATTTAGCTGTCAACTTTCAATGAATGTTTTTACCTCAAGTATTTTTGTATGATACAGCATCTTTATACATTGTAAAGATATATTTTTTTTAATTTTTTTAATTTTTGTATTAAATATTTATTTCATCTTTTAAACTGCGTTTGTTTTACTTACTCACTCCAATTTTGTTAAATATTAATTTTATATAAAATAAGTAAATAAATTTTTGTGAACATTTCACTGGCGCTCAACTTACATTTTAGACACGTATTTCCTAAGTGGAACCCGAGAAGTTACGAGGTCTCACATTTGAAAATTTACCGACTGAGAAACCTAGTTGGGAGAACTAGTTGTGGATGGTGGCGTGCTAAATTTTCAAACCACTATTCATAGCAATATGTAATAAACACAAATTTTCCCGCCTCCAGAGTTACCGCATGCAGAAGAATATTAAAATCTGATTTAAAATGTCGTGTTGCTGCAAGGAAGCCGTACTTAACTAATGAGCAGAAACAATCACGACTATTATTTGCTTTAAACTATAGTAATAATGATTTGAATTTTTGGATTAGGGTTATTTTTAGTGATGAGAAGACTTTTCAGTGGACTTACAATGGAAAAATCAAAGTCTATCGGCCACTGGGAACTCGTTTCCATGATGAATATAGTCGACCTAGAAGAACTTCTGGAAGATTCTCAGTTAATGTTTGGGCTTGGATCAGTTCTCAACTTTAGGAATGTGTTGGCGGCTTGAAAACAGTTTTAACGCGATTGCCTACCAAGATATTCTAGAATATACATTATAGAATATATGCTTCCAACCGTCAACCATATATTCGCCAATCCCGACTTTATACTTCAGCACGATAGTTGTCCGGTTCATACTGTTAGAATTATAAGTACTTGGCTAGGAACTAATAACATCGAGGTCTTGCAGTGGCCTACCAATAATCCGGACTTAAATACGATTGAGAATGTTTGGGGACTCATGTTTAAGATAATCAATAAATGAAATGCTCAACCAGAAAACGCCGAAGTATTGTGGCAATGGATTGAAGAAGCATGGGAGGAACTCGAGGAACTGACAAATAACGATGACTTAGGGCGTTCTTTAATAAATTCCATGCAAAGAAGACTGGCAGAAGTTATTGAAAGAAATGGTGGCCAAAAAAATATTACATTTATTTTTTGTTAAGTTATTTCTTAATTATTAATGTTTTCTTATTAAATCAAATCTATTGTTTACTTTCTTTCATTACTTCTTAATTCTATTAAATGATAGTAAATGTTTCATATTGTTAACAATCACCACTTTTAATGAAATCTAATTACAACTAACATGCTGAAATCCACAAATAAAACAACAAAAAAATTATCCCAGATTTATTTGAGCAAGTGGAATTAAGAGTACGTTATAAGAGTTGTCCCAGATTTATTTGAACAAAACTGTATATTGCACAGATCGATAACTGTTACGCAGTAAATATAATAATTACACTGGTCAACAATTATTTTTTTAGAAACTATGAACAATTTTCGTTTCTTTTATAGTCCTAACAACAAATTTATTCTGATATATCAGGTTTTGGAAAAAAAAGTAATGAAAAGTAAAAATAATATTAATTAGGTTTGTACTGCTGGGTTTATTAAATTTAGTTACACTAAAATGTTCATGTGTAAACCAGTCTTCTCAATACAAAACTGTCATTGCCAAAAACATGTCATCGCCTTCAATGTCGGAATCCTAGTGTCAGTCTAAAGCCTCAAATTTATGTCAGTAAATTTCGAGAAAATGCCCCACATACTACCAAAGAGATGAGCAGCACGGATTGTAACGGAGCTAGAGAACGAATGATCATTTGCATCAGTGGCAGATCATTTTAATATTGCCCGTAATACTGTATTCTTAATCAACAACAAATGGAAAGAAGAAAGAACGCTAGAGAGGGCAGGAGGATCAGCCAGACCGAGAGTTTCCATCCAGGAAGAAGATGTGACTCTTATAGAAAGACTGATAGAGGACCCATTTCGAACGGCAAAGCAAGCAAAAAGTTTGTCTCAGTTTCCAGAGAGTAAGACAACTGCCTTAAGAAAAATAGTAAAGTCTCCTTTAAAGTGCCGGGTTGCATCTATTTAAACAGAACTCACCCCACAACAAAAAAAATCTCGTTCGCTTTTTGCAACGAAAAAATTTTTCAAAAGCAAAATTAAAGTATACCGGCCAGACAATACCAGATTCGATCCACGGTATGTGAATCACTATCGAGGAGCTGGTCATTTCAGCGTCGATGTGTGGGGGTGGATTTCGTTAAGGGAAATGGAGGTAGTATAGAGAATCGACGGAAGATTTGTAGGTCAAATTTATCTGGAGATCTTGGAAAATGTCATGCTACCAAGTGTCGAATAGGTTTTTCCAGAAAATTATTTCGTCTTCCAACAAGGCAACTGTCCAGTCCACGTCAACGTCGATCGTCAACCGTCAACGGCGACGATACGACATCGGGCGTCACGGCGTCGGGCATCAGAACGTCGGGCTTCACGATGTCTATCGCCACACCGTCTAGTGCCACGACGTCAAGCGTCACGACGTCAACAAGATTAACAACGTCAACAAGGTCAATAACATTAACAACGTCAACAACGACATCAGCGACGTCAGCGAGGTCACCGACGTCAACGTTGACGGATTTAATATAAAGTGTTTACGGTAATAATACAATATAATAGTATGTAATATGCGAGAACGAATTGATATATAAGAGCCTTATAAAATAAGAATAAAAAAAGACAAAATAATGAAACCAGTCCCAAAATAAAGTATTTGTTGTACTACCAATATACATTAGTTATTTTCATAACGAGTACGGGAAGATAGCGATTCCGAAACGAAAGCATAAGTTTCGGAATTTCTTTCCGACGTTTTTCTTACAATCACTTAGAATTAAATTTTTTGTATGTTTTTTCAAGATTTGAATTTGCGATTCTGAACATGAGAATTAAGTTAATGGTTGCTATAGAACAAACATGTCAAACAAACAATAGTTTTGTGAAAAATTGTAGCATTTGTGAATTGTGGCGAGAAAATTGATAAATATTTGCGAGAATGAATCAATGGATGAAATCTGGAAAAATGTATGGAAACTACACCTGTCCCAACACGTGCAATTGCATGTGAGATGAGATTTAAATAATTATCAATCCTCGCATGCAATAAGTTCAATGAAAACTGGATTACCGACGATATTCAAGCAGCTGCCGACTCGGTAATACGCAACTTACTGCTAGAAAAATCGAGAACAAGATATGAGGAAACGTATGAAAAATTCATGAAATGGTGACGTTGTTGACGTTGACGCCGGACGTATTGAAAGCGAACGTAGTGACGTCGGACGCCGTGGCGCCGAACGTCGTGGCACCGCCAAACACCACGAAGCCAGGAGTCACGACGTCAAACGACACGACGCCAGGCGCCTCGATGCTAACAGCCGAGCGGTCAGATGCCGAGCGCCACGACGCAGTGTGCTACTACGCCGAGCTCCACGCCGCCGAGCGCCACGAAGCCAAGCGGCGCGACGCCAAGCGTCACGACGTAAAGCGTCACAGCGCCAAGCATCATGACGCCAAACATCACAGCGCCTAGCGTCACTACGCCAAGCGTAGCGGCGCTAAGCGTCTTGACGTCAAGCATTCGACGCAGCGACATCTGGCGTCAATACGTCCGGCGTCAATAACAAGTGTTAATTTGAAAAGTCAATCTAGTAGCTTGTGATTTACTGAGAATATTTTGAAGTATGTCGTAAATTAAAATTTACTACTTACCTACGAAGTCGTAGGTGACAGTTTCATACATACAAATAAATAACAAATGTTATTGACATTATCAAATGTCTTTTGGATTTACGTTTACGGAACAACAAACACATACTAATATATATGCGTCTTATTCTATCAAAATTTCAAAGTAACCTAGATTGACTTTTCAAATGAACACACGTTACATCCGGCTTCAACGTCAATGTCAACAATGTCTACAACATTAACAACGTCACCGGCGTCAACAACCTCGCCATTTCAAGAATTTTTCATACGTTTCCTCCTATCTTGTTCTCATCAACATCAATAGCGTCAACATCAACAACGTCACCATTTGATGAATTTTTCATACGTTTCCCCGTATCTTGTTCTCGAATTTTCTAGCAGTAAGTTGCGTGTTGCCCAGTCGGCAGCTGCTTAGACATCGTCGGCAATCTAGTTTTCATTGAACTTATTGCATTTGAAAATTTAAAATTATTTAAATCTCATCTCACATGCAATTGTCGTTTAATTTGTTGCGGTGTCTGCACGTTTCGGGACAGGTGTGGTTTTCATAAATTTTTCCAGTTTTCATCCATTGCAACTAATAACTTCTCACGTTCAAGAAAGCAAATTCAAATCGTGAAAAAAACTTACAGAAAATACAACTGCGACGATTCTAAGCGATTGTAGGAAAAACGTTGGATAGCAATACCGAAACTCATGCTTTCGTTTCCGAACCGTTTTTTTTTTACCGTACACGTTATGGAAATAACTAATGTACACTCTGTTCGTTTTCAGTTTGCAGTCACATGATCAATTTTCATTTATTTTTAGTAGTATGAATCTAGTCGATACTTTTGAGTCAAAAGAGGTTTAAGTATTTTATAAATATAAAATTGTTATTTCATTATCATATTTATTTGATATAAATACATAATGTTTTCTATTTATTTTCTAAATGTTTTTCCTGTTTAATCAATCGATGTTATTGACCAATGTAATGGTAATGAAATTGGAACGATGCCGTATGACATAACCTAAAATTTTTGAAGTATAAACACAGTAACTTTGGAAGTTTTAAATCTCAAATACGCATATAAAATAATATTCTTTAAAGAAGACAAAGGTACATGTAGAAAATGCAGCTTTTCATGTATTGTAAACAAATGCTTCACTTCTAGCATTAATCGCATTAAATAAATTTGGAATAAGAAATAATCTGGAAATTGCAGAAATCATACGAGAAGAAATTCACTAACATAAATGAATTACAAAGCAATTCAATATAACCAAAAAGTAGAACAGAAAGGTTGGGAAATAAGAAAATAGGAAGCTAAATTTTGATTGTTTCATATGTATAATCAAATTTTTTGCATTAGAAATTAAATAAATAAAAGCTCACCTTGATTATATTGGTATTATTATTTTCAAGAAAATTGTTAATAATAATTACACGAATAATTAATTTGTTTACGAAAACTATAGAGAACTATTAGTATTATGTATAAATTAATTATACAGTTCAATTATTACATTGCTACGCTAAGTAAAACCATTGAAGATATAAAAAAGATATAAATTATCATAACTGTTTGTTAAACTTGCTCATATAAAAACTATTCAACTTTATAAAATGCAGATACTTTAATCAATACAATAAATACAAAATAGCGAAATTGTATTATGTATTATTCTATTCTAGTGTTAACAGATATGGATGTGACTGCACAAGTGAGCGCTGATATTTTTTAATGTTATTCTGCATAAGACTATTAAAACCTGATTTTAAAATGCCATACAGCATACTAAACTCAATGAACAACAGTAGTGCAGTATGTGACAAAAGCTATTTTCTTTATCTTCGCAATTTATGTTGGTTGTATCTGCAAACTCTTGAGTTGTTCATATATTAACTGAGCATATTAGAAAATAGAAGTATGTAGAAATAGCAAATAATTCATCTAATTCATAATCGGTCTAATAAGAAATATTTATTTGAATAAAACATATTTACATGGAAGCTTAAATATAGAATCTTTCTAATACAATCATAAAAACACTATCATAGACAGAAAATAATGTTGTCTTGTACTAACATAAAATATGACACCTTTAGTTGCAATTACATATATTAATCTGAATCAGAGTCTGATTCTGTACTTGATTCTGTAACATTGATTATTACTGGATCTATATCCAAGTCTACCAAGCAGTTTTCTCTTTCATACCATTGTTTTATTAAATTATCAGTATGCCTTATGCAGTTACTCCATGTATTACTATCACATGTATGTAATGCCTCCTTCCACATTTCTTTCAGATAAATAAGAAATCTTAAAATATCAACGGAAAAATACAAACAAGAAGTAGAGCGCACTAAACATACCCTGTATATGTCGATAAATACGTATTTTCTTTTTTGACTAAAACAGTTGTCGGTATCTCATATTATACAAGTCATGCTAATATTATTTTTCTTTGTCTTTGCTACGAAGAAATTTCAAAGACGTATGTCTTGTATCAAATAACATACGTTTCAATTCTGAATATTTGTAGCTCAATATATCTGAAAAACAAAGTATATAGATTCTGTGTCTGAGATAGTATGACATAGTTAGTCATGTGACTGCAAACTGAAAATGAACAAAGTGTATATTGGTAGTACAAAAAATACTTTATTTCGAGACTGGTTTCATTATTTTGACTTTTCTTATTCTTATTTTATAAAGTTCTTATATATCAATCCGTTCTGGCATATTATATACTATATTGTATTGTAACTAGACTGCGGAACAGACGCTAACCTCTAATAAGTCATGCAGGCGCAGAGACAGAGTCGGTTTCGCTTAATAATAAGATTGAGGCAATATTCGCTGGTAGCCCTGATTTTAATGTCCTGAAAGGCTTTTGTAGTAATGTTCAAAATACGGAAATCGGTAGATATATTAAATTTAAATATTATTATTTCTATGGGCCACTCACTAGCTTTGACGTTGAGCGAAATTTTTCTATATTTAAAGACATACTGTGCAATAAAAGAACGCACTTTACAGAACAAAGTTTAGAATATACTGTAATAATTAATGTGAATAAAAAATGTTTACTATGGTGTGACGAAGCATTCACTTGAATTATAGGTGATATAATTAATTTCAAGTTTATACTTTATCAATATTTTGAATTTTTTCACTGTATAAAGTAAATGCAAAATATATTTCACACTCCATCTGTTTGCATTGAAAGATTGTACATTGTCGCCACCGATGAATCACACCCGATACGGGATAGCGTTGGTTCTGCAGTCTAATTATAACCGTAAAAATGTGAAATTAAATATGTCAACGTTGCTAGCGTCGCTGCTGACGTTGTTGACGTTGTTGACATCGTTGACGTTGTCGATATCGTTGACGTCATCGACGTCGTCGCAGTTGACGTTGACGTTGTTGACACCGGATGTCGTGATTCCGGACGTCGTGACGCCGGAAATTGGCGTGGCCGGGTTTAGCTAGTTTCTTATAAAATATTACACAAGCAAGTATTGCATTACCTCCCATACAAACTCTTCAAGCCACGCGCAGGCAAAGAGTCAAAGTTAATTCATAGAATTAAAAAGACAATTTTCTGAAATTAGTTATAGTATAGACCTCTTGTTAGATAATTTAAAAGAATGTGGATCAAATTCTACCGTTACATATTCTCCAGAAAGAGACCCCGTAGCAATAATCGAAATTGGATATTTGTTATACAAGTTGTCCTTGATGGTGTCCTAAAGAGACAACATTTGATAAATAGAAAGATGTAATTATGTAAAATATAAATCCAGAATATTGTGACTCAAATACGACGCGAACCCCGAAATAAAAAATACACCGAAAATTATATTACTTGACGCCTATGAATTCAAAATATTCAGAATGTGTATGAATAATAAATACCTCACATACACATACACTATAGCGTATGTTTACATAGGTATCAGCTGGATGAGATGGACAATAACAAAACTATTACACAGGCCTACAAAAAATTTTTTTTTTGTGCATCTCTGTTTGTTTGAATTGTCGATAAAGTAGGTAATGTACAGTATATTGACATACGTCATTTTAACTCATCAGCTCTAGTTTACCTACTACCCTCATTGTGAATTGTTGTCGGTCTTGTTATGGTCTTGTTCGTAACTAGTCATTATTACAATATCATCGATAAAGTTTGTGTTACTATTTCATTATGGCTAGTACGTCCAGACGTTGTGTTAACGATCCTGATATATTTTGTTATGTTTGTGGTGAATACATACTGAAAAATCAGCGTAAATCGATTACAAACACAGTGCGTCGTTTGTATTTTGCTTACTTCGGTATTGAAATTCTACACCAAGATAAAGTGTGGGTGCCTCATAGTGTTTGTAAAATATGCGTTGAACATTTGCGACAATGGGAGAGAGGGAAACGTAAGTCTTTGAAGTTTGGAGTGCCTATGATATGGCGAGAACAAAAAAATCATTATGACGACTGTTACTTTTGTATGATTAATATAGTGGGCATCAACAAAAACAATCGCCATAAATGGAAATACCCCAATATTTCTTCAGTACAAAGACCTGTTCCTCATTCAGAAAATGTTCCAATACCAACTTTTCACCAGGGAGAGGGAAAGTTATTGAAGTTTTTTTCATCTGATGAAAATTTTGTGTATTGCTGTAATGTGAGTGGTTTCCTGGCTTTCATGGGTTTAACGATCTATCAGCCCAATGAATGGCGTCTCTTTATTGACAGTAGTAAACGAAGTCTAAAAGCAGTTCTTCTACATAATGGAAATAAATATGCTCCCGTTCCAATTGCTCACTCAGCATGTGTAAAAGAAGAATATGAGGTAACTTCAAATCATTTACAAAAAATAAAATATATTGAACATAACTGGGTGATCTGCGTCGACTTGAAGATGGTTAATTTTTTATTGGGTCAACAGAGTGGTTATACTAAATACCCATGTTTTATTTGTCTCTGGGACAGTCGAGCTAAATCACGTCATTGGACTGCAAAAAATTGGCCTGTGAGAGATGCTCTTGTTGTTGGGGAAAGAAATGTTATAAATGAACCCATAGTTTCAAGAGGAAAAAATCATTCTTCCGCCATTGCATATAAAATTATAGCTAATGAAGCAATTTGTTAAGGCTGTCGATAGAAATGGTCAATGTTTCCAGTTTATTTCTCACAAATTTCCTGGTTTAAGTACTGAAAAACTAAAAGCAGGTATCTTTGATGGACCTCAAATACGTAAATGGATGAAAGACACAACTAATTTTGAGACTTGTATGAATGATGTGGAGAGGCTTGCCTGGCAATCTTTTGTAGCAGTTGCACAATATTTTCTCGGAAATCATAAGGCTGACAACTATGTAGAACTGGTAGAGGAAATGCTGGTGCGATTCAAAGATTTAGGCTGTAATATGAGTATAAAATTACACTATCTCAATAGTCATCTACATCATTTCCAACACAATTTAGGAGATCTAAGCGAAGAACAAGGGGAACGTTTCCACCAAGACCTAAAAACAATGGAGAATAGATACCAAGGAAGGTGGGACAGTCATATGATGGCTGACTATTGCTGGGGAATCATGCGAGATTGCCCGAGTCTGTTTCATTCTAGAAAATCACTCAAAAGCCAATTTCTTGATGTTTAATGTCAATAAAATGTATATTTTTTCGTGAATTGTGTTTTTTTTTTCTCGGGAACTAGAGCTGATGGAAGAAAACGGGTAACATTTTTGATATCGCCATGTAAGACATACTTAAAATCGGGTCTAAAATCTCCAGAACCAAAATGGTTGTAGGCCAGTGATTATTTTTGTTATTGTCGGTCAACTTCGTCTGTGATACTTTTTATAATGCAAAGGGGTGTGACAATTTTTTTTTAAATATCTTTGTCATTTTTTTTTCTCGCTTATGAGTGGGAATTTTGGGAAAATATTTTAATTTATATTCTATATAATTTCATCTTTCCATTTTTCATACGTTGTCTTTTTATTTCAAGGACACCTGTATACTAGCATATAATAGCTGTGTGATAAAATATTGAATATTGCATTTTAACCTTAAACTAATTTAGAATACAAAATTATAAAAATCGCATTTTTTGACAAATATTATTCATTTTAAACGTCATTTCACATTTTCACGATGCCAAGACGTCATTTAAATAAAGAAACTTTTGATTTAATTGCGTTATTGCATCAGCGAGGGCAATCTGGAGCAGAAATTGCCGCAATTTTTAATGTGTCTCCAAGTGTTATTAGTAGGGCTCTAACAAGATTCCAGCAGGTAGGATCTGCAAGGAGAAGACCCGGTAGTGGATCTGAGAGTAAAACAAATCAGAGACAAGACCGCTACATACGAATTCAGACAAGGATGAATCCGTTTAGAAGTGCTGTATGGTTGCAAACACAGTTACGTGCCGCCACTGGAGTTAGAGTTTCGGATCAAACCATCAGAAACCGTCTGAGGGAAATGGATCTTCATAGCTGCAGGCCTGTGAGACGCCCAAAATTAACTAATGCCAATAGAATGGCTAGAAGAACTTGGGTTAACAAACGACTAGCAGAAAATTTTCAATGGGAGCATGGTTTATACACCGATGAATCCAGATTCTGCTTATTTAGTGATAATCGTAGAGTAAGGGTCTGTAGAACTCGAGGAGAGCGTTATAGACGCGAGTTTACAAAAGCTCTGGTGCCTTTTGGCGGCGGTGGTATCATGGTGTGGGCGGGCATTAGTTTGAATGGACGTACGAACCTCCATCTCTTTGAAAACAATGTCAATGGACACATATACAGAGATGACATTATTCAGCTTAATTAATAATTAATATGTGGTAATAATTAATATGTGGCCGACTTTCGCGAGGCTGTGGATGAAAGCATGGTTTTTATTGATGATAATGCAAGACCTCATCGTGCACAAATTGTAATGCAAGCAATAAATGACCTCCATATTAACCATCACCTTTACCACCAACGTCTCTCGACTTGAATCCAATTGAGCACATTTGGGACAGACTTCAAGAACAGCTCAACGAACATAATCCACCCCCAGTTAACGTGCAACACTTGCGGGAAATTTTACCGCTGCGTTGGAGAAGAGTGTCACAAGAACACATTAATAATTGCATTATGAGTATGCCCCGAAGATGTACAGCTGTGAGAGATGTCCGTGGCCATTATACACGATTTTAGAATTAATTGTTACAGAAAAATGTTTATTTTAGCTATTGTTAAAAATGTTGCTTATTTTATTTTTGATCATTTCTTAGTAATCTAACGATTTTTCTGAATAAATATACTTGAAAATTTTAAATTGTTGTGTACAATTATGTATCTAATATAATACACTACAACTATTTACCCATACTATCTAAAAAATACAAAAAAGTAAAAATTCCTTATTCATTTTTGAGTAGTTTAGTTCGACATATCTATAGAATCTATTTCTGTTTTCGTTCTATGTATTTTTTTCTATTTCCATAATTTATATTAATATGAACTATAATTGTGATTGTAAGGTGTTTGCTTTAGCACTCGTTGGATGCGTTAAAAATATCACGTAATCAAATTGAAGATATAAATCTCTGATATGAAAGTTTTTTTTAAAGAAAATTGAATTTTCAAACTTCTAAGCTTCATATTCCTACCTTTTCCTTGTTTTCTCTTATAAAAAATTAATTAATTTTATTCAAAATTCAAATCAAATATATTTTCTTTGAAAACGTTAGAAAGTTTAATATATCTAATTATTATATAAATTTTTAACAAAAAACTCTTAATTTACTATAAATAAACTGTGTTATATAAACTAATATATTGTTAAATTCAAAACTTACACATTATTTTACAGCCTGGTCTAATTAATAATCTTCTTTTCCAATTTGCTTAATTGTCACTACCTTGTCAAACTTCAGTATTAGTTCTTCAATTCATTAATATTTGACTTAACCTTCATCTTCCATAGTTATAATAATCTTAATTGTCCTTTCTTATTCAATTTTAATAATCCTTTAATAAAGAATTGCTGAAAAAAAAACAAGTCAATCAACGGGAGGAAACGTACAGACGCGTTTCGTTCTAGTTGGAACTTTTCAATGCACGGCATTCCTCGAAGACGGACATTGCTTTTCATTTCTATACTTTCTGTATATATAGTTAACATTTGGAACTTACTGCAAGTGAGAATTAATGAATATTAAATCTCATTCTTACATGTAAATGTCGACTTATGTGATGCGTTCATTACTACAATCCGACAATCTAAGTTTGTACCAGTATGCAGAACACACCCTTTCGCGACAACGAACTTCCTGGTAATTAGGTTAATTAAGAATTGCTGAAAAAAACAAGTCAATCAACGGGAGGAAACGTACAGACGCGTTTCGTTCTAGTTGGAACTTTTCAATGCACGGCATTCCTCGAAGACGGACATTGCTTTTCATTTCTATACTTTCTGTATATATAGTTAACATTTGGAACTTACTGCAAGTGAGAATTAATGAATATTAAATCTCATTCTTACATGTAAATGTCGACTTATGTGATGCGTTCATTACTACAATCCGACAATCTAAGTTTGTACCAGTATGCAGAACACACCCTTTCGCGACAACGAACTTCCTGTTCTGCATACTGGTACAAACTTAGATTGTCGGATTGTAGTAATGAACGCATCACATAAGTCGACATTTACATGTAAGAATGAGATTTAATATTCATTAATTCTCACTTGCAGTAAGTTCCAAATGTTAACTATATATACAGAAAGTATAGAAATGAAAAGCAATGTCCGTCTTCGAGGAATGCCGTGCATTGAAAAGTTCCAACTAGAACGAAACGCGTCTGTACGTTTCCTCCCGTTGATTGACTTGTTTTTTTCAGCAATTCTTAATTAACCTAATTACCAGGAAGTTCGTTGTCGCGAAAGGGTGTGTTCTGCATACTGGTACAAACTTAGATTGTCGGATTGTAGTAATGAACGCATCACATAAGTCGACATTTACATGTAAGAATGAGATTTAATATTCATTAATTCTCACTTGCAGTAAGTTCCAAATGTTAACTATATATACAGAAAGTATAGAAATGAAAAGCAATGTCCGTCTTCGAGGAATGCCGTGCATTGAAAAGTTCCAACTAGAACGAAACGCGTCTGTACGTTTCCTCCCGTTGATTGACTTGTTTTTTTCAGCAATTCTTAATTAACCTAATTACCAGGAAGTTCGTTGTCGCGAAAGGGTGTGTTCTGCATACTGGTACAAACTTAGATTGTCGGATTGTAGTAATGAACGCATCACATAAGTCGACATTTACATGTAAGAATGAGATTTAATATTCATTAATTCTCACTTGCAGTAAGTTCCAAATGTTAACTATATATACAGAAAGTATAGAAATGAAAAGCAATGTCCGTCTTCGAGGAATGCCGTGCATTGAAAAGTTCCAACTAGAACGAAACGCGTCTGTACGTTTCCTCCCGTTGATTGACTTGTTTTTTTCAGCAATTCTTAATTAACCTAATTACCAGGAAGTTCGTTGTCGCGAAAGGGTGTGTTCTGCATACTGGTACAAACTTAGATTGTCGGATTGTAGTAATGAACGCATCACATAAGTCGACATTTACATGTAAGAATGAGATTTAATATTCATTAATTCTCACTTGCAGTAAGTTCCAAATGTTAACTATATATACAGAAAGTATAGAAATGAAAAGCAATGTCCGTCTTCGAGGAATGCCGTGCATTGAAAAGTTCCAACTAGAACGAAACGCGTCTGTACGTTTCCTCCCGTTGATTGACTTGTTTTTTTCAGCAATTCTTAATTAACCTAATTACCAGGAAGTTCGTTGTCGCGAAAGGGTGTGTTCTGCATACTGGTACAAACTTAGATTGTCGGATTGTAGTAATGAACGCATCACATAAGTCGACATTTACATGTAAGAATGAGATTTAATATTCATTAATTCTCACTTGCAGTAAGTTCCAAATGTTAACTATATATACAGAAAGTATAGAAATGAAAAGCAATGTCCGTCTTCGAGGAATGCCGTGCATTGAAAAGTTCCAACTAGAACGAAACGCGTCTGTACGTTTCCTCCCGTTGATTGACTTGTTTTTTTCAGCAATTCTTAATTAACCTAATTACCAGGAAGTTCGTTGTCGCGAAAGGGTGTGTTCTGCATACTGGTACAAACTTAGATTGTCGGATTGTAGTAATGAACGCATCACATAAGTCGACATTTACATGTAAGAATGAGATTTAATATTCATTAATTCTCACTTGCAGTAAGTTCCAAATCCTTTAATAATTCATTTTGAATTCTTCAACAGTCTTTAGTATCCGCTTTATTAATCTTCTTATATTTATATTTTTACAATTTAGTATAACTAAAAAAAATCTATAACTATAGGACAATCGCCCAACACATGCAGTAGCAAATTTAAGCAACGTTGTAGGACTAATACGTTATATATCCAATTGCAATTGGTTAATTCAGGGAGACCGCTCACAATAGTGTATAAATCGAACGTTGTTGACATCTATTGGCATTTTGACTATTTCATTCATTTCGTTTATAAATTATATATTATCTATTTTATTTCATAAACCATTTTTTCTGAAGACTATTTAGATATTGTAATGATATTGCATATGAAGAAAAACATGGTTAAAGCAGAATTGTTAGCATTAATAAAAAAAATTACCTGACCTTCAAAATATGCTGTTGATGAACTAATAGAAAATACTAACAGAAAGGTATTAAGACTCCCCCTTCATCACTGTGAATTGAATGAACCGATGGACCTAATACGTTTAAATTAGCAGACGTGAGAGTATTATTTTGTGTTAAAAATTGGCAAAATGCTATTAAAATGTTATTCAGACAGACAAGAAAATGTGGGAACTTGACAATTTCATAGATATACACATTGAGCCGTTAAACATTACAACTAATGATGATTCGTCTACATCATATAATAGTGAAGAAGATACCTACTTTTTAAAGATGATATTCCAATGTACAGTCATGGCCAGATAAATATAGTACAACTTTAAATTTCATATATGTAATAAATTTGATATATTATTATTGTAAGACGAGCTTCAGCTTAAGCTACTTGTCATAATAAAATCGAATGTCAGATCATACTGGAATATATTTACTTTATTATTGTTTGAGTTAAGAAATATAAGTTAAAAGTATAATAATAAGTTAAATTTAAATTTAAAATTGAATTAAGGAATACGAAAAATAACTTTAATAATAAAAATTTTTTAACAAAAAGCTAATATTTTGTTGGACCGCCATCAGCATCAATTACTGCCCTTAATCTTCTAGGCATGGAAGCCACCAAACTTCTAATATAATTTGGTTTGTGAATGAGAGATTTCCAAGCATTTTGAATTGCTTCCCACAATTGGTCCTGATTTTTAAATTTTATATGTAACATACTTTTGGTCATCTCGGCCCATACGTTTTCTATTGGGTTCATGTCCACTCTTGGCACTCCATTGCAAAATCTCAATGTTATGCTCTTCCATCCATCGCGACACTATGTTTGCACTATGAACTGGGCAATTGTCATGCTGATATATAAAAATGTTTTCAGGATACACATGTTGGACTGATGGTAACATAAGATTTTCCAAAATATGAATATTAACATTTGAAATTAGCATAAGAAACTAACTTTAAAAACGTACATTTTCAAAATTTAAACGTTTTAAAATATCGAACTCTACAGATACGCAATGAGATATTTTAATAAGAGAATGCGCACTTTTTCAATTAAACGTTTTTTATTTTTTTATTAAATCATAACATTAATTAAAAATAAGTAATTACCCGGCATTTCAGATTAGTATTTATGACTTTATGCTCGTGCACGTATATTTTAATTACATTTTTTCACGGAAAATTAAATGTAAATGTAAAACACAGATGGTACTGTGTGGAACGAGAAAAATATCTGCCAATGAACACACACGTTCACGTCACCGATATAAAGAATCACCTCAATCATAAAGGCTAAACGAAAGAGGTTAATTGCATGGTGATATTTTTAAATAAGATTCCGAGCTGCGACCGTGTCGAAATGGCATAAATTTATTTACGTATGTAAGTATATCAATATGAAAAACTACTTATGGACTACATTAACGTCTTCTTTTAGATTTGTATTAGGAAAATATACAAGTACATAGGTACAGTATATGCATCCATACTTAGCGTTTAAATATGTTGGTTTCACAGTGGCGTAACAATTCTTCTACAATTACTCAGATGTTCTGACTATAGGTCGTTTTAATGGCTTATTTCGGAAGCGTGGGTATGTTAATCCTTCTGAATTTGAACAGTTAAATATCTTCGCGTAGATCAGAATTATTGTCAAGTCGAAATTATTTTGATCCGTCGTTCTACAGAAATTATTAGAAATAATCTTGGATTACACGCAAGAATTTATTATTATTATGGACGACTGTTAAATTAGATAATATAAATCAGAAATTCCAACAATATCAACGAGAATGTATTTTTTATGTAAATGCGGAAAAGATAAACATTGATTTAAAATTGCTGTTTCCAAAAATACCATATAAAATATGTACCTAAACAATCGATTTTTCATCACTTGCGGTCTGGCCTGTTTCATGAAACTGTTAGGGACATTTTCTAAATTATTTTTATGACGCTAAATGGTACATACGAACCTAGATTAGGGTTGCCTGGTAAAAACAAAATCCATTTAAGAAACATTTCTATTGTTCCATATAAAAGATAACTTACCTAACATCAACTGGAAAATACAGTAATACAAAAATATTAAGAACACATGGATATACACAATGCATACTTATTTCGCTCTTTTATATGATATATTATTGTTTAGTGACTTTCTAGACAAAATTAAGACGCCATACGGCGTCTCAATTCTGGTCAGATTGGTCAGTCTAAAATCCGCCATTTTTTGCTAATTTCTTCGTAACTTGAATATAAAAGTAGTCATAACTAACAATTTATTTTGCATTTTATTTGCTGTGAGCATCGTTTCTCAACCTGGGGATGGCGATCCCCAAGGGGGTGGGGTCATGGTATTATTAAAGGAGGATCGCGATATACCATAAACAATAATGAAAAATCATTTTATAAGAAAAAAATCATTTATTATAAACGGTTAACTGAAAATAAGTACATATGTAAAGAAAAGAAATTAATGTAATGGTTGCATTTGCTTTTTATTTCAAAGTTTCTCCATACGTAGATCTACGTTAGAAACACACAAAAGCAGATTGTTTTCGAGCGAGAAGAGACGATTCCTGTATTTAGTTTTAGCGCAACAATAGACAAAAAACCATTTTCACAGATATAAGACGTGGCGAAAGGGATTAATAATTTCAGAATAATTTAAACATACATGAGTGGGTAAAACCCCACCAGTTTTGTATAATACAAAGGTATTTTTATGTATATTTATACAAAGGTATTAATAGTGAACCTGTATTTGTGTTCTTCACACCAGATTTTTAATAATAATTATATTATTAAAAATACCTTTGGATTAATATTTTCAATGCTTCTATGACATTAAATTTCCATATTCATTTCGACGAGCAAGTCGAAACGTATTTAAATTTTCAGATGTAAATTGCAATTGTAGCGTTTTGTCGGCAAACATTCGATGACCTGGTCGCGAATCTCAACTAGTAACTTAGCAGCGGCAACAACGTTTTCACTAAACGGATTCAGTACCTTCGAGAAAAAATTCTTATCTTCCTGGAAAGACTCAGTCAACTGAGTTTTTAGCTCACGCAAATGCATCTTCATGCGATAAAAAGCTATGTAGCTTTTTATCGCTGTCAAAGTGACAAAAATGTCACCAACGAATGGGCATTTTTATATAGGAGTTAATTTAAGTAAAACCACAAGAGCTTTTTTTTTATCGGATAAATTTCTCTTTGTAACGAAATTATTTTGCCAATCAGTAATTTGACGAGAAAAACTTACATAAAAAAATCGCGAGACCGAAAGGTCGAGCGATTTTTTCTAATGTAAGTTTTTCGAGCGAAATTACTGATTGGAAAAATATTGAGTTAAAAAGAAATTTATCCGATTGAAAGAAAAGCTCGAGTGTTTTTTGGCAAGATAAATTAACGACATGAATAAAACTTTTTAAATTTTCTCCATATTGACGATTTTGTATTTCTTGTGTATTGCGGTATTAATCTTTTGATATTTGTTGAAATTTCCCCAAACCGACTCGTACATTTTACGTTCAACGATACTTAATAGTTATTACCTGTCAGCTGCCAAAATAAATTAAGTGATGCAGGGCTACTAGATATGTAATTCAATTTTGAGGAAGAAGCATTTTTATCGGAGGAAGAAGCATTTTTATCGGTGATAAAAAGCTATGTAGCTTTTTATCGCTGTCAAAGTGACAAAAATGTCACCATCGAATGGGCATTTTTATATAGGAGTTAATTTATCACTGTAAATATGAAATTTTTACTAAGATAGTGTAAATTAACTTAAAAATATAAAAACAGAAATAAAGTTTTATTTTCAGGTGGAAACTAATTTAAGATAGAAAATATTCATTAAATCACGGCAATTTTTTTACAAGATACGAATTATAGATTCAACATCAGTAAGTATACAGGGTGATTTTAAATATATGCGACAAATTTTATGGGCTGATTCCTATGGTTATATTGATCATAAAAGTTCATATGAATGTATATATTAAACGGCTTAGTTTTAAAGTTACGGGATGTTTAATAGTAAATTAAAAGGTCATACAATAAAACGTACCAATACAACAAAATTAACTTATGAAAATGATCGCCTCCAACTGCAATGCAAGCTTCTATTCCTCGTTGCACTGATTGGCGTTTCGAATTGTCTCAAACGCTGCCACAATACGAAAAATCATAATTAGAGTAGACTATGTAAATTTTTGGATTAGTACTTTAGCTACTTCAACATAATGATATTCATTACTTGACATTTTATTGTAAACAGCCATGCATTCTGGAATTCAATATTTCCACTCGCCATTTACTTTCACACCTGTACAAAGAAGCATTCGATAATTTTTCTGCTCTGTGTTGAATACCAGTTTTTCAATTTAATGTAATTTAATAAAAGTTTCGAAAAATTTGACATAAACGTTCAGATTGAATGTCAAGTAATCAATATCATTATGTGGAAGTGATTAAAGTAACAATCCAAAATATTTACATAGTCTACTCTAATAATGATTTTTCTCGATGCACGTTAGTAACGAGCCATCAATAAAATTCATAATTGGAGTAGACTGTGAAATTGGGTTGGTACTTTAGCCACTTCCACATAATGACACATTACTTGATGCTTGACAGTTTCATTTGGTTTCATTGTAAAAAAAAGGTTATGGCATTGAAATGATACTAAAACAAAAAAGAAAACAAATAATTTATTTAATATCGAAATCATAATCAAAATTTACATATAGCTACAGAAGTTGTTGAAAATGTTATCCATTTACACATTACACGTTACACATTTTCAATTCCATTTCATTAAACAATATGTGGATAACCTCATCTGTTGCATTCCAAACGACAAAATCAACACCACCTTAGAGGTATTTAATATCTACAACAACAAATTGCAGTTCACGGTCGAGACGGAGCACAATAAAGCAATACCTTCTTTGGACACACTAATCATAGACGACAATAGTATCCTGGGACTGATCCCTAGACCAAATGTTGTTGGTTAAAATTTTATTTTTATGCAAGATAATGCTAGGCCACACGTCGCTCAAATCGTTACTGATTATCTTGATGATCACAATTTTGGTAAAATCGAGTGGTCCGCATGCAGCGTAGACATGAATCCAATCCAACATGTTTGGGGTCAATTAGGGAAGCGTGTTGAACAGTTGGCACAGGCCTTAATTCAAGAATGGGACAATTTTCCCTAAGTCGCTTTGCACAGCATTATTTGTAGCTTGTCACTAGATATTAAGTTTACAATTTGTACAAATTAGCCAAGTTGTCAGACTTTTTTTAATTTGATTTGATTTCAACCACTTTGCTTTTGTACATATTAGTACATAAAAGTTAGTAGTAGGTTGTTACAGTGTTTTAATTTGTTCAAATTGGTTCAAGAAATAATGGATCATTATATATTTCAAGTTTCATCCAAATCTCTTAAAATATAAGAAAAATATCGAAGCTCAAAAAGTGATTACTTTTATTTTTTTGAGTAATGTATATTATTATCAGAGACCGGACACATCGCGTTGAAATGACATCGCCATTACGACGGACGATATAAATAGTCTACAACATTTGTAAGTAAATCACGCAGTTATTGAATGCAGTATTGATCTGGCTAGCGCGCACATCTGTTTTCATCGAAAATTGCGACGTTTCTTGTTAGATATTTACAGTTAAATTTCTGTTTTCATGGGCGTAGATAGAAGCCTGTGTAGTTTTAATAATTTAGTCTATTTAGATTATATTTCGTAAGATAAATAAAGTGCTGCGAGTTAGCTTCTTGTTTTAATAGTTTTAACTGTTAATTACATCGTAATTTTTATGATCCTGTTTAATATCGTCCGATTGAATCTACTTCTCCCAATTATTTCGACGTAAATGTCCAGTGAATTTAGATAAGTTTCAATAACTTACGCATACATTTTTAGTTTTCATTTATTTAGATCTAGAGCATTGTTTCAGTTACTTTTTCAGATATGATATGGAAGAACGTCGAGAACGGCATCGTAAAACAATGGCGAGTTGGATTGACGGTCATACTGCTTGTATGTTCATTGTCAGTGATTCCGAAATTTATTGCAAAATCTGTAAAATATTGTTAAAAAATTCCATGAAATCGTACGTACGTCAGTTAGCATCGTAAACACATGCACAGAAATTGTAACCGTTGGAATCTGACAATTTTAACGAAGAACTCTGTTAAACTTTTATGGCAGCTAATATTCCATTAAATAAACTTAACAATCCCACTTTAAAAATATTTCTCCAAAAATATACTGGTCGAAATGTTCCTGATGAATCCACCTTACGCAAATATTATGTTTCTAAGTGCTATACGAAAGCAGTAGAACGCATTGTGTGGTAAATGTTGTAGCTGGTGTACTACATCCAACTATTCCATATAACGCATATGTAATAGCAACAAAAGTTATAAATACAGTAGATGCGGAAACAGTTGCCAAAACCATTAACGAGAATATTCAAAAAATACTTCATTCGGATGACAGGTACATACAAAAGGTACTTTAATTTGTAAGTGACAGTGCTGCATATAACAAGTGTTCATTTGAAAAGTCAATCTAGTAGCATGTGATTTACTGAGAACATTTTGAAGTATGTCGTAAATTAAAATTTACTACTTAACCTACGAAGTCGTATATTTTGACAGTTTAATACATACAAATAAATAACAAATAATAGGTATTTATTGAAAACTATAACAAATGTTGAAAATGTTGTGAAAGCCATTTTAAAACTGAGAAGCAATTTATTTAAACCAGAATCGACGCACGATTATGTTATGCACTAACTGATATTTGTGATTGACATTATCAAATGTCATTTGGATTTACGTTTACGGAACAACAAACACATACTAATATATATGCGTCTTATTCTATCAAAATTTCAAAGTAACCTAGATTGAATTTTCAAATGAACACACGTTATGTTAAAAACAGGCAGGCTATTAAAGGAAACATATCCTAATATGTTGCATATTACTTGTGTAGCACATGCTCTCCACAGAATCTGTGAATATATTAGAGACACCTTTCCAGAAGTTGATAGACATGTATCCGCTTTTAAAAAAGTTTTCAGCACCATTTAGAGTAGCTCTTTACGGGAAAAACTGTTTGTCACTGTCTCCCTCTCCAGTAATAACTAGATGAAGAAACTAGACATGGTTGGAAGCTACTAGTCTTTATGCAGAGAATTTCGAAAGTTGACAAAATTTCGTTGCAGGTTTAAATGACGATGCTCGGAGTATTTCTAAGTGCAAGGAACTAACACAAATTCCACATTTAAAAAATCAGTTATACTTTCTTCAGGAACACTTTGGAAATTTGCCAAAACTAATCACTTATTGTGAAAATCGAAATCTCAAATTAAATTATAGTTTTACGCCATTAGATGTGGCTATTAATAATTTGAAAAGTATTACAAGTGACTTCGGATGTGGCCTTCGG
Organism: Melolontha melolontha; assembly: GCA_935421215.2. Taxonomy (NCBI): domain Eukaryota; kingdom Metazoa; phylum Arthropoda; class Insecta; order Coleoptera; family Scarabaeidae; genus Melolontha; species Melolontha melolontha. The sequence continues at coordinate 50,425,162 of OW285235.1, read as the reverse complement.
CAAAAGTTAAATGCAGTGTTTAATAGAAATCCAGATTTAATAATAATAATAATAATAATAATAATAATAATAATAATAATCCAGTTGCTACGTAGAAAGGACGTTTTCTATTTATAAGGATGTAAATCATTCAAAGAGAACAAATTTTGCACAAGAGAACCTTAAGAAAGTATTGCTAGTAAATATTAATACTCATTTACTCAAATTGAACTACAAAATGAACAAATGTATTCCGTATTTTGTAGCCGTATATATACCCGTTTTATTATTATAAGTAGAGTGGACCAATTCGGAGAGAAAGCAGAGGCGTGACTAACGAATTGGTTCCCGCGTGCCCCATCGCACATACGATTACTTAGTATGTTGTTCACGGTCATCGTGGAAAGTCGTCAGGAAAGTGTATTCTGTGTATTTAATAATGTTGAAGGAGCGTACAGTAAAAAACGCGCTATCATCAAAGTTAGTCAATAGGTTTATTGAGAACCATCCTAGTTTATCTTACAATGGGGTAAATGTAAAATGTTTAGTGTGCAATATATATATAAACCATTTAACAAAATCACGTGCATGGCGCAAGACATAAAGATAGAGGTACACTGGTGCCGATACAAAATACGAAGTGTTCTTATTTGATTTGTGTACAATGATGAGAAATAACTTTGGAGACGCACCTTATGTTAACAATATTTCATCGCGCTTCTCCAGATTTTCAAGTCACGGAAAACGCATAAGACGGTAAGTTTTTTTTTAATCATCTAATTACATACATTTTAGATTTTATTTTTTATACGTATCATCGAGAACGTTTCATAATCTAGAACAACCGTCTTACATTTTTTTTGTATCTAACATAATAACAGCACCGTTCGTGATAGTATATCTCTAGATATTAATAATGTTTCGCATGCGGGAACCAATTCGTTAGTCACGCCTCTGCTTTCGCTCCGAATTAGTCCACTCTAATTAAAAGTATAATTATATAAATAAAATTAAAAACTTTAAAAATACAAATGTTCAATAGTACACTCGTAGGCGATGAGTCATCAACCTCTCGCGTCCGGTCTCTAATTATTATGTCACTAAACAATCAAATTCATCTTTATTCTTAGTATTTTGGTAAGCGATTGTTCATATATACTTTGCACGCTTCTAGCATTCACACACATTGACAAAAGATTCCAGAAAAATGCCAGTATGTGCAGTAAGTAAGTATAGTCAACTGCAGACATACACACAAATGCATGTAGATACATACACACACGCACACATGTGACATAGAGAAAAGACTGGTCCGTGATCATACTTAAACACATGTACTGACTGTACTGAATTGAAATTTATATATTAAAGTCGATCCCTCTGCGGCCTTGACAACGAGACGCTCTACAAATAAAAACTCACTGATTGTATCTATCCCCCCAAGGTTTCTTGTAAATGCGGTAAGTAGGGGTTGCGTACGGACTATACTCGCTTGTCCGTCTCTTTCTCTCGCCTTGGTCTTCTTCGGTTCCGCTAACGAGAACGACGCGTTGTTGTGACAAAACGTAACATAAGAAGATCAGGCACACAACCACGATCTACGGAGACCGCGGGTGCATGAAAACGTAATTATTTCGGGTACGACAGTAGTTTTTTTTTTTCAATATACTTACTACCTATATTCACTTCTTTCGTCGGTCGTGTTGTGTAAGTATACAGACTAACGGGTAGTACGCTACGTTTGTTGTTCGAAGGACAATAAACCCACACAAAGGAACAATTCACACCACGCTCGATGAACAATTTGTAGTTGAATAACAATTCCGCGGAGTCAGAGCCGCTAAAGGAATGCATTTCTTCGGCGCTCCAAGTGAAAACGACCACATTTATCCAAGTGTAAAAATAATTATAAATATGTATGGAGGATTTGTTCTGGTGGTACTTTATCAATAACATTGAATTTCACGAATGCATACATAATCTTAACAATCGTATTTTCAAATTTAAAATAGTGCATTTCGCAATACTAAGAGTTAAGGAAATCCAAGAACCGGAACAGTTTCTTTTGCAAATACAAAAAATTTTAAAATAGTCACTCATAACAACAGTATATTATTTATTAGTTTGAATTTTCGCTTGACTCTTGATGAAACATATTAATGCTGCATTCACATTTAACTTAAGGCAGAATATTGGTGCATTTAGAAAGGGTATTGTGGTTGGTAGAAAAAGAACGCTTTGGAATAGCGGAGAAATTGACTCGAATGGTGTCACAAAGATGAAACACATGGCAACATTACATTATTTTTTCCAAACAAAACAAAGACGCATAACCTTACTTTGCAAGTATGCGACATTTCAAAAAAATATTTATTATTAAACAATTTAGTTACAATTGAAACAGACATGTAATATACATATCTGTAACTGTACACATGGACAATACACCTCGTATTTTCAGCATTTACTTCTGCTTAAGACACGTGTTTCTGCCATCTAGGCGTCATCAGTCAAGCTAGTGAAGCAATGTATACAAAATAATACAGATCTGTTAAACAACAGATTTGTATCTGTATATACATTTACACTGAAATCGCCTACAAGATAAAGCAAGTTTCGTCCTATAAGCTTGACTGATGACGCCTAGATGGTAGAAACACGTGTCTTAAGCAGAAGTAAATGCTGAAAATACGAGGTGTATTGTCCATGTGTACAGTTACAGATATGTTTATTACATGTCAGTTTCAATTGTAACAAAAGCGTTGTGCGTGCATAACGTATAGATATACTTAAAACCTTTTTGTAAACAATTTAGTATTTTATCTGATTTCGTTTTTAAAGAGTATCTTTTCAATAACTAATGGCAAGTACTCACGTAGGTACGAGGGTCACCTTTTATATTTGTACAAAATCTGGGAAGAAAACAAAATTTTTGGGAACAAACTATTTTATTGTTTTTCAAAATACATATTCGTCTTTATGCTATATACACTTTTGCATGCGCATGAACCAGTTCTCAAAACATTTTTTCCACTCTGAAAGTTGTATCTCAGAAACATGGTTTTCAAATGCTTCGACTGCTTCTTGAGGTGTTGAAAATCGCTGTCCACGCATTTTTTGTTTCACAGTTGGGAACAAAAAGAAATCATTCGGCGACAAGTCAGGTGAATATGAGACAATGAGATATTATTTCAACACTTTTCTCCTTCAAATAATCAACTGTTAGACGTGCTGCGACAAAACAACAATGGATTTATTTGTTTTTATTAAAAAATAAGCTTTGGAAAACAGGTTACATTTATTCAAAAACTGAATGTATTTACAATCCGATAATTATTTGACAGCATTTGATACTCCTTGAGAGTACATGTACAAAATAAGAAATGCGATTTTAAAATACATATATGTCACGTTGCACATTAGGACGTATTTAATTGATAGTATTAAGTGAGTTTTCTTTGTCTCAAAACGGCTCTATATGTTGAACATTCACATTATGACATCCTTGGATGTGAGACGTACGACTTATTTGCAGTTATACGTTTGAGCAGGCTACTTTTCAATTATCCAAGTACAAATAAATCATTTGCCGTCGGTGTGTTACATATGACAGCAACAACTTTATACTTACACATATCCCATTATTATATTGCCTTGCTGTTATTACAGTTAAGGTATACTACGTAATTTATCATAACTTATCCTTAAGTAGAAATAGAAGTCTTCATTAAATCACTTTAATCTTAATTGGTTAAAGAACGTATCTGATCCTTCAATAAATAGGCAATTGAATGATGTAGGATAAAAAGTTGCTTTAAAAGGTGTAACTGCATTCGCTTAATTTAAAGGTATGCATCTAAGTAGACGATTCGTAATGTATAATATTTAATTAAATAACGTTATATGGAACCAAATAATAATTACGTAATGCTTCAAAGAAAAATTTTATAAAATATGTCTAAAACCCTTTTAAAAATTTGGTTTAAAAGAATTCACACGAAATGTAAAACTTACAAAATACCATGTTTAATTAATATTTTTACCATTTTAAAATATTATCATATACGAGGTGCTATCCAGAAATTCCTGGAATGTGAAAAAAACAAAATACTCTCCTTCCGCATGAATACACCAATCCCAGCGACTTGTTCACGACTGGAAGCAGTACTGAAAGACTTCGCTTGTTAACGTGTTCAACACCACCTGAGATTCGGTCTGAATCTCCTCAATCGCCTCTCTGTGCACATATGAACACGGTACTGTTTCTGTTCAATGCTGAGTAACCTAGGTGCAAACATCGCAGCAATACGCCGCATGTTGAGTTCGCCGGACAGAATACGCTGACTAACACCGTACGACAAATCGACAAAGTACACATGTCGTGGATTGTTCTTCTTCAGTTTCGCAGCATAGCATCACGTACTTTTGCCACATTTTGTGACTTGTTTTCCATCGATCAACAACCAAACACTCAGATACACGTTCATTTCTAAAACGGTTGTACCACTCATAACTTTGCGCCTGGCCTAAAGATGCTTGTTTAAGCATTTTTAGAATTTCCACTGCCGTTTTACCAAAACCGAAGTATAATTTAATGCACGTTCTTTGTTCTTTCACATCAGAGATTATAGTATCTCAAAAAATATAAACACAAAAACTGTTTGCACCACCTAGCAAATACCGTTTGACAGACCGAAAGACTGAGCACGGAATAACAGAAAGGACAAAATAAGCGGTGCCTTTGATGTTTTAGGGTTCATTTTTCATTTTTCATGACCTTGAAGCTATTTTTTACACTGCGCCATTTTTTGGCCACTATGTCAAGATATTTAAGCGGTTTATTTCAAAATAACATAATTGTAAATCAAAATACTAAAATATATCAGCTACTACAGTATTATGTTTTTTTTTATTTATACATGAAATAACAAAATTTGAGCCAAGTATTATTTATTTGTAGAAAGTTCTGGGATCGGCATATTAATCTACAAAATGTAAATGAGTTGGACAGTTTTCTTGTCCGCAAGTTTGCTAGAATATATATGAACAAACTTGCTTTTAATACAAATTTGTTTTGAAGTATATATTTAAAAAAAAATGGCATCACGACTAGAAGTAAATATTAGAGAAGTTACAATTAAATAATTAATGTTGTTTTAAGCTACTAATGAAAAGCTGACATATATATATATATATATATATATATATATATATATATATATATATATATATATTATAATAAAAATGTTAATTGATTTATTGAAGACACTAGCTTTAATTCGCTACATTTCTATTATTGGGATTTCTTAGAAGGTTGGAAGTCTATTATATTTGTATTGTTTTTTTTAATTTAGAGTGTCAAATCTATAATCAAATTTCAAAAGTATATGACTTTCTTACATTAACCAAAATTATAAAACTATGTAAATTTATTTAATATTGTATACTATTGTTAATGTTTGGTAATATCAAAGGTTATGTGTGAAGGAAAATTTAATTGTAAACCAATAAGTTCATAATATTAATTAAGAATCAAAATTATTGTATAAATGTCAAATACTTTGGAAAATTCCGTATAACTAAAGCGACCAATGAACTTAAAAAGAGAAAAGCTGTTGGGTTGCTATGGGATTATTGAAACAATTAGAGAGAGAATTTTGGCATTTTGAATAGTTCAAATGTGTTTTTATTTGGAAAGAAGAATTAAAAAAAAAAACGTTTTAAAACAAGTAATTTAAACGTCAGATTCCTTTTACCATCTGTTATACGTTCTCATATATTCTGTTGTGATCAAAATAATTATTTTACGTTTTAATTTTGAGAGAATACAGCTACCCGTTCCTGTTTTAACCTTAACTGGTCACCCCGAGCCAAACAGGGATATTTATGGGATATTTCTAGGACCCGTATAACCTGAAAAATCAAGTTTATCCATTATCCGAATGAGACTGTTTACTTTGCTGTACTGAAGAATTCATTATCTGAAGGTATTCGTTCAGTTTGTGACCATCATAGCCTGAATCTGGAAACATTTTAATCAGTACGTCAGGTGGACCAAGGCTGATCGCAGAGATTAGGAGTATTTAGTAGAAAATTAGAATAGTTTGAAGAAGGTTTTGTGCTAAGTCTGTATTATTGGTATTATTAGGAGAACAGATGCATTTGCTTACCGGAAGTGGATAAAGATTAAACCAATGACCATTTTAGAACAATTGTAAGTAAGAAGGTTATATACATATACATTTATTAAGCGTGATTTGGAATTGCCAGAACCAATTTTGTTTGTGCAGCCCAATATTTGACCTATTTCCGTTATTTCAATTTATTTGTTTCACCTAAGAAGTTCCACATAATCTTTAAATTCTATTATGTTTTCAATAAATAAATTGTTAAGTCTTTGTTTAACCTGTATGATTTGTTAAACATTACCAAATATATTATACCAAATTTAATATTCATCTATAGAGATAAGATCTTTTCCTTTTAATAAACATTTTTTAAAGCAACCAAATCAAGTCGTTTCTGTTGTTTCTTTGCCAGACAAGAATCTTCACGACCCTGGAGATGCTTAGTGAACTCATGCTAGATAATTTTCCAAATTATACTAAATATCAAATTTTCTTTTAAACCAAAACTCTATTTTGGCTGCTTCTAGCGTTTTGACGCTAAAATAATTATTATATTTGGCACTCCAACGTTTGCCCTTGACAATAACCTATTATATTTGGCGGTCCAGTGTCGGACTGTTAAATACACATTACTATATATATATATATATTGTAATGGGGCAAACTGCACCCTTATTCCAGCAACTGTAATGGAAAAAACAGTATTTAACAACATAAAACACACAGAAGAAGGGTTAAATTGGCGGACTTAATTTGTAAAATTAGTATCGAAATGTAAATAAATTAATATGACGATAACTTTGTATACTTTAAATTAACTTATTTTTATTTCAAAACTTGCTTTAAAATTATATTTTAATTTTCAATTTCATAATTCAAATCTTTAGCGCGAAATTACAGATAGCTAATTTATCTACATTAATATTTTGTATCGATAATAGTTAGACACGCCCACTTTTTAAAATGCAACTAACCCGCGAAAATGTTATTTTATACACACGAATACAACATAACCTTATATTGGAAAGCATGTTCTGACAGTTTGAAAAATATTTTAAAAATTTAATTACGGATGTAGTAAAAGTAAAACTTCGAGGCTATTTGACTATATTAACTAGGCTTTGAAAATAAATAATCGCTATCGGCGTCATTATCTAAAATCTAATAACGAATGGCCGTAATATAGTACATCTCCAAAGAAAATTTAAATAAAAATTAAAATACCTATGATATAATTACATATTTATGCTGAATCGAAATATTAATACTTGGCCCATCTTTTGAAAACAAACCTGAAAACAATCGCTTGGAAACTAATAAAATTCGAGCCGAGCATCTTTTGTATTGGAGTACCGACGAAGAGGCAGAACCAAAGCCGTTATACGCCGCAAACGCCGTCATCAGAAATTGGAGGACCCGACTTTGTATTTTCCCGAACACATCGCTTTCATTCTGGATAACTCCAAAATTCGATGGAAAATAGGTTCACTTCAATCATTATCCTACAATAAAGTCCTAAAGTTAATATTATTTATTCAAATCATACTTTTTAATACAATAAAATCCAGAATTTTACTTTTATACACATCGTTGACTTTCTCATAATAGTAAAACTATATAAATAATTTAAACATTGTGGTACTTACCTGAATAGTTGTGTTAACTATTTATATTCAATTTTAGACCATATTTCATTACTAAACATAACCTCTTTGTATTATACACACGTGCATTATCTGTAAACTATTTTATTTGTCGCTAGGCACATTAATTTGTTCAAAGTTACAGATTCCTTATTTACTTCAATAAATTATTTATTCTTATTTCATAACTCACTCTTTTATTTGCTAGTGTTTAGTTGTAGAGTTTTAAATATTAGATTTATCTATTAAAATATCATACATAGGGATAAACATACACATATATTATCGACGAAGATCCTGAAGAGTCTAATTTTGCTAATTTCATGCTCACGACTGCTAGTTGGATTATTAAGGGAGAACATAGATAGCGTTGATCTAATTTTACATTTACATATTAAAGGCGCCCAATTTAAATTCAATTCTATTAACTTTAACTTTCTTAACTTATTTATTTATTATCTACTTAAATCATTCTTTTATTCAAATTTAGATCATCCGCTTCTTATCAATATATATATATATATATATATATATATATATATATATATATATATAAATCAGGCGCGGCTCGTGATGACGTATTTGGGAGTGCATGTACAATGATGCGAGTGCTTCGTGTGTTCTCGTGTACTAACTGTAGCGTTTTCTTAGTAAACACCGAAAACACACGAGGCACTCGCATCATTGTATATTGTATATGCACTCCCAAATACGTCATCACGAGCCGCGCCTGATATAAATATATATATATAGGATAAAATAAATAAAAGCGGGCAAGCGGTCTGTCAATTAAAAACTCATTTTATTAATTATCTCTATATTTCGCAACAACTTTGTTGCTTCTTCCGGAGATAAAAAGGTAGAGTTCACATACGTCATAATGCGCTATGAACATAGAGTTGGGCGAGTACATTATATCCCACCTTATTCAGGGTGTTTGCATATCAGTTTGTGTGCCACTTACGTTTAAGTTATATTGGTGTTTATGTTTTGTTGATGCTTCTTACACAAAAATCCTACTGTTAGCATGCAATAATCATACAATGAACTGTTAAAAAGAATACATTCTAGTGGACAATTGTCAAGTGTCACTTGAATATCTGTTAATATAATACTTTTCTTCTTAATATTGGAGTATGAGGATTCTCATACTACTGTTAGAACTATATTACTAGAAAAAATAACTGCTTCCTTTCAAATATCATATTAGCATATTTCGATGTAGTTGGCACATTATGAATGTCATTTAATATGATTTTTGTTAGTTTATAGGCGGCAGATAAATAGCAGATAAATATGTTGCAAAGGATTACCTACCTGGTAAATAAAGTGTTGGTATGGCTTTCGATATTAGTTCTTCCTTGTTAAATATTGTGTCTTAAAATACGTTCTACAAATAGGAAGTGAATATCGTCGATTCTAAATGAACATAGTCTTGTGGCATTAATCAACTGTTGAATATCCTGCCTGATAATGTGTAGTAAATGTTTTATGTTATTCCTAATTATTAATTCTGTTTTCCAAAAGTAAACCATTCTTCTATCTTTTTATTAATTTTCATTTATTTTCTTAAGAAATATGTCACCATATATGTATATAAATACATAGATTTTACTTTGTATTCTAGTCCTTCAAAATTTGGGTTTAAATGAAAACCAGAGAAGCTTTAAGACGACATCGTCTCAAGGAAATTTAAAAAAAGTTAAAATTAAAGTAAAATATATTTTTTAGTATAAATAAATGTATTTTTTACAACCAAGAAAATTTTATTTTTAATATTTTTGAACCAAATTTCAAGAGCGATGCGCCACGTCTTAACCTCGCCCAATCGTGATAATTTTTTGCACACCGTATTTTTATACTATAACGAACATTTTGACGGGTTACGGTCGAAACAACAAAGTTGAAAAATAAGGACCACCCTAATATATAACAAGTGTTCATTTGAAAAGTCAATCTAGTAGCATATGATTTACTGAGAACATTTTGAAGTATGTCGTAAATTAAAATTTACTACTTAACCTACGAAGTCGTATATTTTGACAGTTTCATACATACAAATAAATAACAAATAATAGGTATTTATTGAAAACTATAACAAATGTTGAAAATGTTGTCCTTCTAGATCAATGCACTTTAAAATCCTCCGTTCAAAATTTCTGATGATATTCTGCAACATTACTGGATTGTTATTACTTTCCATGCATTTCTGTTCGATTCTCTGTAGCATATCATTCAAATTCAATATAGGTGTTCGAAATATGTTATTTTTTAGACAAGGCCACAAAAAGAAGTCGCAAGGTGTTAAATCGCATGAACGTGCAGGCCAGGCAATTTCAGTATTTCGACTAATTATAGGCTCATCAAAAAATTCTCTTAAATAATCCAAAGATTCTGCAGTACAGTGACAAGGTGCTCCGTCTTGTTGGAAATATGCATTTTGAAGTTCATAATCATGCAACTGATTGACAAATGGTTGTAAAATTTCCGTACGGTACCTTTGAGCATTTAACGTTCCCTGCAAAAATATTGGTCCAATGATTCGCCTTTGGCTTATCGCTGCCCAAACACCAATTTTCTCTGGATGTAGCGATTCTTCATTAATTACATGTGAATTTTCACTACTCCAAATTCTTGTATTTTGTGAATTTAGGTATCCCGTTTTATAAAACCATGCTTCATCAGTAAAGATGACTCTTTGCGAAAGTTCTCCATTATTGTTCATATTTACAAACCAATTACAAAATTGTAGTCTACGTGGGTAATCAATTTCTAACAATTCTTGTACTGCTGTGACACGGTATGGATAAAGTTGCATATCTTTTTTTAATAACTTGTGAGTTTTACCAACAGAAAGGTTCATTTGTTGACTCAAATGTCGACCAGATGTTTGTTGTTCATTTTCTATTATTTCTTCAACACGATTGACAACTTGAGGAGTACGTTTCCTAACTGCTCCGCTGCCTAATTTTCTTAAGAGACTACCAGTTTCAGAAAAAAGTTTTAAAGTTCTATCCAAAGTATTCTTAAATTGTATATAATCTATTACAAAATGTGGAAACTCAACTTGAAATTCTACCATGCAATCTTGAACTGAATAAACCCATAAACCATCAATTTTATTACCACTTCGAAAATAAGCCTGGACTAAAAAAAAATTATGTTCTAAAGTGAAAGCCATTTTAAAACTGAGAAGCAATTTATTTAAACCAGAATCGACGCACGATTATTTTATGCACTAACTGATATTTGTGATTGACATTATCAAATGTCATTTGGATTTACGTTTACGGAACAACAAACACATACTAATAACGTGTGTTCATTTGAAAAGTAAATCTAGGTTAATTTGAAATTTTGATAGAATAAGATGCATATATATTAGTATGTGTTTCTTGTTCCGTAAACGTACATCCAAATGACATTTGATAATGTCAATCAAATTTCTTATTTATTTGTATGTATGAAACTGTCAAAATATACTACTTCGTAGGTTAAGTAGTAAATTTTAATTTACGACATACCTCAAAATGTTCTCAGTAAATCACATGCTACTACATTGACTTTTCAAATGAACACCCGTTATATTTGCGTCTTATTCTATCAATATTTCAAAGTAACCTAGATTGACTTTTCAAATGAACACCCGTTATATATATATATATATATATATATATATATATATATGTATATTGAGTGATGTTGGTCAAGTGAATTACTGTGGATCTGCCCACCATGTACATAAATAATGTACAATAGAGGATCCGATACACTACCCTGAAGCTTATCACTCTTTAAAATACATTTAGTCGATGTGACGTTATTAATTTGCACATATTGGCTGCTATCGTGAACCCATTCTAACGGTTTATCTCTAATTCCGTTTGAATTAATAGTTCTTGATTTTCCATATCATAACTTTTGTTCAAAGCAACAAAAATTCCAGCACATGCATTACCGTTTTCTACATTTAGACATAGTTTATTTAATAACTTTAGGATTGCAGAAACTGTACTATTTACTTCGCTTACTCCCTACAGCTAACAAGGAAATTGGTCGATAGTTTTCAACAGTTCTTTTGAACTCTTTTGGATAAATTTTTGCAGGTTTCACTGGAAAGTACAGTGTATTTCAACTTGTTCTATCGACATTCTAACTAATTATATTCCCACATTGACAATATGACATCAACTGAATTTCCGCTTCGTAAACAACCATCTATCAAAGTAACAGATGATTAGCTTTTGTTTTACTAGAATTACACCATGAATAACTTGACGTGGGCAGTCTTTAATTATACTTATTAAAACCGAATTTAAATATAACTATTTTTGCGGTGTTTTCTCTTATATTTGCTCTAATTACGCATATAATAAGCTTGTGAAGAACAAAATATTTAGGTAGATTAATTCATCATCGTCAAATTTATGTCTCTGAAGATACAAACTACTTCTTGGTCCACTTAACCCCATTCGAGAGCATTTATTGAGTCCGACATTGTCAAATCACTCATACATAAATATATCTATACACAGAAATACATATATACAACAATTTGTATACAGAAACACACGTGCGTGTGAGTGTGTAATCCTTGCGAGAATATCCAGGTCATATTTACATAAAGCCTCTGATTTTATGCACCGATTTAGTATTGTATAGGAGTGGTTTTCCAATGGACAGTTATGATTGTCATAAGAAAATTGGGGTGCCAGTATCATGAATATGTATTGTGAGCCACTGAGCGGTCGGACTGTACTCACTGTATGTGTACCTTTCATAAATTACCTGTCCAAATGAACACATGCACACTATATTCGATTATGTACGATATAATACTTTCAGCATCTCAGCACATGTGCTACATATAGGTAGTTTATACACTTTATGTTCGCATATGTATTTAATTTGTATATTTAAAGGTCGCATCGAAAGTTAATTGAACGCAAAGTTTGCAAATAAGCCATGTGCAACTGATATTTCTTTAAAATGCAATTAACTTGTGTGATTATTTTAAATATAAGTATTTCGTAAAAATAATGATATTCAAAATTAAGAAACATGCCTTTAAGAAATATGTTATTTGCATACTTAAGAAAAAAAGTTATTTTAGAAAGTTTTTAACTAGAGGATACACTACAGAATGCAGACTACCTCGAATATCTAAAGTTTCAGTAACTACTATGCAGTAGCACTGCAGTTAAAAAGTATGGAGACTGGTTAAATAAAACGCAAAGTATTTATTCTTCTTTAAAATTTATTTCATAAACTTCAAAGTACTTCCTTTCTGAAACAATACATTTATTCCAACGATTTTTCCAATCTCCATAGCAGTTCTAAAAGTCGATTTCCGGTATAGCCTTCAGAGCACATTCCAAATTTTAATATATATCTTCAATAGATTTAAAGCGGTTCCAACTTGTAATCTATTAAGCCAGGGAAATAGAGAAAATTCTCCCGATGCTAAATTATGCGAATACGCTGGCTATGGAGGGATGTATGTTGAATGCTTGGCCGAATAATTTCAAATAACACTGGTCAACACAGTTTGGCTTTCTTATACACCAATACGTGTGGTTTATGTCCTCTGTCACGATGATTATGAATCTGATTTAAAATTTGCTCCATCACGTCAGGATTTTGAGATACTTTCTTAAATCGTTTTTCCAAAAAAAACGCATGAAATTTTACAAAATTTCAGAGTTAGTTTTATATGAGAAAGATACTACTGAAAACATTGTTCTGTCAAACATTGAGTGGACATGTCTGAACATGTTCTTACACGTTTCCTACGTCAGAGCACTTAAACCACGCCCATTTTTACTCTGAGAACCAATTAAATTAAGAATTGGTAGATATCTGCCTATGTGGGTGTATAAAGAGCTACACACGGCTCTTTCGATTCAATGTAAGTCGGTTTGTGATAGCAGAACGTCTTTTTAATTCATAATGTCGCATACGTGTATAATATCCAAACCGTTTCTGTTATGTATGTGGAGGAACTACCCACTAGCATAAGCGGAATATTACACCTTCAATATAATGGTTATATTTTCACTATTTTGACGTAACCATTGAACAGCAAGACAAACCATGGGCTCCTAGCATTTGATGTGCATACTAAGGGGCTAGTCAAACGATAATAAGAGCGCTATACCATTTACAAGACCTATGATTTGGTGTGAACAAACGGATTATTCGACTGATTGCTAATTTGCTGGACGAAAGCTTTCGGGTTTTCTAACAAAAATAAGAAAAATATTAGTTATGCTAGTCTGCCTTCTGCTGCTCGTCCAGTACCTCAAGCCTTGCCAGTACCAAGACCCCTAAGTGTTTCGAGTGAAGAATATGATTTTACAGAACCAGAAGAAGCAACTGTCAAGTTATCGACCAGCGATGATGAAAAATCTCAAGAGGATGTACCACACCTAATAAATCAGTCAGAATGAAATGATGTTATTCGAGACATGGATTTGTCAAAAACTAAAGCAGAACTTCTAGACTTCAAAGATGGAAACTGTTAGTTCCAGGCAGACACATTTTTGTGTATCGTAATCGTCAGAAAGAACTATCTCGCAGTATTTTCCAACCGACAAGGGTCTTTCGTACTGCAATAATGTCCACGATTTGATGTTGCCATTAGCAGCAGCATCCTGAAGAATAGTGTCTTTTTATTGATGCTTAGAAATTGAGTTTGAAAGCTGTCCTTGTTCACACAAGAAACGTTTATCCATCAATCCCGTTGGTCACGTAATCCACTTAAAAGAAACTAGACAAAATTAATTACAAGATGTACAAATGGTATATCAGGGCAGACTTCAAAGTTGTAGTAAATCTACTCGGTTTAAAACTAGGGTATACAAAGAATTGCTGTTTTCTTTGTGAGTGAATGAGTGAGTGCATTGAAGTCGAAGGCCATCATTTTGAGTATTTATTTTAATTGAAAAATGATGAGACGAGGGAAAATCCAGCACTCTGATAAGTGAGAGACAAAGGGACTTACATAAATAAAGCATCCTGATATGTGAGAAGCGCGGAGACTCACGTTAATCAAGCACTCCAAGGTGGCATTACGTACAGGTCGTTGTTGTTGGGTTACGCTAAAAGTAATTTATTCACCAGCATGTAAATCTGCAGGTGACATTTTCCCAGTTATACAAAATTTGTAAAATGAATAAAGTTTTTCTAAGACTAATTTTGATTATTTACAAAGAAAACGTATTTTTTATTGCAGAATCGTATGCATAGGTTGTTATCAGTGCGAGAAATTGAAAAAATTTTAATTTCATCAATTACAGCGCCATCTATAATGAATTGAAAAAAATGTTTCATGCAAATCCTACGTACTTTTTCTAGTAGAATTCGAATCTGTAATAAAATATATGAGTTCCTATTTAAGATTTAAAAATTACCCCCGCCCCATCTACATGGAGTGAGAGAGAGAGACTAATTCTAGCATAATGTATTTCCCACATTGAATTATTAAATTTTAAATTTGGACATTTTTTTGTGAACAGTTTATTCTTCGAGATATTTGAAAGCTTCATGTTAAAAAATACACCCGGTATAATAAACACATTTACTCCCTCAAATGTGGGAGTGAAGTGACTCTTTTGTTCTCTTGTTAAGATAGTCAACTTAATTTATGAATATGTTATCGTTATTTGATATTACTATTGCCACTAATGTTATTACCACCACTAATACTGAATAAAGATGTTTATCTACTAATATCCGGTCAATTAAAGCCGCTGGAAATGGACAGTCGATCTTCGTTTACACTCATATTTACTTGATATGAGTCACTGGAAGTTGACGGTTGATATCATTTTTCAGAGTATTTTCCGATTACAATTTTCTTGGCAATCAACTTCTTATTAACTAATAAATTTTCAATACATCCCGCTGCGACAGTATCAGATTTCCATCCACCATGACGTTTATAACTCCAATATATTAGCACCTGTATCGGCCAGGAAGATTTTGATAAGCGGCGAAAGCAGTGACCGTTGTAAAAGAATGAATTGGGTAATCTAAGGTATAAAACTATTCGCATAGGAATTTCCCCAAAAATATTCTTACCTACGGCTTGTGTGGAACATTTGTTATTTCTGTAACACACAAAAAAACCGTCTATGATCTGAGTCTTCTTTCTGCAGAACCATATATTTTTAACAAATAACAACAAAATCAATTCCGCAGTTTTTTTTTTGAGACTAATATAAAATTCTGTTTACATGATTTTTGATATGGTTTACAGACACCAAAATGATTGATAGCAAGCCTTGGATATCATCTCATCTCTAGTCAATTTTACTAGTTCATTCGAGCTTAAAGCCCTAGCAATTTCCATAATCATTACTAGCTAAAGTAATAGGAGTATAATTACCTTAAATTGGAAACATTCATTTCTTTAATTTGCGTCAACCATCAAGTACTATTCACTCAGAGCCTCTATTAGAAACTGATGAACTTCACTGATGAACTTCCTCTTTATTTAGAATTTTTTTGGCTAGTATCCAATATTTTTTCTTTGAACAAATGCTACCTGTTTTGAATACCTGCTGATGTCGACATTATTCTTCACAGTAAGAATAGATTTGATCATAGTATAATATGACCAATGTGTAAAAGCCTTAAAATGCTTCGCATTTTCTGCAAAATATACAAGGAGCACACTCTTGCTATGAATTTCATCTACTTCTTTCACCAGACACCAGTCAAAAAATTCCTTGTCACTTTTCGTAAATTTTCCTTGATTTTTCTAGCAATAAATTCACAACTATTTTTGACGCAGCTTCTTCACTAGTTTCATCAGACATTTTTGCAATAATATTAATTAAAGAATCGAAGAAAATAAGAGCACAATTTCTCTATCACCTCTTTGAGTGGCGTTGAATAAAACAACCGTCGTAGAACAAAAATGCATAGCATTTTGTATTTGGTATATTAGGAGTTAATGAAGAAAAATATAAATCATATCTGACTTTAGAAGTGCTGGACAAAGTGAATCATTCATAATCACTGCTTTTTTTCAACGGTTCTCTAAGATTATTGTGACAGTTTGGAATTTTATACGAAAAAGTGCTACTAATTTGTAGGGATGCTGCACCATATATGCACAAAGTTATTCGGGGATTACAGATTGTTACGCATACAAATACACTTTCCTGCATACGGCCTATGTAAGTGCAAGTTTTCTCTATTATTTCTCTTAAAACCCTCGTAGCTTTAACATTTAAATAAATTTCTACTAATGATTTTTAATTTGCTTCAAACTCCATTTATCGAACAGTTTAGACCCTTCAACTACAATATTCTCAACCCATTTCATTCGTTCTATTCATCTTGAAAGCCTTTGTATATTAGCAAGCGGACATCTTCTTAAATTCCCTATCCGAAATGCTCGCAAGATTTTCACTGCTAACTCGCTAAAAGTCACACCGAATTTCAAACCTATTATGAAGGAATTTTTGCTTTGAAATATAGATCTTCTAGACGCATCTGTTTTTGTTAAATAATGCCTCTCTATAATTAATTCTAGTTTAATTTTTAATTACAACGCTTATTGCGCCATCTCCTTTTCGTTGTTCGCCCTCTGCGACAGGAAACTCACTTGCCGACTCCTATTAGAAACTTTCGTCTCTGGTCATTAAATTATTTAACGTTTTAAGTTTGGTTTGACACTTTTTGCGATATGAAATCATCCTCGAGATTTTGAAAACTATATCCGCTTCTTTCTTTACTTCCGGCAATTACGATGACGTGTATCCGGCATTTTACTTCTATATCGATACGGCAGCCATTGAGACTTAAGCTTCATAAGCGCTGTGTCGTGTTTGTGACACGTGTTATTTAAAACTAGATTTCTGCGGTGAGTTTTTGAAATCCCCTTAATAATTTTTACCATATCGCATTTTGAACTTTCAGGATTCTTATAAACGTTTTATAAAACGAGGTTTTCTCTGAATTTCTGAGAAATATTTGGATATCTACTGTGAAGCGTAAGGCGTCTCACCGGTAAATTTAACCTGTGTTTTGGGGCATAATTTTGCTGATCGAAATACTTCGACGCAGTTCTGAAACTCCCTTAAGCCGTCCGCAACCGGTGAATTTTGAGGCACATTTATTCTGCAAGACCTTTTTGGATTAGGAGAAAGGGACGCGGTTCATCCATATTGGATTCCCGTAATGGCGTCGCTGTGAAACCTGCTCGTGAATAAAAGAATTGACTTGCCCTAGTAAGCGATATATTGTACTTGGAAGGAACGAATTCTGTTATTGTATCCTAGAAAAAGTAGGTGTTGCCTTTTAATTCTTGCAGTCCTAAACTTATAGAAGATCATTTAAATATCGAATAGTGTTTAGTATTTCCTAAATTAATATTATAATCAAGCTGTTACTCTCCTTAAGAGACGCACACCTTGTGTGTTAGTTCAAACTGTTAATTCAGTTTATTTAGAAGGGTTCTTTTCCCAATTTCAAGTTTGTTTTACTGTGTCATTCGAGTCTGATTTTGTAATAAACCCGTTGATAGTCATAAATATCCCCGGGTACTGGTACAGAAACTTAATATTAGCTCCAGAAGACCGACAGCTTCACTGTTTGTCACCTGTTTAGATTTAGTGTCATTTTCGAGGTCAGATCCTTCAGATCGGTCCCTTAAATGTTTGTTTCGATTCCTGAAAATCGAAGAACTTTCTGTAGTTTAATGTACTTATTTTGTTATTAACTGTACAGAATCTAGATTACGTATACGGAATTGGTATTCTAATAATTACTTTTGTTAATTAATTTCCTACAGGTTTTTCTGTTTTAAATTATATTAAATATTTGCACACCTGATATACAGGGGGTACTCCAAAAGTTCTGCCAGGAATATTAGATCTCAAAATTTTGTAACTTTTCTTACCTTTATTATTTTGCTGTAATTAAGGCATAACTTTGATTACTTTCATGAGGTAACCTTCCGTTTCGCTTGTGATTTTGCCATTCTTGTAATTGTTCGCGTTGACGTCTATTGAGACTTCTTTTGATAACTCGTTCGTGGTTTCAAGATTTTATTAACCTGACGAAACAATTTTGGAATAACCCCTCTCGCCTCCCGGTTCAAATATACAGGGGGAGAGAGTTGCTAACTTTTTCCGTACTCAGTATTATTAACTCAAATTTCTAGTTGCTATCACTTTTTTTGGTTGATCAGGGCTTCACCTTTTAATTGCTTCGAAACATTTTAAGTGTCTGTTACTATATTAGTTTAGCGTTTTGACTTTGAATTTTGATGTACGACTGTGTCTAGTTTTATATTTTGTCAGAATTGACAACGCCGAATTGTGGATTGATGTTGGCCCATTTGAAGCCTTTAATAAATTGTAGAATTGTTGATTGTGTCTTGATCCCTACCCTTCCACTAGTTTTATGAGTAAAACAAAGTTTCTTGCTCTGCAACGAGTGATAAGAGGCTGACCCTCTGGTGTTAGTTGGAGCTACCAGGTCCCGCCTGCTCCCGTTATAGCTGAATCTCTGAAGGTGGATATAACGGTGGCGTCCATTTTCCAACTCGCGGCCTTGAATCCGCGACGTTCTCCGAAACAAGAGAGTTAGCCGGCAGAGACCTTCCTGGGGACATAACATCAACAGGTAGGTTCAGACCAGAGAGGATCAGCGAGCGTTCACTCCTTATCACTCGTCACACTTTTAATTTTACGCCGCGTTGGTGGCAAGATTTTGTATCCAAACATAATACATGTGACCATGGGTCACACCGAGTATTTGATTTAGTTCGTACTCTTTATCCAGACGTTAATATACTGATATCGTCTCGGAAAAAGATTTTTCTTAAAGCACCAACTCGTGTCCAGAAGTTTCGAAAAATTGCAGGGGACTTACACGTCCATCCGCGCCAATCATTACAAGATGAGGAACTTGGATCGACGCTGCTGTGTATTACGCTGAACATTTTGAAATTCTGAAGAAAATTGTTGATGAATTCTACTCTGAAGAAACGCAGTGCATTGGAAAAGCACATAAAGTTCTGAGAAAAACAAATATTCGAGAAGATTTCATTTTTATTTGAACTAATCTGGCGTGCATTTCGACTGCAATCTCTACGCTAAAAACTAAGGGATTATCTTCCTTTACAAGACAGCATTGAAATATTGAAATAGTAGAAAATATAGTAGTTAAACGTTTGGCAAAACTCCAGAGAAAATGGTTTCATCAATAAATTAAACGAAGTGCTGTCAAAAAATACGCGCTATCAACAACTGAAGAATATCAGGGAGGTGCTGCGAAATAAAACAACCCTTAATAAAAAAAAATGAACATTTAAATACCAGTGGCATTGTAAAATATGAATTTGTACGAATAGTGTTGTGTGATGTCGAGAGTTTCACAAAACAAAAAGATTTTAGCCGACAATAGCCGCAAATTAATTTTTTTAAATTTGTTACGTAATTATAATTTGTTTCTACAATTTTAATAATTTTGAACCTAAAAAATTGTTTGTATGTTTTAACGGAAAAATAAAAATTTCTTACGCTCGATTTCATAATACTCGCTAAAAATTCTTTATCTTTTTAAAAATAATTTAAAGTAATTGCGTTTCATAACGTTGTATTTGGGCAACTTTAACAAAAGTGTAGTTTATTCATTTTAAAAGAAAGTCGGCAACACAAAATCTCAAAGTGAAAATAGCTGCATTTAAAAAATACAAATAGTAAATTTCAAAAAATTTTGACATTTTAGTTATATAAGTAGTTATGGATTAACGTCGCTAACTCGCATTAGTATGATCTTATTATTTCATAAATTAATTAATTTTTGTATTTCATTTCTATACCTGGAGATACAATGTTAATGTGTGTGCGATCTATTGCACCACAACATCAAGGACAATGGGCGATGTTATAGAATTATACAGCTATAACTTCTAATTCAGCTCTTGTTTGTGGCATCTTAATAAATTGATCTTTCATCAATGCTATCTCGCGATTTACTTGTTTTATTATTCGACTTGCAGTAGCCTTAAAAACACCAACAAAATCCGCTACAGATAGCAATACATTGCCTGTTGCATAAAACCCCAAAGTAATTAAAAGTTTTGTCTCGGGTTTTACAGCACCGCCACTAAAATTTTTGTATATGTATATAATTATCATCATAGATACATTTTAAATCAATATTTTTATTAATGGTTACTTGTTTGTTCGATTACTAATCCTATCTCTCAGATAATCTAATAACTCAAAAGCAACCGCTTTGCTTAAACGATTCCTAACATAATCTCTATCACTATCACTATCAAAATCTCTATCACTCCTACTATTAAAATTTGTAGTTCGGCGCTTAAATACTTTTGGCTGACGTATAATAATTAATTCATCCTCTGAACTACTGCTGGATGATGAATCAAGTAAAGAATCTATTGAGGACATGGTGTTTGTTATAGGAAATTAATAATATAACAAAACTAGAGATTATGTATGAATCGATGGTGTCAATATGTTCATGTCAAAAGTCAAAAGTGCCACCTTCGGCAGCTTTAACTTAAAGTTGCGCTAACGTGATAAAAACGCATTTTGTGTTTAAAGTACATTTTAATATTTAAAGTATTTTTAAAGTTAGTTATGAAACCGGGCGTTAATACAAAAAATTAGTATTTATTTTTTTAAAGTTGATTTTTAGTGCATATTTAAGTGCATATTCTGAATGTTTTTGGTGCATATTTGCATGCATTAAGTTTCTTAGTGCATAATTATCCTAAGCCTACTCGTTACAATCTTAGTATAGTTTATTTCAAATTATAAGAATATAACTTTGAACGGCTCTAATGCTTTTATTTCACCACCTGCAGCAATAACTACCTGGCCGCTCAATACGATTATCTTTTACGCAAACAAACTGCTGAGGTCCGTAATGACAAAATTTAAGTAAATTATAATTACCGCAATTTAGATGAAATAAAATTTAATAATAATATAAGTACCAACAGTTGTTAATTTGAATACATATATAGTTATTATATATAGCTAAATAGTCATTAAATTACAATTTAGATGAAATAAGTGCTTATATTTATTAAACAAAATTTAAGTAAATATAGTTAGGAGAGTTGGTATATATTACATCTAATATTGAGTCTATTTATCATTTATTGTTAATCTTTACTGCTGTATACATATTTGATTTTTCTCTCTTCACTTAACGAACATGTGTCGACCTTTTGCTGAAAGTGTTAGTGATTATGATGTGGATAGTGATAATACTGTTGGAGCACGACAGAGAAAGCATATATCAGAAGATGCAAAATAGATAATTTTCAATGTCTATCATACCCTGATGGAAGAAAATAACGAACTACAAACCCAGAACATTCAACGAACGTCGCAATTAACTAAGGTGCCTCTTGGAACAATATATAAAATAATTAAGAATAACGCAGGGCGTCGAAAGCAAAGAAGTGACAAAGGAGCACCCAGAAAAATTGAAGAGTATGAAATTAATACTATTAGGCAGGAAGTATACTCCTTCTACAGAGGAAATGTTGTATCTACACTTGACTGCTTACATAAGGGAATCAGTGATGAGCCTATAAATATTCAGTGTTCTAAAGCAACCTTGTGGCGGACGCTAAAGAAGGCTGGTTTTAAGTTTGGCACTATAGACAAATGTCGCATAGGAACTTCGATATGAATACTTAAAGGCAATTAGAAGGTATAGACAGGAAGGACGATTCATATGTTATTTAGACGAGACGTGGTATGACACCCATGACACAATTTGCAAAGGTTGGGGGATAGCTCAAGTATGTGTCAGTTGGTCGCACCGGTTTCGAGAGGGAAGAGAATAATAATTCTTCATGCTGGGTCAGAAAAAGGATGAAGTTTAGATTCCCATGAAGATATGACCTCATCTTTATTTGAAGAATGGTTTTGTGACACTTTGCTGCAAAATTTACCAAAAGATAGTGTGATAGTGATGGACAACGCTCCGTATCATTCTCGACAGCTAACCAAAGTTCCTGCAAAATGTAATAATAAGAAAGATATTAAAACATTTTTAGAAGCAAATGATTTATATTTTGAGGATCATTATACAAAAAAAACAATTAATAGAGGTGATGAAGACAAAAGAATATTTAAAGGATTATTATGTGGATAACGGAGCCAAAGAAGCTGGACATACAATTTTGCGTTTACCACCATACCATTGCATTTTCAATCCCATTGAATTGATATGGGCCCAACTGAAAAATACCATAAGACGAACAAATCAAACACCGAAATTTAGTGAAAGCAGTGTAACATAAAACATGCATAAAAATGCTATGGAACATATAACTGCTGTAAATTGGAAAAATGCTGTTAAACACGCAATAGCAAAAGAGGACGAATATATGCGCATGTACAAAATAGTAGCACCTTTGATTATAAATTTGCAATACGATTCAGACACAGACACCGATTTGCAAGACGACTCAATCACAGATGATTTATGAAATGCGGTGACACATAAAAATTTTATTGTGTATTACAAATAAATTAGCTTTATATATCTATATGTATCCACTACACATGTTGCCACACGATTTGTAATTTTTTCTTTGTATATAAACCCAATATACAGATATTTTTTATTATATACTTGAAATTAACAGCGTTTTATTATTATATTATAGGGCCCTAATTTATAGTCAATACGGCCCCTAGATTCATACGTTGCAAATAGGGAAACCGTACCCCTTCAATAACGAGACCTGGTATAATAATTATCATCATAGAAGGTGGTGCAATAAAAGCATTAGAGCCGTTCAAAGTTATATTCTTATAATTTGAAATAAACTATACACCTTCGTAGTTCTTACTTCAGAAATTCCCAATAGTCACTTAATTAGTTCTAAATTAAATCTTAAGGTTAGAATTATATTTGGTTGTAGCTGCCTATATATACTTGTATAATTGTTCCTATATTTCTCATACGTATTGTTAATTTTGTATAAAAATTACATGTTTCTAATATCGAAACAGCGGTAACGTTATCAGTTAAAAAGTTAAAAGTAACAGTTGCTTGTGTATCAATAGACAATATTTGATGGTTATAAATGCTTTACTTCCAAAATATAAAACCCCGTGTATTTTTTTCTCTAAACTTTCCTCTATATGATAATTCTACCTCAGACTGTACTATTTAGTAGTATTAATTTGACACAGAACTGGCGTTGTTTAATTTAGGAGTCCTGGTTGAGGAACAGCTAGCCCTAATAGTTTATCTCATTATATTAGTGTTGATATAATTAATCACCACCTAAAAATAATCCTTAAATATACATGCGCACATTCAGGGGAAAAGCTTGTAAAGACTTAAAGTCTTACGTTAATACGCTTCTCAAGACGCCTGGATGTTTCATAAAACCTTCTAGCAGATTATATTTACAGTCAAAACAAAGATAAAAATAGCAACTTATAAGGAAAAGAAAAATATCATAATATTTAATTCTTTAATTCAACATTTATTTCTAAGTTGTGGCAAGCGTTTTACATTGTACAATAAATTTATGACTTTACAAATAGTTTTAAATATACTATATTTGCATTAAAATAATTAATTTGCATGTGAAAAAAAATAGGAAGCCTTGAACTTTTGTTTAACATAAAAAAACAAATATATTTTTCTTTGAAATTTCGAAAGAAACAGAACAATATTGATAGAACAATGGCAATTTCGTTTCATAAAAGCGACCGATCTGCGCGACCGTATTTATTCTTCAGTCTCAGTACACACATCTCTAGAAATAACAAACATTTTTACTATTACCATAAGTAATAATTAGAGAACGGACATTCTTACCACGTGACTAAGTTCTCCGAATCAATAGCCGTTGTCCATTGTTAACGCTGCGAAAATCAAGTGTCCGAGAAAATCAAACACAAATACTTCATTGTATTACGCCGGGATGTACTGAACGAAGTTTATAAACATTTCCAATTGCGGATTGCGTTTAATGGAATATATCCTCCGAATACAATCGCCGTGTTGTCGATTGTAATCGCAACGGACCAGATGGCCGCGCAAGACTAACAAATACTTCATTGAATTACGCCGAGTCATGTGGTAAGAATGTCCGTTCTCTAGTAATAATAGTAGAGAGTAGTAGATAGTAGACACATTTATGTCACCTTGATTTGAAGCGCAGTGTGAAAATGCGCCGAATTTAAAACTTTAATTTCAAATTTAGGATATTGAAAGTGCAATTAATGAGTTTTTTTTGTGTTTACACTTAAAAATATGCAGATTACTATTGCAATATCATTACTACATTACTTATATCAATACTGGAAAAGTTTTAAGCAATGATAAGGATATATTGAAAAATAATTCTTATATTTTGTCGTCGCATTATATTACTATGACTACCAGATAAAATAAAATATATTTCGAGCCTTTTCACACCAGAGTCTTAATCTACGAGAAATCCAATAGTGTCCCTACTATATTACTTATACTATGCTACTACTGTATTTCAAAAAGGGAGAGACAAATTTTTGGACATACCCAAATAACAGCGAATTCTCATTGGTTAAAAGCAAGGCAAAATCACATAGTCGTGGGCTATCAACTGTCAAATATTTTAACATCTTTGACTGTTTATATCACGTTCGCGTTTTTTAAAGATTTGTTTATAATAATGATATTACTTTAGCTATTTTACGGTGTACATTAGTTCTTTTTAGAGCTTTGACTTGCAGCTTAACAGATTATGTAAGTACTTAAAAAGGTGTATAACCCCTTACCACAATTATCTATCGTATCCTAAATACGTATTTCGACAACTAAGTTGTCATCATCAGTAGGTAAAACCACTAATCAAGGTGTCGCACATGGGATACAGTAAAACTAACACAACTGATCACGCAACAACTTTACACAGCGTCCACGTATACACTGACTTAAAAATACAAATATATCGACTGAAAAGATCGACAAAAATTGACTCTCTTAAGGAAACGGCACCCACATGTGTTTTTACTCTTTTTGAAACGTCTACGACCTTTTTACCTCGTTTTCTAAGAATGAATAGAGACAGCTGTAGGCTATCGGTCCCTTATCTCCGTTCATAGAATTCTGTTTGTTTTTAGCGATTTGAATACTTTCGTATGCGTCAAGATCGCGAGACTTTTGATAGTATTTTCGGACCGAAAGGAAAATACTATCAAAAGTCTCCTAGGAAATGCCAAAGATAAAGTTAATTTTAATTCGAAATCAGGTATATACGAAATTAATTGCGATGATTGTAATTTGAAATATATAGGCCAAACGAAACGACCAATAATAACCCGGTTTAAAGAACACATATCACATATTAAATACAATAGACCGAATAAATCTAACGTTGCCAACCATGCTTTAAATACACTACACAATATGTCGATTAAAGGGTTAAAACTTGTCAAGGCCATTAATAATCCCCGCGATCTTGACGCATATGAAAGTATTCATATCGCTAAAAACAAACCGAATTCTATGAACGGAGATAAGGGACCAATCGCCTACAGCTATCTCTTTTCATTCTTAGAAAACGAGGTAAAAAGGTCGTAGACGTTTCAAAAAGAGTAAAAACACATGTGGGTGCCGTTTCCTTAAGAGAGGTAATTTGTGTCGATCTTTTCAGTCGATATATTTGTATTTTTAAGTCAGTGTATACGTGGACGCTGTGTAAAGTTGTTGCGTGATCAGTTGTGCTAGCTTTACTGTGCCCCATGTGCGACACCTTGATTAATGGTTTTACCTACTGATGATGACAACTTAGTTGTCGAAATACATATTTAGGATTCTATTAATAATTGTGGTAAGGGGTTATATACCTTTTTAAGTTTTTACTTAACCACAGTCTCCAAAGAAAGACTTTTCACAGATTATGTAAGTAATTTGTGAATACAAGAACTTCACTTGTACTAAAATTATATAATTCTGTAACTGTTGACTTCAAGAATGGATGCAGAACCTAGCACCAGTACTGCTACAAACACAGATGTGTATTCTCCTCCGACGAAATGAGACAAAGAGAGCCACTTCAGTAGTACAAATGTTCTAACTTAAAATTCAATTGCTTCATTAAAATGTTGAGCGTACTCATATTTGGCAGTTCACTACTGTTATTTATACCGTTTGTTCCTTAAATGATGTGTCAATATTTAAGGGTGTGAATGTACATGAAAAATAAATGATAATTTGCTTTATAAACTATTGTCCAAAAATGTTCCGTTGCGAAAATACAGGGTGTTGAAAAATGGTAGGTCTATGAAAAATATAGATCATAATGTGAATGTTGATTCTGTAATAACGTTTAAACCCACCCCTGCCCTTGTAAAAGACACTAATTTATCAAATGATGTTTTTCATGTTCATTTCGAAATTCAGAAATATGTAATATTATTTTGATAAGATGGTTAGTAGAGAAACAGATCGAGCTAATTATCTACATGCAACATTCCAGCCTAGACTAGCCTATAAATTACCGGGAAGATGATCTCTTTCAAATAAATATTTTGATATTGTAAATGAAAGTTTATTAAAATAGGTACGCATGAAAAAAGAAACCGTTATGCTAATTGATGGATGGCAGAATAAGAACGTAAATATGAAAAATGTATTCTCTTACATAGTACTACTACTAAGCCACTGTTTCTAGCTTAACTGGTTTCTCTCTCTATAGAGAAACTGGTTAAATCTTCCTAGTATTGTGCGTTTGGCTAAAGAACTAGCAAAGAATGTTCATAACACTGAAATATATACAGTTATAAGCGGCAATGCTGCAAATATGATGAAAATGGGACAACATTTATTTACAGATTTCACACAATATTCTTGATATTTTTCCATCACGGAAGATAGGTGAAAATTATGGGTTTTGTATTCTTTGACATACATGATACAAATTACGATATAGTGATGAATCATCCGACGATGCGTCAGACCTGGTATCATCTCGAAAGATGTCGATGCATCGGGAAAATATCTAGACAAAGGTTCCCGAATATGCTAGAAGTTTTCCCGTGAATATAAATAACACTCGACAGGATTTTAATCCATTAAACGGGTAGTCGCTGCGGTGAGTTGATATTGTAATAAATAAACATTGATATAAATTCTGTGTAAATAAATATTGTTATAGTTAGTTGTAGTTTTAAGTTGTTTATTTAGTGTATACCGTTTTTTATTGTCAATATAATGTCTGTTTAAATTACCGTTAGTTTTATTTAAGAACCCCGAAAACATTTTACAGTTAGAAAGACAAAAGCATTGCAATATATAGCCAGTACCGATGTTAAAATATATGTTTTGTTGAGAGTTCGAAACTTTTCCATTTTCTGTTGGCATTGGTAACGTCCGACTCTTTTTCCCTATTGACCATATTCTCGTTGCTGTCCATTGTTGCAGGGAAATTCTGGGTAAACTTACTGAAGTTTCCAACGTATATTTATTGTACTTGCTTTAAGATAAAAATGTTTGTGCTGGATAACTGTTAGAGGACATATTGCTATGAATTTTATTTCGAATTAAGTATCAAAAATAAAAGAATGAACGAATCGAATATGGAACATCATATAATAAGATGCGTGTAAGCAACACGTGTTCATGTGATTTTACACACACAATGTAACTACAAAATATACTGAGTGTATACTTATTTAATAAACTCCTAGTAATATAAATAAAAATAGTGTTAAATGTACCGTCTTTTGCTAAGATATAACCTTTGAAGATATGCACTTCACCAAATCGCCATTGGGATAACACGAAATTCCTAATATTAAAACATGATAGAAGGGTTTTTCCTAATGTTAGGAATTAAAGTGTTGTCCTACTAGCGATTTGGTGAACAGTATATCTTCAAAGGTTGTATCTTAAGGAAAGACGCTACTTTTAGCATTATTTTTTTTCAGATTGTTCTACTGAAATTGGCAACTTATCTATTGAAATACATATTTAGAGATTATTAATTGATATTGTGGTTAGAGATTTTTCTATTTTCTCTCTGCTTCAGATTTTAAGCAACAACCTCCACCAATTCAGGTCATAGTCTAAAGCATCGTTTCTGAATTTGGAGGTCGTGGTGATATTAAAGAGGAATTGCGAAATAGCCTAAACAATATACGTATTACCGATATATGGCATTTAACATTCAAATCACACACCGGTCAAATATTGTCAAAAGATATTCTGAAAAAATTAACTACGTTACTTAAGTGTTTTAAGGGACTCGAATTGGAACAACAAATCTTACAGGCTGGCGGTAAAAGAATTATGTTACTACCATGTGCCACTCGATGGTGTAGCAGTAGAAATGAAATGAGTTGTTTAATTTTCAATATGACATATATCAAAAAAATAATTTCATAATGACCTTCACTTACAAAACGATATAACAACCCTCCTCTTTGATTACGAATTTATTACAAATGAAACAGACATGCAATATACATATCTGTAACTGTACACATGGACAATACACCTCGTATTTTCAGCATTTACTTCTACTTAAGACACGTGTTTCTGCCATCTATAGGCGTCAGTCAAGCTAGTGAAGCAATGAAGCTGAAATCGCCTACCAGGCATAGCAAAATTGTGTCCTATCAGGTGGCACTATATAATAAGTGACATCTGACGGACGAAAGAGACTATGCCGAAAAAGGCAACCTTTCCCTTGACCAGCTAAGCTGGTACATAAGAGAAAAATACGTATATAGGTGTAGTCCATTAACACGAGCCTAGATGGCAGTAAATATACAAAAAGGTTTAAGTATATCAATACGTGATGCACGTATAACGCATTTGTTACAAATGAAACAGACATGCAATATACATATCTGTAACTGTACACATGGACAATACACCTCGTATTTTCAGCATTTACTTCTGCTTAAGACACGTCTTTCTGCCATCTATAGGCGTCATCAGTCAAGCTAGTGAAGCAATGTAATACAAAATAATACAAATCTGTTAAAAACAGATTTGTATCTGTATATACATTTAAGCTGAAATCGCCTACCAGACATAGCAAATTTTGTCCTATCAGGTAGCACTATATAATAAGTGACATTTGACGGACGAAAGAGACTATGCCGAAAAAGGCGAAAATACGAGGTGTATTGTCCATGTGTACAGTTGCAGATATGTATATTGCATGTCTGTTTCATTTGTAACAAATGCGTTATACGTGCATAACGTATTGATATACTTAAACCTTTTTGTATATTTACTGCCATCTAGGCTCGTGTTAATGGACTACACCTATATACGTATTTTTCTCTTATGTACCAGCTTAGCTGGTCAAGGGAAAGATTGCCTTTTTCGGCATAGTCTCTTTCGTCCGTGAGATGACACTTATTATATAGTGCCACCTGATAGGACAAAATTTGCTATGTCTGGTAGGCGATTTCAGCTTAAATGTATATACATATACAAATCTGCTTTTTAACAGATTTGTATTATTTTGCATTATATTGCTTCACTAGCTTGACTGATAACGCCTATAGATGGGAGAAGCACGTGTCTTAAGCAGAAGTAAATGCTGAAAATACGAGGTGTATTGTCCATGTGTACAGTTACAGATATGTATATTGCATGTCTGTTTCATTTGTAGCAAATGCGTTATACGTGCATAACGTATTGATATACTTAAACCTTTTTGTATACGAATTTATTGATAGCGTAAGAGAAGCAATTTTGTTATTAGATCCAATATTTCAAATGAAATCATATAAAAATGAATCAAAGTTTGTAGAAACTAGGCTTGAAGAGCGTAGAAAGTATGCACTGAATAAGTATTTGTAAACAGCAAATTTCTTACATTTAAATACATATCAAGAGGAACATGTCGAGGAATTCTTAATAGAGTAATTGAATGGAAAGGGTCTCAATGATAAATAAAAAAGAAAATATTAATGCAATTGCATATTACGACATGTGCATCCACAAACTTGGCAATGCTGGTAAAAAAAACTATTTAAATTCCTGTGTTTACAGCTCAATTGAAGAGAGCCTACAGCAACTTGAGCTACGTTCACAAAAAAAAATACGAAATAACTTAGACCTCGAACGCTCACAAAAATGGTTAGATGATTCGTCACTTGTGACGATGTTGTATACGGATTTTGCGGTTCCTACGTCGAATTTTTTGCGCATCTCTTTACACCAATTGACACGAGCTGCTCTCTGTGCTTCGGTCAAGTTATGTGGAATCCATCTGGAACATATTTTTTTTTACAAATAAATGTTCATGTAAAATCGAATGAATTGCAGCCTGCGATATGCCAAGAGATGCCTCTACCTCATTGTCACCTGTCGATCGTGTTCTATCATTTTCCGTACAACATCGATGTTTTTTGAAATCACAACAGTTTTTGGTCGACCCTTACGTCAATCGTCACTCACTGAGGCACGATCATGACGAAATTCTGCAAACCAATTGTAAACTGTCTTCTCTGATGGTGCTTCATTACCAAAAGTTGACCGAAGCGATATAATGCATTCTTGTGGAGTTAGGTCTTTTTTATAATGGTAAAAAATCATCCAACGAAAACTTTCAATACATTGGCAAGTAATTTCGTAAAACATTGCAATGTTTTCCTAAACATTTGGCGGAACATACCTCAGCCTTTCAATCAGAATTTAATCGACTCTATGCCGAATAGAATGAGGGCACTACAGAGAACTGGGGTATCAACTCGATATTTAGAAAAGTACCATTGAGCCAAATCTACAATAAAGCTCCTTAGTTTTGTACATATTCTTGTTTTAATGACTGTTTAGTCCAGTGGCTAGGTCATTAGACTATAAATCTGATGAATCGGGATCAAATCCTTCAAGCCAATAATGTCGATTGGCGTTTTTTCGGTACCAGCTCGACAGAATGGTAGACAGAAATGAGTGTCTGAAGGTAAAATTCTGGTGTAATAATCGGCAGTCGGTACGTAGCGCTAGCCACGTTACTATTCTAGGTTTACCGAACGGCTCAAGTTGTATTATTCCTCTTCCATTTTTTTCACTTTCTATATGTTAAACGTATGTGAAAGAATCACGTAGTAAATTAAAACAAATAATAAATGTGCACTTTGATTTAAATCTAGAATTTATTACAAATATAAAAATTATCCACTTCAAGTTTTGAGCAATGTATTTCATATTCATTATCAATAAGTACGCTTTAATTCTAGCATATGAAATTTTTATTTCATCATTTTCCGATTGTCTTCTAGTTATGCTTTCGGTACTACATGACATTAATATTCGTATAATATCCAATATTCATATAAAATTATTGTACCACCTTATGGGAAGAAACTTTCCAATTTTATAAATACGTTTACAATAATAATAGTCTTTGTTTTAACAAATTATGCTAGGGCTGTTGCATTCATCCTGTATCCACATGTATTACGGTATTATATAAGATTTACTAGATGGAAGTGATTGTATTCACAACCAAGAGAAAATAATAAATTTGATATCACTTTCTATCTGAGTAACAGCATTGTAATTAGAAAAGTGGGTAAATCCCCAATAGATATATAAACGTATAGTAGTTATATTGTTTTACGGAAACCTTTCAAAAACAGAATTAAAACGACTACTAGAATTAAATGTAGGTATATTCGATTCTCCTCAGAGAATGGATGACCCAGAAGTCAACGGAGCAGAATAGACGTTTCTCATGTGAAGACTTTTGAAAAGCAATACATGTATTACAGCTAACGGTAGAACTGGTAGAAGGGTGTTTGAAATAACACCGAAGCATTCATAAACGTTATTCTGCGAATGCAAAGAATTTGTTTATTTAAAATTTCACTATGTTAGAAGTTACACAAGGTCGAATATAAAGGTTAATTTTATTTACATTTATTTAATGTCTCTAAATACATTAACTAGTAATAATAATATAATTTACTACCAGAGACCGGACACATCAGGTTGAAATGACGTCGTCATTACGACGGACGATATAAATACTCTACAACATCTGTAAGTATATCACGCAGTTATTGAATGCACTGATTTGGTTAGCGGGCACATCTGTTTTCATCGAGAATTGCGACGTTTTTAGTTGAATATTTACAGTTAAATTTCTGTTTTCATGGGCGTAGATAGAAGCGTGTGGAGTTTTAATAATTTAGTCTATTTAGATTATATTTCGTAAGATAATTATCGTAATTTTTGTGATAGATCCTGTTTAATATCGTTTGATTGAATCTACTTCTCCCAATTATTTCGACGTAAGTGTGCATTGAATTTCGTTCAGTTTCAATAACTTACGCATACGTTCTTAGTTTTCATTTACTTAGATCTAGAGCATTGTTTAAGTTACTTTTTCACGTATGATATAGAGGAACGTTGAGAACGGCATCGTAAAATAATGTTGGATTGATGGTCATACTGATTGTATGTCCACTGTCAGTGATTACGAAATTTATTGCAAAATCAGTAAAATATCGTTAAAAATTCCATGAAATCGCACGTACAACGTCACTTGGCATCATTTTATGGCAGATAATATTCTATTAAATAAACTTAACAATCCCACTTTAAAACTATTTCTCCAAAAATATACTGATCGAAATATTCCTGATGAATCCACCATACTCAAATATTATGTTTCTAAGTGCTACACGAAAGCAGTAGAATGCATTAGAAGCCATCTTTCAAATCAGTACCTCTGGATAAGTGGCGACGAAACTGTCAATATATTAGGACATTGTGTGGTAAATGTTGTAGCTGGTGTCTTACAACAAATGTTCCATATAACGCACATGTAATAGCAACAAAAGTTATAAATACAGTTGATGCGGAAACAGTTGCAAAAAATACTTCATTCGGACGACAGGTACAAAGAAAAAGTACTTTTATTTGTAAGTGACAGTGCTGCATATATGTTAAAAACAGGCAGACTATTAAAGGAAACATATCCTAATATGCTGCATATTTCCTGTGTAGTCCACAGAATCTGTGAATATATCATAGACACCTTTCCAGAAGTTGATACACTTGTATCCGCTTTTAAAAAAAATTTCAGAAAAACACCATTGAAAGTAGCCCTTTACAGGGAAAAACTTCCATCTTTGTCACTGCCTCCCTCTCCAGTAATAACTAGATAGGGGACATGGTTGGAAGCTACTAGTTTTTATGCAGAGAAGTTCGATAGTTTACAAAATTTCGTTGCATGTTTAAATGACGATGCTCGGAGTATTTCTGAGTGCAAGGAACTAACACAAATTCCACATTTAAAAAATCAGTTGTACTTTCTTCAGGAACACCTTGGAAATTTTCCAAAACTAATCACTTATTTTGAAAATCGAAATCTCAAATTAAATGATGGTTTAACTACATTAGATGTGGCTATTAATAATTTGAAAAGTATTCCAAGTGACTTCGGATGTGGCCTTCGGCAAAGGTTAGACGCAGTGTTTAATAGAAATCCAGATTTAATAACATTGCGGCAATTGTGTATGGGGACAATGCCACAACATCTAACTGCAAAATACGCGGAAATAAAAGAATATTTCCAGTATGCACCTATAACCAGTTGCGATGTAGAAAGGACGTTTTCTATTTACAAGGATATATTCATTCAAAGAGAACAAATTTTACAGAAGAGAACCTTGAGAAAGTATTGCTAATTAATATTAATACTCCTTTACTCAACTTGAACTACAAAATGAATATATAAAAATGTATTCCGTATTTTGTAGCCGTATATATATACCGGTTTTATTATTATAAGTATAATTATATAAATAAAATTAAAAACTTTAAAAATAGAAATGTTCAATAGTACGCTCGTGGGCGATGAGTCATCAACCTCTCGTGTCCGGTCTCTAGTTATAGTACTTGTTCCTAGTTGTGGTACCGCAAAATGATACGAGTAAATAAAGACGGGGCATCAATAAAATTGTTTCTAAACTTAAACCAAAACTTGCCACTTGCTTAGAATCTAGATTTAAAATTGTGTCTATGGCGTAGACCCCTTTTACTTTAAAAGTCGAGTATTTTAAAAATGTTTTCTTTTTTGAAACGCGATAATGTAGAAAAGTACAATGTTTTTCTGTACCAATAATAGTTTTTCATCTATTCATTTAAAAGTCAGATATCGCTCGTATAATCAAGCACATATTAACGAAGTTTAAAACGTATACGGGAAAAAGTGTAGGGATAATCACGAAAGTGTGACGAACACGTATCTCAATAAAATTCCTGTGTATTACTATACTCCATTCTAATCTAAGAAAGAAGCAGATGTAGCTACAATCTGAGTGCAGTTTATGCAGGATAAATTTTATAATTTCAAACAAGTAGAACATATGGTTGTTGTCATATATTGAGGTTATATACCTACATAATAATAAAAGATCATTTTTTGACTTTCGCGTTTATTTATTAACATATTTATTATTAAGAAAGTTTAGATATTCTGTAATAATTTTATTCAAGCAAGAAGTGACAAATATATACTAATGGAAGGTATTAGACAGATTATAAAATATTTTCATTAATATCGTATAACTTGTCATTTATTATTTGAAGACCACAAAATTGTATGTAAATAAAATCGCAATGTGAAGAATGTATTAAAATTACCTCAAAAGAAATATCTATCTTACATTTATTTTACTAGCAAACAAAATTTTTGTAAAAAATCCCTGATGACCCCTATTTTATGCGATAATCACCTTAATAATTTCTTTTTATCAATAAAGCAATCATGGGTTTTTCTTAATAGCCGATATGTTGATATTCAGGTGATAATTGTGCACACAGAAAATGTAAAACTAATAAATTTAAAGGCTTAATAGTAACAGTGATGGATATTATAATTATCATAATATATCTCGACATAACGTGTGTTCATTTGAAAAGTCAATCTAGGTTACTTTGAAATTTTGATAGAATAAGACGCATATATATTAGTATGTGTTTGTTGTTCCGTAAACGTAAATCCAAATGACATTTGATAATGTCAGTCACATTTGTTATTTATTTGTATGTATGAAACTGCCAAAATATACGACTTTGTAGGTTAAGTAGTAAATTTTAATTTACGACATACTTCAAAATGTTCTCAGTAAATCACATGCTACTAGATTGATTTTTCAAATGAACACCCGTTATATAGCATTCTACAAAACATAATTATTTTAATAGTACTTATAATGAGAAAGCGACAAGAAAGTCCATTCAACTGCGCACCATTTGACAAAATTTTGATAAAAATTTTTATACATCTAAAATAGGTATTTTTCTACTACCCTTTATAAAAAGACATTTTTCGTCACCGAATACTGTAGCAAAAATTTCCGTCACTAGTGAGAAGAAATCCCATAACGTTAACTTTCGTCCCTATTGACGAAAGAATTACTAAATTTCTACTAAATTTCACCTGCGTCTAGTTGCCTGCTGTTGCTATATCGCGTCATTTTTAAATCACGTCAGTTCGTAGTGTTTGTAGCTTGATCGTTATTTCTGATTCAGAAAGTGATTTAGATATTCTCAATACACCACCAGAAATAGTAAGTCAAGCTGAGAAAACCTATGAGGGCTTACTACGAGAAAAATCGAGAAAGAGGTATGAAGAAGTCTATGTAAAATTCATTGAATAGAGAGAGGGGCTGATAATAACGTAAATTCATATTCGGAAATTGTGCTGCTTGTATATTTTGCAAAATTGTGGGAAAATTTAAAGCCATCGGTCTACACACCTTATGGTCTACACATTCTATGTATCAATGTTTAAATTATAACTAATTTAAATAGGTACGATTTATAGTTTTGTAATTTTTAATTGAAAATAAAGTATTTGTTTACATAATTTTTTTAAGTTTGCTATAATGCCATAAGCGAGGTCGTAGAAAAAGTATAGTGTTTAACTCGCCGAAATTATTTTTTTAAGCTCGCGAACATTACCAAACTTGGCTACCCCTCGTTTGGTAAACTGTTCTCTCGCTTAAAAAAAATATTACTTTCGTCACTCGTTACACAATATACTATTATTTAAAAATATTTTTGATATACAAAAAAGTAAGTACTTATTAAAAATGGTAAATCAACAATATTATCTAAATCATACATTTTGTTTCTTCAACCATATCTAATCCTTATAACAATATTTTTTTTACTTCGTTCAATTTAAATGACTATTATTGGTCGCAAGATGATAGTTAACTCGAGCCCATACAACTTCGATGGGGTTCAGTTTATAGTGATATTATGGAAAACATAAAACTATACAACCACTTTCTCTAGCTATTTCATCAACGACGTATAAAACTGGACTGACAGGTTGCGTATTTTTTTACAAGCTGAAGCAATTCAGTGTTATCAGCTAAAATTCATTTTATTAAAGACTATTCAATGGATGGCTCCTTTTTTCACGATGAAGTAGGTGACTGTTTTAATAGAATGATTACCTATCCGTTACGATAACACAATTGGGCTCAAGACATGGTAATATATTTTACATCCACGCAATGAACACCTCACTATTCATATCTTCATGAAAATCTCTAGTTTTGTTGCATTCAAATAATAACAAACCACTATCAACAAAACTAGCTTCGCTGCCAATGTGAAGCACAATTGGTCGCTTTCCTTTACCAGATGACTGTTTTAAACCCGTAGAAACACGTTCGACAAATTCTTGCCTTGGATTAAGCACCGTATGTATATGATAATAATATGTATCGACATGTTATAGATAATAAACAAGCGCATTATAAAATTTTTAAACCTAAAGATGGTGAAATCGAAAGAAAATTCTCCGAGATGAAAGAAAAATTGGCCCGGGGTTACCTTAGGATAGAATATTTCAGGATTTTAGTTAGCACTTAATATTAAAACTAAAATACTATTAAAAAAGGATACTCCAAAGATAACAAAATTACATTTTATTAAAGAAAAACCATCATAATATAGTAATTCCAACTTCATTTAAATTAAATAATATCCATATCTACAACTGAAAGAAGAAGAAACCGTTGAAAGCCAAGAAAGCAACCAAAATACACACTAACCAGCCAATAAGTATAACATCCGAACAGAATTTTTAGACATCGGAATTCTACCAACCAACTGAAGGAGGAATTTCACCTAAAAGAAAATTAAATAAAACAATAATATGTTTAAATTACTAAAGAGGGGCTCAATAAATAAAAACAAGTAGAATAACAAAACATAAAAAAGGTTTAGTTGAAATTTTTGAAAACATAACTAAAAATTTTGAAATTTGTAAAATAAAGCAAAATAACATGAGATAACATTTACTGAAAAGGTATAATAATAATATATAATAATTTAATAACAATAATATAACATCAAATACAGCATTAATTCAAAAATAAGCTAAAATTTTGTAAAATAAAAAAATTTTTGCCGGATATAAAAAATGTGTAATATACAAATATTAGTTAAAATAATTACGTGAATAGTAATAAAAAAATAGGGCTAATTTTCAATAGTATTAACATTTAACAAAATCTAAAAAGGCATTTAAAAAACTAAGAAGAAAAGTAATGAAAGTTTCGTAAGGCTTTTGTCTCAGTAGGGATGTTATAAAAGCCAGAAACCGCAAAATTGAAGAACTCTGTGTATTTTGACGCCGATAAAATAATACGTACTTCATATTAGCAAACAAATAAATAATAGGTAATTCGTATTAATAAAAAAACAAATAAAATAATACGTACTTCGTAATAGTGAACATAAAAATCTACAGGTACTTCGTGCAGAGAAAATAAATAAGGTCCTGTCAGCCATGAGTCGAAGAGGTTAAGTAAATATAAACAGCCATTTACGAAGTTGGGTACTGCCTAAAGAAGATAACCACAGATCTTAAATGAAAAAAGAAAATGACCATAAGAAAACAGTGCCATCTATCACCAAGAAAAATCAAGTCAGATAAATGCCAATAATAAAAAAAACAATATTTCTTAAATTAAACAACATAATTTGAAACAAACTTGAGTAAGTAAAACCTACTAATTTTGTATAATACAAAAGTATTTTTAATAATATATAATATTATTAAAAATGGGGTGTGAAGAACACAATACAACAGGGGCGTATTGACAATCATGTAAAAATGTGAAATACGTATCTACGTCTTTGGAGAAGATACATTCAATAATACATATGAACTTGTATTGTGTTCTTCACACCCCATTTTTAATAATATTATATATTATTAAAAATTCTTTTGTATTATACAAAATTGGTAGGTTTTACTTACTCAAGTATGTTTCAAATTATGTTGTTATATACGTATTCGGTTTACGCCGACAAGTAGTGAAGACACGATAATACAGTTTTTTATAGATACGGTGGTTACCGACTATAAGGAACACCACGGGTAGTACTGCGATTATTATATAGACAGCGTTGAATATTCCTTCACGCTCTGTCTTAATAATATCTGCCAGATAGCAAGGTAGTTATGTTTGTTGAATGTGTCTCTTCTCCAACAGGGGCGTATTGACAATCATGTAGAAATGTGAAATACGTATCTACGTCTTTGGAGAAGATACATTCAATAATACATATGAACTTGTATTGTGTTCTTCACACCCCATTTTTAATAATATTATATATTATTAAAAATACTTTTGTATTAAATTAAACATTAATATGAAAATAAATTGTCAATTCAAGAATTAAATTCAAAATTAAACTTCAAAATAAAAAGATTCACTAAATTTCATATTACCGTAAAATGGGGTTACTTTGATATTAAGGGGTTACTTTGATAACAGTTTACTTATTCTTGAAAAGCGCGAATATTGAGATTGCTGAAACTGCCAAATGTTTTCTTTTTAAGGTATTGGCAACACTGATACCGATTTAACAGTATGGTGGATTTTGTTTACCAACGCACAGTGTATCGTTATAAGTTTTGTGTTTTTGAGGAATTAGGAATTTGAGGTGTGTAGAACTCTTAATGTACTTACAAAATTACAATAATTTTATGTTTACCGTCTTGGTTATTGGTAATTACGGTTTCCTCTGAATACTGTTTATGTTGACATGTTTTAAAAAACTAATAGAGTCACCATGTTTTAAACTTGAATGTGTGTTGGGGTATCTTTGATCAGCTGTACGGGGTTACTTTAATCACATGATCAAAGTAACCCCACATGTTGAAGTAACTACGGTTTACGATATATTTTCGTAAAATAGTTTTTCTGCATAGTATTAACTGGGTTGTTCTTAGTACAGAATAATGCCAAGGACTTATAGAAAGCCGCTTGGAAGTCGACAGTACAAAAATTATTCAGATGCAGTGATTGAAAATGCGCTGCAATCTATATTAGACGGACGTTTGACGATTCGTGGCGCTGCAAAAGAATTTAAAATCCCCTCTGGAAGTCTTTACAATAGGTATAAAGGACAACACATAAATAAACCTGGAGCTCAAACTTTGTCCACTGACGCTCAAGAAAAGGCTATACATAAATCAGCAGCAAAGTGTGCGGAATGGGGGTTTCCTCTTAGTCTCTTTGACTTGCGTATGTTCGCTAAAGCTTGTTTAGACCGAACTGGGCGAATTGTTGCCAAATTTTCCAATAATGTGCCCGCTATTGACTGGGTCTACTCGGTTTTACGACGTCATCAGGATTTTTACAGTCAGCGTGTTGCAGCAAGTATAAAAAGGGCTCGAGCTGGAGTTTCAAAAAAAGAAGACTATAGAAGAATATTTTAAACATTTCGAAACTGTTGTTAAAAACGTGCCTAGTAATAATATTTTTAACTACGACGAGTCAAATTTAAGCGACGACCCGGACAAAAAACGCTATATATATATCGACGAGGAGTCAAGTATCCAGAAAAAATAATAAACTTTTACAAGAGCTGCACGTCTATCATGGTTTGTGGGTCTGCAAATGGTGTTCTTTTACCACCTTATGTGATATACAAGAGCACACATCTATATGACACTTGGAAGGAGAGAGGACCGTGTGGCTCACCGTGTTTCAATGAACCATGTTGCTCACGTGGAACTAGATATAACCGAACTGCAAGTGGCTGGATTGACAGCGTAACATTCCGGGATTGGTTTATGACATGTTTTTTGCCACACACGAAAAGACTAAACGGTCGTAAAGTGTTATTTGGAGACAATTTGTCGTCTCATATCGATGAAGATGTGTTACGATTATGTGAAGAAAACGATATCAATTTTATTTGTTTGGTACCACACTCCACCCATCTGCTTCAGCCTTTGGACGTAGCATTTTTTCGTCCGATGAAAGAGGAATGGCGAAGTACATTAACGAAATTGAAACTTGAGAACTTAAGGCTGACCAGTGTTCCAAAAGACGCATTTCCGAATCTCCTCAACAAGATACTTCTAAGAATGGACGAAATTAAACCGAAAAAAATTGTGGTAGCCCCGTTGGATAATGAAAACGGTGCCATCAAACGAAATCTTATAAGTGTATTTAATACAACAGGAATATTGCCGTTTAACCCTGATCAGGTGTACAAGCGCTAACCATCTGATGATAGTAACGTTGAGGCTGAAACTGAGAGCGTTCTGACTGAACTATTAAGAACTCAAAGATTTGGAGAATCATCCCATACTGTAAAAAGAAAGAAAAGACTAAATGTTGCTGCTGGAAAGAGTATTTCGACAGCGGATTTAATAGATGACCCCTTGCCAAGTGTAGAAAAAAAGCGGAAGACAAAGAAAACTAATCAGACGATTAACACCCCACTTGAAGAAAACATATCTGATAACAATGAGACTGTAGAGGAAACATTCGCAGAAGAGGAAAACGATAGAGAGCATGAAGAGGAAGAAGATAATATATTGACCGAGGGTCGTTATGTATTGGCAACATTTACTTCTCAGCGAGGAAAAAAAACATATCGTTACTTATGTTACATTAACGAAACCACTCCGCTGGTAGTTACCGGCTTAAAATCGTGCCAAAACAAAAAAACATTCAGGTTAATTAAAGACGACATTTCTGAAATTGAACAGTCTGATATTGATGCATACCTGCCTATGCCTACCTTTCAAGAAGGTACTGAATTGGTCGTGTTTCCACACGAGATCAATGTTAATGAAGTTTAGAGCTTAAGAATTTGATTTTCTGTGTTTTAAAATGTTAATTTCAAATAAAATTATAACTAAAACCTTATTTTTGTCTATATCAAAGTCACCCCAAGTGGTTTAAACAGCTTTATTAAAAAAACTTGCGGACAGATTTCAATTTGTTTTTAAATTTTATGTTCATTTTGGGTTTACTTTCAAATGACATGGAAATAAGCATGGTGATCAAAGTAACCCCGATCAGTGTATAAATTTGATCAAGTGGTTTAATTTTTTTTCTCAAAAACTAAATAAATTGATAATTTTTTATGTTAAGTTTCTAGTGAAGACAAAAAACGTATTTTTCTGCCAATTTATACAAAAGATACAGAGTTTTTAAAATAAAAATTGATCAAAGTAACCCCATTTTACGGTACCTGTTCTTTGTTCTCGTTGATCGAGGATCCACGAATCTAATTTAAAAATACAAGTTAGAAAACAAAATTTGAATTTTGAGAAGAACGAGTCCATGTGCCAACAACGAAGAGCCAGTCAAGGAAGAACTTAAAGAACACCACGCCAACTTTCATTTATCTTATTTAAAATACCAATAAAATAGTATATAATGTGTTTTGTTAAAAATAAAGAAATTTGTAGAAAAAGTACTAAAGTTTTATTTATTTGTAGATTAGAGATAAGATATTATATTATTTAAAAGTAATTATAAAACCCGAGCAAGGAAATGGCATTTACACATAATAGTATCTTTCCATATTTGTTCTTTTGTGTATCCTGCATTCACCCATGTTTCATCTAAATAATAGACTTCTCTGCCTTCTGCACGAAACTTTCTCATATTTGTCAAATAACAACGTCTCCATAAGATAATATCATTTCGTTCAATAAATATATTGTTTCGTATGCGTTTTTCCCACTTTTAATTCTAGTTTCTTTAGGATTCTCCAAAATGATGTTCGTTTTATATGAGATCAACTGGCATCTCATATAGTTGAGTTGGTAACTCATTTTTTAAGAAAAATAAATGCAAGTGCCTTGTAATTGTAATTTTTGGATGTTTCGTCCAGTTTATTATAAGCATTTTGGTAACTTCGTTTTCTTAAAGGAGAATGTAAAACTCCAGATATTTCAATTTCTTTTATAATGTCAAACTTGATTCTTATTGTACGTAATATACAAATTTTGGGCCACCTGCCTCTGTTCACTTTTTACAGGATTTTTTTATGGATCTGGTAAAGCTGTGTCATCTATACACTAAAACGTTTGCGATTATGAAAAGAAAAAGTTAATGAAAGTCATCAAATATCTTCAGAAAATGAGTATTTCAATTTATGATCTCTATAACGAATAATTTTTAAAAAATATTAATTCTAAATAGCACAATAAGCAACTAATAGAACAGACAATTCAATAGTACTGCAAGAAGTACCGATCAGCACTAACAGTAAAAAAAAATTAGCAGAACAAAATAAACTTGATTTTGCCTGCGTAGATTCGGCCTCTCTTTTCACCAATCACAAGCGTTTATTTTAAGACTTATCTTTCCCAGCGCTTCTTTCTTAGATTGAATGAGTTATGGACTTTTTTATTTCTATTGCGTATCAATTTCCAACACTTATATCAACATAATCATTTAACTAATAAGTCCCATACAAACAGCGAATTTTGTTCGAAATCTAGCCATACAGTTTTATACAAATGGGCTTGCAAAAATGCAATAAAACACGAAAAGTATCTTATATATAGGCAATGTTTAACATTTGTTAAGCGTGCATGAGATAAAGCCAAGGATTCGAGTTCTCTCCCTGGATTAACAGGTAATTTTTATAATGTACGAATTGTCTCCGGAGACGGCTCGAGTCGTCTCCCGAGATGGCTTGAGTTGCCTCCCTTTTGGTACGAATTATATCTACTTGTAGTACTATTGTATTAACAAACTATATATGAATAGCAAAACGCAAGACACAGGGCTTTTATACTCAAATTATTGATTTTTTAACAAAAATACTTAGATACAAATATAGATACATAAAATAAAACTCAAAATCATTAAATGTGTACAGTGCGATCATAAATGATTGTAAATAATTAATTGATAAGGGAGACACTTGTTGAAACTCCATAACTAAATGATAGTATA
This sequence comes from Melolontha melolontha, assembly GCA_935421215.2. Classification (NCBI taxonomy): domain Eukaryota; kingdom Metazoa; phylum Arthropoda; class Insecta; order Coleoptera; family Scarabaeidae; genus Melolontha; species Melolontha melolontha. The sequence continues at coordinate 50,381,176 of OW285235.1, read as the reverse complement.
AAAATGCACTGATTTTAAGTTTCAAATACTTTAATCTAACTTTCCACTACAATATCGTTTCGTCACACTGTGACTTCATCAGGTGGATGAATACATGTATTCATCCACTTAAACTTAAAATCAGTGCATTTTTATACTATCATTTATAAATGATTGTAGATAGTTTGAATTTGCCGCCATACATATTTTTCCTAAAGTTGGTTGTACTGAGGGTCTACTATTATAATATTTCTCCAGTGGCGTCTTAAATGGGACTGTTAACGGTACTATTAATTGTTAAATAAAAATTGTACTTTGGAGTGTATAGAATTAATTTACGCCAACAATCAACTTAAAAGAACACAAAATCTTAGTTTATTTAATTGAAGCACTTACATAGAACAAGCAACTACATAGGTATAAAACAATTTTCACACAACAGTGTTTAACAATCAAAAAAGATAACACAGTTTCTTAAATATATTTTACAGCAAATGTTCATAATGTCTGCCGTTAGCATCTAAACATAAATTTACTCTTCTCCTCATATTTGCAAATATCCGTTGAAGTGTTTCTTGGTCGATATTATTAATTTCTTCTACAATGGCTGCTTATAATTCTTCTAGGTTATGGTGCCGATTTCTAAACACTTTAGATTTTAGATAACCGAATAAGCGGAAATCTAATAGAGTTAAGTCTGGGGAGTGTGATGGTCAACGATTCCTACTAATTAGTCGGTTGTCAAAAAATTGTTCGAGGTAAGCTATAGCATCATGGGGTACATGCTGTGGTGCCCCATCTTGCTGGAAATAGCCCACTTGTACCTCATCATCAGTAACTCGTTTATGAAGATGTCAAGTATTTGTGTACGATATCTCTCCACAGTGAGGGTATTATTAAAAAATATTGGACCAATTGACATTGCTACCCATACTCCAATTAACGGATGTAAACTTGTTTCAACGAAATTATGCAGATTTTGCATTGACCACGTCCTGTAGTTTTGACTATGAATATACCTTGATAAATGAAACTAGGCTTCATCTGACTGTAATGTCTAAAATGTCATCGTTGAAATTAAATTGAGAGTAAATTTTTAAGTAATGCTTTTCTGGCAGAACCATATGACAAACCTAAAATAAAATCTGTAGCAAAATTATAAAGATTAATTACATTTTTGCAGACAAGAACGCAGCTCTTTCAACCCAACCATTTGTAGATCCACAATGCAGTATTATCAGTCTTTTTCCTCTAAATGCAGAAACATATCTGGCACTGATCTGAATTGTCACTCCAGCTTATTTTTAGCAAGTAAGTAATCTTACAGCCACTTACGTATTCTCAAACTTTCTATTATACACTGCCTTCTATAAATTTTCTTGTATTTGAATCCGTTTGTTTTTAACAATCTCCACAGTGTTGATTTTGAATATTAAACTGACCACTATCACCTCTCTTTTTCTTTCAAAAACACCAACATTCACCATTCTTTTAATAGTCGATTCCGGTATTTTAGTAACTTGTGAAATTTTTAGGATAGCTTTCGAAGTACATAATTCACCTATTTCCATTAAACCATTGTAGACGCTTATACAATTTGCTATGCATCCATAGATAAATGTTGTCTTTGTTTTCTATTACACATTTCGTCCCCGTCGCTAGCATCCACCTTAGTTGTTTAAAATAAACTAAATTGAAAATATTATTTGCCTATAACATATAATTAACATTCTGAACTTACTGCAAATGAGAATTAATGAATATTAAATCTCATTTTTACATGGCAATGTCGCCTTATGTGATGCTTTAATAACTACAATCCGACAAACCAAGTTTGTACTAGCATGTATAGCACACCTCGTCGCGACTACGATCTTACTGGTTGTTAGGATAATTAAAAATTACTGAAAAGCCACCTCCATCAACGGGAACGTACAGACGCGTTTCGCTCTAATTGAAGCTTATCAATGTACGGTATATCGAAGACAGAGATGGCTTTTCACTTCTATACTTTGTGTATATATAGTTAACATTCTGAACTTACTGCAAATGAGAATTAATGAATATTAAGTCTCATTTTTACATGTCAATGTCGCCTTATGCGATGCTTTAATAACTTGGTTTGTCGGATTGTAGTTATTAAAGCATCACATAAGGCGACATTGACATATAAAAATGAGACTTAATATTCATTAATTCTCATTTGCAGTAAGTTCAGAATGTTAACTATATATACACAAAGTATAGAAGTGAAAAGCCATATCTGTCTTCGAGATACCGTACATTGATAAGCTTCAATTAGAGCGAAACGCGTCTGTACGTTCCCGTTGATGGAGTTGGCTTTTCAGTATTTTTTAATTATCCTAACAACCAGTAAGATCGTAGTCGCGACGAGGTGTGTTATACATGCTAGTACAAACTTGGTTTGTCGAATTGTAGTTATTAAAGCATCACATAAGGCGACATTGACATGTAAAAATGAGATTTAATATTCATTAATTATCATTTGCAGTAAGTTCAGAATGTTAACTATATATACACAAAGTATAGAAGTGAAAAGCCATATCTGTCTTCGAGATACCGTACATTGATAAGCTTCAATTAGAGCGAAACGCGTCTGTACGTTCCCGTTGATGGAGGTGGCTTTTCAGTAATTTTTAATTATCCTATAACATATAAGTATACAGTATTAAAATATTAAAATTAGAGATTTATATTAATTACTTTATTTTCTTAATACACTTAAGCCGGCCTAGGTAGATAGATTCCAGGTACTTAAAATTTGTGTTTACTATTGCCGGATAATGGGCGGATTAACACAATAGATCCTTAATAGTTTTATTTATGTCATCGCACTATAACTTGAAACTAAGTTATACAAATTTGTCAAATATTTAGACAAGAAAAAGGAAAAACGATAAAGGATCCAAGACAAATTCCAATGTGGCAAGTCGATATTATCCGTCAATCAATTTATAATATCGACAAAACATATGTATCGACAAAATTAAGGATTGTTATTTAGAACTGCTTCAAATTTTCTTTTTACATTATCAGCAACAGCTGCAGATAATTGCTAAATAAATATAAGATGAGATTTAATATTCATGGCGTTAGTTATAGAATATCGTGGGTTGATCGAATAACGACTAGATGGATAGTTATAGGTATTCTGGAATAATGTCCATGAATATTGGCTAAATCTACCTGAATAGTTGGGTCCATAAATACTTGTTGACCGTGTAAAATAGAAGCAACATGATTTAACGTTGTTAAAATACATGTGATAATAGGATGCTGCTGCTGTCCATATTTTTCACGAAATAAATTCTTGGGTGCAGGTGCCTTCACAAAACTTTCTTGGCAGAATAGATCAATTTAGCTGCATTCGGGAAGCATTTTCTGACATCCTCTGATACTCGATGACGAAACATTTGATTTTCGTCATAGTACTATATATCTTTGTTGTAAGAGCCTTCCAGGCGCCTTCATATATGCAGTTCCATCTGTTACAAATAATAACACTTTTGCTTTATTTATATCGTGTTTTTCACCCAATAGCGATTTCAAACACAAAGTTGCTATATGCCCCCACGAGCACTGGTCTTGCGCCTACTTACGTAATACCTACTGCTTATGGCTTACCCAATTTACCTTAATACATGATTTCCCCGGAGATCTTTCGGCTAAAGACCAGCTCAGTTTAGATGCGAGTGGAGGGGGAATTCTTATATCATAAAGGGCGCCACAATGTTTATACCTTTAGCCGTATCAGAGAAAACAGACTCTGCCGATAATAAATTGAATAAATCTAGGTAACTACGTGTGTCGTTGTTAAACCAAATAAAACACCCAAGTTCAAAACAGTAACAATAAGGATTTATTGTAATCCAAACAACACAACAACAAGGGGATATTGTACCCAGAATGTCAAAATAATACGGTTATACCAACTTGGTTAACCACAACACATCACAATAAAATATTTGAATGATTCAAAAAATATTTAAAGTTTAGTGAATAAAAAACTGTATTTAAATTTGGTCAAAGCGATAATGACATCAAAATAGTGATATCAATCTTAATAACAAAGTAATTTCTGGTTATGAGTAAAACACTCACCCAGTACAATATATGAAAGAAAATAATTTTATAGTGCAGACGAGAAATTGACTAAAATGTGAATTTAAACTATTTGCACATAAAAGCAGATATTTTAGATACATTATTAGATTCCAAAAAATATTAAGATCACCAGATTTTATAAAAAAAAAATTGAAGGTCAACGTCTGAAATGATTTGACCAAATATGGAAAATAATTAAATTAACTAAGAATCTTAATCTAAGAATTGCATCATTAATTTATTAAAGATCTTTAATAAACCTTATATAGATATTGACACACACTGTATATGTAATCATTATTTATATAGCATTTAATTGCGTAAATTTCAATTTACAAAAAAAAAGTTATACCAAAATAAATCTATAAAGATTTGTCCACACTGTATGTACAGAAACTATATTAATCAGTTGTGAACTAAAATTGCTCACATAGCTTAGTTATAATAAAAAATTATATTACACAAATTAAATCTTAAATATATCTTAAATAATTTAAAAAAAAAATTAGATGATGCCTCAGTTAAATTCTTTGGACTAAGGAAAAAAAAATTTAATTCCGTGTCACCACGATGCAAACCAACCCTAGAACAACTTCAACGTTGCTTTGCAATGCCCAGTAGAATTTAACACCCGCTATAAGCGAACACATACCATGTTTTAATTAAAATTCTATCAGTTAGATACTTCACAACCCTGGCAATGAAGGCTTAACCACAAATACTTGAACGAAAGGTTAATGAGAGAGAGAATGTCTTATACGCGTCTTTTATAGACGACAATACGGTTGTATTGTATCATACGGCAAAAAAAAACAATATTTAGAAGAATATTTCAATTATCCCACATTTAATTATTTTCAAAAACAAAATCGACCGCAAAGAAAACATATTATTAATTTACAACCTCTTTACTTTTAAATTTCGCTAAACAAAGGTAAAATTTGCTAATTAACTCCTCGTACTATATCACAAATAAATACTAATAGATGGCGTGCTAATTCGCAAATCCCATACGAAATACAAATTAAAAGCCATAACTGACATCTTCAAAATTTCTCGTAAATACCTAGGGTTCATTTGAATTAGAAATACTATATTAAAACAACGTTTATTAATTTATAGAAAAAAATGACATTGCAGAAATTCAGTAAACGTACATAGATGCCAATTCTATGTCCATGTGAAGCGAAACCGCATGCGTAACGTTTGACAGTATTAAGAAATATACTTAACCTAATGTTTGTAAACAAACCATCGCAAATGAATTTAAATAAACTAAAAATCACACACAAAAAATCCCCAATTTACTCAGGTATTTATAAATATAATATTAACCCTCTAATGCGACATGACTTACAGAATAATTTAAAGATGTCCTATTAAATCAAACATCAATGGAAACTAACCCAACTGCCGTTACGATATTTAAAGGAGAGGCCTCAGTTACAATAGTAACAATTAACTGGCAGTAGTACGTATATAAACAAATAAATTATTAAGGAATCAAAGCAGTACAAGAAATATATAATTTTAGGTATTGAAAAAGTTAAGAAATCGTTACTGAAATAAAATTAACGAACCTTTTATGTATACCTAGTTATACAAAAATAACTAACAACCAAAAGCAAGATAAGGTATTTTAAATCTTAACAATTAATTAGTACGAAGGAATAGTAATTAAATATAGCAGAAACCTAATATATATATATACCCTGTGGTTTAAAAATAACCAACAAATCTAACTGCAAAATAAGGTAATTTAAATTTAAGAAATTCAAGTAGTACGATAATTAGTAAATAAATCTAGCAGATACTAAAATGTACGAGGGTCGAAATTGACACAAACAAATTTGCGATACGTGTCATAAATTTTGCATTAGTTGTTTCGATTTCTTAGATGCAAGTAGAGATGTGTAGACATTTCCGTGTCGCTATTCATCACATATTTACCCAATAATAACTAAACTAAACAATAAATCGGTCCGCTGCAAATCCATTTAAGTTCCTTTCTGGAATGTATTCATGACAGCCAATCTCTACTTGTTACAGCTCGTCATTTTAACACAAGTGCCTTTTTAAAAATTTAATAATACTTTCAAAAACTGCTATATATTTGGATGACGTATACAAAAAGGTGCGTTATATTTCGAATTAAATAATTCACATTCATTTGTAGTTCTGAATAAAGAAGATTTCAGCCCATATGTGTGGACAGAATTTTGAATTTCCGTCAATATCCACCAAATAATATATTTATTTAATAAGTTTAATGCAAGTTAATGATTTTCTTCCAATTTTATCCTAACGATTACCTTCACCGGTTTGATGAATCTAATAACATGCAGAAAAATTACACTGGACAACACAGTTTTGTTTTCTTATAAACGAATACAAGTAGTTTATGTATTTTGTCATGCTGATTCTGAATCTGATTTAAAATTTGTTTCGTTACGTGAAATATTTTCTTAAATAGTTTTTTTTCAAAAAACGCATTAAATTTTACAAAATGTCAAAGTTACTTTCATATAAAAAAGATACTTCTAAAAATATTGTTCTGTGGAACATTGAGTGGACATGTCTGAACATGTTCTTGCATACCTAATTAATATTATTTCATTTACTTTTGAATATTTTTTTTTCCAAAACATAACGTACCAGAATAAATATATTGTTATTATTATTGTTAGAACTATAAAAGAAACGAAAATTGTACACAGTTTCTAAAAAAATATTTAAAAAAATGCAAATTTGTTGGTCAGTGTAATTTAATATTTATTATATACAAATTACTTTTCTTATTAACACAATGAATGTTAATATATAATTAACAGCTAACATAATAAACTTATAAATACACATTTGATATATCACGTTAGTATTTATATACATATTTATGTACATTTACGTATACATATATAATATGCAGGCAGCTTACTATAGTATGTTCTAGACATCGAATTGAGCTTGCTGTAATTATCGCAGGAAGTTGCTGAAACAACTCAAACAGAACTAATGAGAATTCCTGAAAGCTAACAGCATTAAAAATTAGATATTTAATTCAAAGAAATGTTCAAAAAACTGACCAAGAATTAAGATTACAAACAAACAACGGTTTACATAAATGCAAATAAGGTTAGTATTATTTTATGTTGCCTGTAAAATTAAAGAAATTACAATTCATTTCACATTATAACGACTCGACTTGTAAGATTTAAATTGGATTATCCCAAATCCCTTACCTAAAATACCGGTCACGTCTGCAAATGAGATGTGGACCGTAACAGAAAAATATCCTTTTTATCCTGTTATATTTTATATAGTGTACTGCCATTTACAAAGAAAATACATAATATTTCTGATCACTAGACATTTTATATTCAATTTTATGTACATTCATGTGTAATTAATGTGTATAAATATTTGACAACACCTAGACATAAAATATAGAATACTTAACAGGCTAGAAATGAGCTAAATCTAACTGCAAGATAATTATGACCGATCGCCATCTCAAGGAGATTAGTCGGGTCCTAGCAGTACCGTTTGACAGACTGACTTAGGGTCCGTATTATAGACGATAAAATCTGCAGATTTTATTTAGTAAGCAAGAAAATTTAATTTAATCAATAGATTGGGTATTATAAATAGCGAATAAGGAAACCAAGCAAGTAAATCTACTAATTTACACCCTAGAAAAACGTGGTATTAAATGTTATTCGTTGGTTAAATGCCAACAGCTGTTTGTTCGCCTGTCTTCAAATAAACATTATCTTATGTTTAGAAGTGTATATTTTGTGTGTGTTTGATAACTTGAATTTTGATAATGCTAGATTTATCGGTTCGTATTTTACAAATATAAACAAAAATGAAATAACATGAAATGATCTCTAAAAATCCACAAATTATTTTTAGTGTGATTTTTAAAATGGTTTGAAAATTAATGTAGCACACATTTTAATTTTTAATAATTCACATGAATGGATAAACACCCGATTTTGTACGAGATTACTGACCCTAGCATACAACAATGTGATAGTTTTTGTAACATCGACACCTGTTACGTATGTATACATACGCTATAATATATGTGTATATCTGTAACTTCAGTAGAGGTATTTATTATTTATACACATTCTGAATATTTTAAATTCATAGGCGGTAACTTATTACAATTTTCAGGGGGCTTTTGATTTTGATTCTCGTCGTAATTGGCTCACAATATTTTGGATTTATATTCTACATAATTACATTTTTCATACGTTCTCTTTATTTCAAGGACGCCCTGCATATATTAATATATAGAGCGTTTCACGCCCATGATGAAGTACAGGCCATATGGAGATAGCGTACATAGTTGCCAAGTCGCGAACTCATTCCTACCAACGTACCTATATTGCTATTAATCAGGCCTGCTGTCAAAAGTATTGTATTGACATAACCTTAATTGTATTTATAATGAACAAAATTTTAAAATTATTATTCTTAGTTTGCATCTGTTTATAATATATTCGATGCCAGAAAAAAGAAAATAAGAGTGAAATATCATTCTAGTTAATGTATATGAAAAGCAAATCATTATATTAACAAACTACTTAAAATTGTATGTTTAAGTTATAATTTGGTTTAACCAACACACCATTTGTATACTCAAGGTTTGTTTTGAATTAAAACAATTATTTTATATATATTGGTTTCCTTTATTATAAAAAATAGTTTGATTTGTCTATTAGAATACGAGCAATAATCATAAAAAGTTTTTTTGTGTAGACCATAAACATACAAAAAATACTGCAATATAGATTTATTTAACCAATAACATAAAAATATCAACATCTTAAAAACCTAATTTTTTATTTCAATTAAAACTTGACAGCTGTAGTAACATTAATTATAGGTTTGTTCCGAGAAGAATCCCTATTATTTTTAGTGAATCGGAATTTAAATCTGTTTTACAGCCATCATCGTGTACTATAATACTGTCTACCAATTGGCTAAAAGAGATGCAAACTGTCAGAGATTCGTTCTTGGAACAGACCTACAATCCACTGGATGTTGAAGCAGCATTCGAATAGCCGACAGGGTCAGTTAACAAATCGTCTTCCATATCATCAGTTGAACCTGAGTCTCCCACATGGATGATAAACTCCTCAACATCATCTTGCAATCCATCGACAATCCACATTTCTTCTTCAATTTTTTTTACATGCTGAATATAATTCTTCCAATTGTCAGCTGTCACATTACTATAGACACTCGTAATTAATGGTGCCATATCTTTTACTTTGAACGTAGTGTTGTGCATCTTTATGTGATTTTTCACTTGGGCCCAAACCATCTCTATTGGATTCAGCTCACAATGGTAAGGTGGTAAACGTAGAACTTCTCGGCCAGCATCTTTCGCGAACATATCAAGCTTATATTTGTCATATTGATATTTTACTTGTGATACACTAAACAACAAATCTCTTTTTAACATATTATCTTCAACGGATATATTTTTTTTAGTCAGCCAGTCAATTATATTTTCTTTTCTCCATGCATTTGTAGGTATCTTCTCAACCTTTCTGCTGTGGTACGATGCATTGTCTAGAACAATTACAGCATTTTCAGGAGTATTTGGCAATAAATGCTCAATGAACCACTTTTCAAACGTATCTGCATCCATCTCTTTATGTGCATCAGCTGTATTTTTCTTGCATAGAAATGTTAATTCGGCACCAGGAAGTAAGCCATTTTCATTGCCAGCATGTACTAATGCAAAGCGAGGACCAAGACCACTCGGAGATTTTAATCCTGTACTCAATCCTCGAGCAAATGCTTCTCGAGTACTCTTTATTGTAGTATCTTGCCAGACTTTACTTACTGTGTGTCCTACATTAACCCACGACTCATCTGTGTAAACTATACACCTACCTGGAACAAATATTATTTTAGGTATATGCTTTTATATAAAGAACAAAGAAACTTTACCTTTATTTCAAAATGTCTTGATATCTCGCAGATACTTGTGTCTCCATCTTATAATATCATCTCGTTCAATGAGTATGCTTTTCCGTTTTACAGTTTGAAATTCAAAACAAATATCTTTCAAAAGTCTATATAATGTTGATCGTGTAAAAGTAGGGAGATCATTGTCATTGTTGATGGTAGCAAGAACTGTATTCACAGGGGGTGGTATGTTTTGCATGAAAAATCTATGAACTTGTTGTCGTACAAGTCCGTGTATATTTTCATCATAACGGTGTAGACGAGCATTTACTTGTACCCCTTTTCTCTTGTTTGTTTTTTTTTTTTGGACTCAACAACGGCCCTTTATCTTGTTCCTTGTTCCCCTGTGCACTGAACAATGTAGTGCTTCACTTGCTTCAGCAGCAGCAGCAGTAACAGTCATAGGTTTTTTAAGAAAATGATTAAAAACATTTAGTATCATCTGCTTTTCTCTTCGACTAAAACATTCACCCCTTCGTGATGTTTTCTCTCCAGGCTCCATTACTGAAGTTTAGAATCTGTAACGGTAATGTTTTTATTTACGAGCACATTTCCTTCACATTCCAACTTACCACAAACTTTTGTAAAGAACAACGGGAGAATATAATAAAGAGAGAGAGAATATAATATATAATAATAAGAATATAAGGTATATAATATAATAACACTATAACAATATAACAAGAACGAAGAACAACAAATAATATTTAATAAAAATACGGAAAGGAACAATTTGACACTTGACAAGATAACAAAGTGAACACACTACTGTACTGTAGCAGTCTGGTTATCTGTACGAATTAAAAGTCCCCAATAAAAATTAATATAAATTTTCGACATAGCGAGCGGTAGAAAAGGATAGCGCGATGCAATTTCTTAAAGAAAATAAAAGCGGGGAATGCTCCATAAGAGCCCATACTTCACCGTGGGCGTGAAACGCTCTATAGTAAGTAGTAATAGTAATGTATATTAAAAGACTTGTACTGCGCCGTGAAAGTGAGATGATCTGTAGTAAATAGAATCAATTTAAGACATTTTTTTTCATTGCTAACCTGAATTAAAATTTTGTCGCTCACATGATATAATATTGCTGGTAATCAATCACGATGCAAAATTTTAGCAACAATATATACAAGACACCACCTAAGGCTACATATCTATTTGCAACAAATATTAACAAATTTACGTATTACAGACTTAATACGTTTATCAAAACTGTTAAAAGTAGAATATTTATTAATGCACTTACACGCATCTTAAATATATACCAAAAATGTATAAAAATACGTAGGTATATAACTCATGTAAGTCTTATATGTATATTAATTAATTGCTGGAGGAAATATTTCATATAAGAAAGAACGCTGAAATATGTTGATAATATCTTGTTATTACGGTAGTCATAACCAGGTCAGCAATTATTTCTCACGACAAGGGCAATAAATTTATTTCAAGATGTCGTGCATAACTAAAATGTGTATATATAACTACATATATACAAATAATATAAAGATTACTAATATTTATATGAATCAGAAAAATAATCAATTTTCTATTTCTCATATTACGGTACTTTCTTTCATAAAAAACGATGCTTTTAACTGTAAATCTGTCACACATTTCTTATTTTTGCAACTAAACTAATGCGTATGGTGTATAACTCTAAAATATTGAAAACTATCATTACACCGCAACAGTTCTAATATAGAAATAAGGTACATTACAGTGGCGTATTCAGAACCACACATAAGAGGAAGCTATAGAGTAAAGTAACGCGTAGGCAAACATTTTTTGGGTGGAGGAGCGAAAAAGATAAAATTTGTTACAAACTGCTGTCCCACCTTACTTAAAATGAAGTACCATGCGTCTATTTTTATTTGTTTAAGCGCAGCAAAGAAAAGTTCTGCAGACGCATTTGTCGCAGACATATTAGGTGTTAATTCACATATTTGAAGAATTTCAGGGCAGGCACGATCTAGTTCGCAGTCTTTAAGAGATTTCCATAATTCAGTAGCACTCGTTCTATTTAAGCCTTATGAGGTGTTGTAAATCACTGTAAGTTCGGAACGTAATGCAGGAAAGTCAAAATATTGTGGTTAATTTTGTTCAAGCGATTCAAAGGCCCCATCAGAAACTGCGGGTTTATCGCAAAATTTAACTAATTCTAGAAATTTAAGGATGTTGAAGGTCTTAAATCTGATGTCTATTTGCGCTGAAATATTGTCAATCATTTTTAAGGAACGGACGCGAGGCCAATGACTCATTTGTATTTTTAAAGAGTTCTTAATTTTATTTATGTAATTGGAAAACAAACGGGTGGTGATCTATAAAATACAAAATACATTTTTATTTGTTCATCTTGTACTTCAGGTTGAGTAAAGGAGTATTAATATTAACTAGTAATACTTCCTCAAGTTTCTCTTCTGTAAAATTTGTTCTCTTTGAATGAAATACATTCTTGTAGATAGGAAACGTCCATTCTAACTGGTCGTAACTGGTTATAGGTGGTTATAGGAAATATTATTATATTTCAGCGTATTTAGCATTTAGATTTTCAGGCATTGTCCCCATACACAATTGCCGAAATGTTATTAAATCTGGATTTCTATTAAAACCTACGTCTAACTCTTGCCGAAAGCCACATCCAAAGTCACTTGGAATACTTTTCTTCATCTAATGTGGTTAATCTATCATTTAATTTGAGATTTTGATTTTAAAAATAAGTGATTAGTTTTGGCAAATTTCCAAATGTTCCTGAAGAAAGTACAACTGAGTACTACTGGAATTTGTGTTAGTTTCATGCACTCAGAAATACTCCGAGCATCGTCATTTAAACATGCACCGAAATTTTGTAAACTATCGAAATTCTCTGCACAAAAACTAGTAGCTTCCAACCATGTCCCCCATCTAGTTATTACTGGAGGGGCGGCAGCGACAAAAATGGAAATTTTTCCCTGTAAAGAGCTACTCCAATTGGAGCTTTTCTGAAATCTTTTTTAAAAACATATCCTAATATGCTGCATATTACTTGTGTAGCACATGCTCTCCACATAATTTGTGAATATATCAGAGACATCTTCCGGAACAATGCCTCAAATGCCTCAACGCACGGTTACAGGTGCATACTGGAAATATTCTTTTATTTCAGCGTATTTAGTTAGATTTTGAGGCATTGTCCCCATACACAGTTGACTCAATGTTAGTAAATCTGGATTTCTATTAAAACCTGCGCCTAACTTTTGCCACATCACTTGGAATATTTTTCAAATTATTAATAGCCACATCTAATGTGGTTAATCCATCATTTAATTTGAGATTTTGATGTCCAAAATAAGTGATTAGTTTTGGCAAATTTGCAAAGTGTTCCTGAAGAAAGTACAATTGATTTTTTAAGTTTGGAATTTGTATTATTTCCTCGCACTCATAAATACTTCGCGCATCGTCATTTAAACTTGTAATGAAATTTTGCAAACTATCGAAACTCTCTGCATAAAAACTAGTAGCTTCCAACCATGTTCCCCATCTAGTTACTACTGGAGAGGGAAGCAGTGACAAAGATTGAAGTTTTTCCCTGTAAAGAGCTACTCTCAATGGTACTTTTCTGAAAACTTTTTTAAAAGCGAATTCAAGTTGAAATGTAGAAAGGACGTTTTCTATCTACGAGGATGTATTTCATTCAAAGAGAACAAATTTTCTAGAAGAGAATCTTGATAAAGGATTGCTTGTTAATATTAATACTCCTTTACTCAACTTGAACTACAAAATGAACAAATAAAAATGTATTTCGTATTTTATAGATCACCACCCATTTGTTTTCCAATTTTATAAATAAAATTAAAAACTCTTTAGAAATGCAAATTTTCAATAGTACGCCCGTGGGCGTTGAGTCATCGACCTCTCTTGTCCGGTCCTAGTAATAAGAATTATCTATATTAATAAAAAAAAAGTAACACTAACAATAACTAGCAATATTTATATTCATATTTACATACACAATCTACGTGTGCGAGGTTTATTTTACGATGATCACTAGTTGAACGAATCATCCTTCGCTTCGGTGTTTATATATTCGTCGAGTATTTGTAGATTTTGATGACGTGCACATCGTACGACGTCACCGGCTGATGTAAGAATTGTATTAAAAGTTTGTGCTGAATTTTATAAGAAGAAACTATGCACTTTTCGTCGTTTTCGTACAAGTGTTTGAACATTTTCATCATAAATTGTAAACAAGTGTTTACTTGTACACTTCTCTCCTGGTTGTTTTTCTTCGGGAATTTGCTTTTCTTTTCGAATGAAAATTCACCCTTTCGTTACAACCATATTTGTATAACTTCCAACTTACTACAAATACTTCTGTTAACAATAGATAAATAGCGTTCTGAACATACCGATTTATAAAATAAATGCAGAAAACTTCGATATACATACCTAAAAACAAGAATTAAATAACTAATACGCTCATTTAGTAAATACGTCGCATATAGACACCGGATGCAAATAAACCGGGTTGTACACGTAAATCTTCATATAGCAAACGTGAAGTGATTTTTTTTTGTTATAAGCTGGCGTATTTAAGATATGAAAACGTTATTTTCTGTCTTCTGAAATAGAAAGATATTCAAAAACAACGTAAAGTCTAAAAAAAACATTTTGGTGGTGTAATTACGTATTTTCCCTATTTATAGATAAGTGTAACCCACGCGGAAAATATTTAAAATGTCAGCACCTCATTGTAGCTTATTTCCCATAAATATTAAAGTATATAGAAAATTCCTAACTTTGTTAAGGTAAATACATAATTAAATTTATTTTCAATATTAGATGTACCTACCTAAAAGAGACTATAAACAAAGATCTAATATTTAATAATTTAATTGTTACATAATGTTATAGAAGAGATGAACAACTGAATGCTAGCGCTAGGTTATGCAGTTGCCATTTCAGAGATGGTAATAAAGCAGCTAATCTCTCTTACCAATTTTCGGTGCCCATTAATTAAGCAGGTATCTCACTCAAATTTACCTAGACATTGTAAAGAAAATGTAACAGCATACAAATTTTAAAAAAATATATTTTGTGTTTAATTTTTTTGTATTTGTATATTAGTCCAGCAAGTTATTAAATTTGAAGCAACCTAACATTTCTTCAACATGACAAAAGCGTTTCTTTTAATTATATTACTGTATACGTGTGCTTTTAAATAAGTTAAATAGCGATAAAAACTAACGTACCCAGTCTTTCGATAGATAAATTGAACAATGTAGGAGTAACATTATGGATGAAGGTCAGTTTTCCAACGCGATCACTATTATACAAGTGTCCCGTATCGTTATGTTCAAATTTTAGGAGTGTAAAGTAGACTTCATTTCAAGTAACAAAAACGCAAACCTTGCATATCCATTTTTAAAAGTTACAGATCTATGAATGTGATTGTCAGATCATGAAGAAAAATGTAATCCTAATATCAATAAAAACTGATTTTATTTAAAAAAAGTCCAATTAATAATATTTTCGAAATATCCACCTCCTTGTTGAATGCAGGCTTGTGCCCGTAAGCCAAAAGAAGAAGTACTTATCCGAATTTCATATTTGTTTTGTCGGATTTGCTCGGCAGCCAGGTGAATATGATCCAACAACTCTTCTCTTGTGTTCGAAACTTGCGCGTAGACTAAATTTTTATGTACCCCCATAAATAAAAGTCAAGGGGATTAAGATCGGGTGATCTGGGTGACCATGCAACAGGACCACCTCGACCAATCCATCTTGGATCATTGACGTTAACCCAATTTCGGACAGCAATTCCGAAATGTGGTGGTGCCCCATTCATGTGAAACCACATGTATCTCGTCGAATATTCAGTGGGACATCCTCTAAAAGACCTGGCAGTGCGTCAATAAGAAATTGAAGGTAATTGTCCGCATTTAACCTCCAAGGAAGAACGACAGGACCAATAAACAAGTCATCGATTAGGGCCGCCCAAACGTTAATAGAAAATTCATGTTGAAATTTAGAAGGGCGTATAGCTTTGAGATTTTCTGATGACCACTTGTACAGGTTCCTCAGATTTATAACACCACTTCTCGTGAATGTAGATTCATCTGTCCAGAGGACTGTTCTGTACAAATTAAAATAAAGCCGTGACTGCCTTAATATCCAGGTAGAATAAACTAGACGAGCATAGTGGTCTGCCTCAAGTAAACTGCGTCCCCTGCGATAATGATATGGATATAAGCCCTCACGTTTTAAAATTAGCCAGACTGCCGTTTGTGGCACTCCTAGTTGTCTAGCGATTCGACGTACACTAAGAGTTTGATCCCTTGTAACAAATAGCTACTGCTTCTTCTTGCGACGTTAACAATCACAGGCCTGTTATTGAATCGTATAACTTTTTTTAAATAAAATAAGTTTGTATTGACTTTAAGATTACATTTTTTTTTCATGATCTGAGAATCACATTCATAGATCTGTAACTTTGAAACAAATAAAAATGGATATACAAGTTTTGCGTTTTTGTTACTTGAAATGAAGTCTACTTTACACTCCTAAAATTCGAACATAACGATATGGGACAACTTGTATATGCATTTTCATCACGTTCGAATTCCTTTGCGTGGTTCTTGAACAGTTTTAACATAATCTAATATATTATTAACAGAACGGCTTACATGATTTGTAAAGAAAATTGATTAAGTTAGAAACAAAATTTGAGGTAATGTGAACTTCTACTGAATTTTAAGAAACTGCAAGCATTAGTAGTTGTAATAATTATTGTTATATTAAGTGCAATTTAACTTTTTCTCATCTCATATGATAATTTCCAGTGCAAATGGGTTGTGTTTGCATCCAATCCCTTTAAAAATGGTAGTGATGACGCACAGTAAATGAACGTATAAAAGGAAAGCACAATTTGACGTTTGAGAAAACAACGATAATAAAAATATCTGTTATATTAATTCTAATATATATTCAAAATAATTTTTATTCACATTTCCATTATATACATTTTAATACTTGTTTAAGTAACGTAGCATATAAAACGAGAAAAGAAGACACTTCACGAAATCGCTTTAGGTTTATTAGAAATAAATTGGATTAGTTAAAGCCTGTTTAATAAATAAATGTATCGGATTTCTCACCCCTTATTAAAGTGTATATATCAGCATTATGACTACCCTGAATCTGGAGCGCGCGCTACTTCAATTGTTCGAGTTACCCTTGAATCGGGAACGCTCCAAAAATACGTCGACAGTACAGTATTTTACTCACTGTTGTAGGATTTCTCTCCCTCTTTAGGCTCCAGCGTGACAAGTGCGTTCAGTTTAGAGGGTTTGTATGTATATAAAATGTGTAACCTGCACAAATTACGAGATACACCTTCCTGAACTCGTAAACGAGAAACATCGAAAATGTTTTGCCTCGTTTAAAGATATTTTGAACTTTGTTTTACGTAAGAAATCTTCAACTCCACGTTTCTTTGCAATACACCTAATAATTATACAAATTATATGAAATAACTTTATATTACTTTTTAAGTACCAATGAATTTAGATGCATTAATCTTGTCTTTATGTAATAACACGAAGCCAAGTCAATCTGTTTTATTCCTTCCTATCGAACTTCCAAGCAATAAACTACAACGTAACACAATTTGGAATTTAGCAAAATTAGTGGATATGTACAAGTATTGACAATTTTAAAATCACATATACATATATATGCGTATATCTATATACATATACAAGGTTTTACCCAGAATTTCCCGGAATTTGAATTCGGCGAAGGGATGGTAGTACAGCTCTATACCGCTAGATGGTGAGGGCTACGTCTATACTAAGTGAGTCTGACAAATAGCACTTTGCTAGGTGGTGACAAACAGTTTTTGTGTTTGTATTTGTTGAGTTGTGCTTGAGTTATTCTGCGACACTACAATGTCTGATGTAAAGGAGCAAAGACCGTGAATCAAATTTTGTTTCAAACGTATGATGGCAGGAGAAAATCTAAAAATGCTCAAACAAGCGTTTGATGTGGTTCATTCAGGTTCGACGCAAACTTATGAGTGGTACAATCGTTTTAAAAATGAACGTGTGTCGCTTCATGATAATGAGCATTCCAGTCAAAAGACGGTGCGTGATGCTATCAGGAGAACAATCCATTACTGAGATAACTCAGCATTGAAGAGAAACGACACCGTGTTCATGCGTACCCAGAGCTGAGAGAAACTGCCGCTTTCGGCATCCCTTTGGATGCGAACTTCAATACCAGATATAGGTGATACCTGTACACCTAATCCCGAAACAAACTAGTGTGAAGTGGCGCAACAATTCATGGAACCTACATTACGACAATACACCAATCCACATATCACTTTTTGTGTGTGAATTTCAAGCCTCGTCGAAAGCGGCAGTACTACTCCCCAGATCTTGTCCCTTGCAACTTCTTGTTTCCGAAGTTGGAACTGGTGGTCAAGGGGCGCCATTTTGAGACGATTAAGGAGATCCAGACCGAAGCGCAGGTAATGTTGAACACGTTAACACGCGTAAACTTCCAGCACTGCTTCCAGTCATGGACAAATCGCTGGGACCGGTGTATTCATGCAGAAGGAGAGTACTTTGAAGGGGGTGGTAGTGAATAAGTTGTAAGAACAATTTATTGTGCTTTTTTCACATTCCGGAAATTTCTGGGTAGCATCTTATATCATATTTAACAACGGAAATAAAGGATCAGGCATGTAGTTAAAAACATTCAATGCTAACATATCAAAGCTAACTTTTTAAAATATGAAAGGCTATTACATACCTTTAATTATCAGATAAATAGCAACACAGAGCTAACGGCGCTATAGCCACTGTGTCAAATAAGTAATAATATATAAACACTTGGACATCGTCACACAATCCATTGAGTATATTTGACTATTGTATACAGTGATTTACTTTACTCGATTTACACCTATTTAAAGTCAAAATCATTTGAATTTAAATGGGCACGCTGAGTGACGCATTCCCGCCTAAGAATATTATTGGTGGAGAGTTACGAGGCAACTTTATACATTTGCTTATAGTTTATTTCAAATTATAAGAATATAACTTTGAACGGCTCTCAAAGGCCGCTCAATACGATTATCTTTTACGCAAACAAACTGCTGAGGTCCGTAATGACAAAATTTAAGTAAATTGTAATTACTGCAATTTACATTAAATAAAATTTAATAATAATATAAGCACCAACAGTTGTTAATTTGAATATATAGTTATAATATATAGTTAAATAGTCAATAAAATACAATTTAGATGAAATAAGTGCTTATATTTATTAAACAAAATTTAAGTAAATATAGTTAAGGAGTTGGTATATATTACATCAAATATTGAGTCTATTTATCATTTATTGTTAATCTTTACTGCTGTATACATATTTGATTTTTCTCTCTTCACTTAACGAACAGGTGGCGACCTTTTGCTGAAAGTGTTAGTGATTATGATGTGGATAGTGATAATACTGTTGGAGCACGACAGAGAAAGCATATATCAGAAGATGCAAAACAGATAATTTTCAATGTCTATCATACTCTGATGAAAGAAAATAACGAACTACAAACCCAGAACATTCAACGAACGTCGCAATTAACCATGGTGCCTTTTGGAACAATATATAAAATAATTAAGAATAACGCAGGGCCTCGAAAGCAAAGAAGTGGCAAAGGAGCACCGAGAAAAATTGAAGAGTATGTAATTGAGACTATTAGGCAGCAAGTATACTCCTTCTACAGAGGAAATGTTGTATCAACACTTGACTGCTTACATAAAAGAATCAGTGATGAGCCTATAAATATTCAGTGTTCTAAAGCAACCTTGTGGCGGACGCTAAAGAAAGCTGGTTTTAAGTTTAGCGCTGTAGGCAAACGTCGCACAATTATGGAAATCCCGAGGTTACAGAAAGTTCGATATGAATATTTAACGGCAATTAGAAGGTATAGACAGGAAGGACGATTAACATGTTATTTAGACGAGACGTGGTATGACACCCATGACACAATTTGCAAAGGTTGGGTGGATAGTTCAAGTATGTGTCAGTTGTCCGCGCCGGTTTCGAGAGGGAAGAGAATATCATTCTTCATGCTGGGTCAGGAAAAGGATGGATCGGACAGCCGCTATTATCTGCTAAATATGTTAAATCCTCAAGTTTAGATTCCCATGAAGAAATGACCTCATCTTTATTTGAAGAATGGTTTTGTGACACTTTGCTGCCAAATTTACCAAAAGATAGTGTGATAGTGATGGACAACGCTCCACATCATTCTCGACAGCTAACCAAAATTCCTACAAAATGTAATAATAAGAATTAAAACATTTTTAGAAGCAAATGATTTATATTTTGAGGATCATTAAACAAAAAAACAATTAATAGAGGTGATGAAGACAAAATAATGTTTAAAGGATTATTATGTGGATAATAGAGCCAAAGAAGCAGGACATACAATTTTGCGTTTACCACCATACCATTGCATTTTCAATCCCATTGAATTGATATGGGCCCAACTGAAAAATACCATAAGACGAACAAATCAAACACCGAAATTTAGTGAAAGCTGTGTAACACACATAAAAATGCTATGGAACATATAACTGCTGTAAATTGGAAAAATGCTGTTAAACACGCAATAGCAAAAGAGGACGAATATATCCGCATGTACAAAATAGTAGCACCTTTGATTATAAATTTGCAATACGATTCAGACACAGACACCGATTTGCAAGACGACTCCAATCATAGATGATTTATGAAATGCGGTGACACATAAAAATTTTATTGTGTATTACAAATAAATTAGTTTTATATATCTATATGTATCCACTACACATACCACACGATTGCCACACGATTTGTAATTTTTTCTTTGTATATATTTTGCAGATATTTTTTATTATATACTTGAAATTAACAGCGTTTTATTATTATATTATAGGGCCCTAATTTATAGTCAATACGGGCCCTAGATTCATACGTTGCAAATAGGTAAACCGTACCCGTTCAATAAGGAGACCAGGGATAATAATTATCATCACAGAAGGTGGTGCAATAAAAGCATTAGAGCCGTTTAAAGTTATATTCTTATAATTTGAAATTAACTATACCTTGGTCAATACGTATGTGTATACCATACCTACTTATCCAATCAAAGCTACACTATACATTGAATATAAACATATCGGGGAAGTTAAGTTGACGTAGACGCGTCTTGCGCAGCAGTGTCGCTTTCTTACCTCGTTTATACACGGTACACATAACATCCGAATTTATGCCTGCCCTCTATGCGATATATACCGGAAATAAATATACACAACCAATTTGAAACTTGTGTATCATAGCATCCACCTGGATTTTTTTCTACACCTTACCAGCATTATTCCACGCCGATTTAGCATAGAAGACACTGTGACTTCCGATTTTGAAATTCACAACGCCGACGGATATCGAAAAGATAGTAAATATATATTACATATTTTAAGATTGAAAAGATTGATGGAATTTTTTTGAATTTTTTTGGACATTTTTATTGTAATATATTTAAAGGTCAAACACAAAATCGAGTTAATTAATTCACACTATTTCGAAGGTGTATATTGGATTCGATTGTATATTATCTTAATGAAGGCCAATCAAACCTAGTCAAAACGTCGATTGAATGGTTCTTTGAAAAAACAAACCAATACGCGGTCGACCGCCCGGTTATTGCATTTAATTCGTATCTTTATTTTTGCATACAAATGTAGTCACAACTGCATCGAAAAATATAGAAAGTTTTATCAAATTTTCGTTCTCGAATATTAAAACAATATTTTTTTAATGGCCTCAGAAACAGAATATTTCAAAAAGGTTTCGTTTTTTCATCTTTTCTTTTTTTTTTTGCTGCCGTTGAATGTACTATGAATTAGAATAACTTTAACAATACTTCAACCTTCAATGATGTCAAAAAGAAATGTATAAGAAACAATTCAAGACAATTTATTTGGAATTTAATTAATGGAAACAATACAGTAACTGTACACATAATCTATAATATATTATATTATAGATTATGTATATTAAATGTACAGTACAAAGTAATAATAATAATAGCTCTAAATTAATAATGTACATATTGCAGTGAATTGTGATCTTAATTGCTTATTTACTTTCAATTCACACTACAAAACAGATTCCCTGCTATCCTCAGTCGGGTGCGCCTTCCTTGAGCTTCCCAATCTTCAGGGCTTATCCTCATGGATACGTGGAAATATAATTGAAAAGAATAGGTATAAGACAAATCATACAAACATTTCCCCCCTTTACATGTATATTTAAAAAAAAAACTAATAAAAACTCAACTTTACAAAGTGTAAAATTGCACTGATACCAACTGATGGTAAAAGTTATAAAAAACCTCCAATTAATTTACCGCGAGCAAAGATTTAAATATAAAATATAAACAAAATTTATCAGATGTCAATAATTACATTACCCCCACAAATCAACCGTCAAATAGAACTTTCTCTATTTTTCGCACGCATCCAAAATTGACCATGCGCAAAAATCAAGCATGTAACAAATAAGTTTCCCCGCCTTCTAACGCATTACAATAATTTATATGAACAAAATACTATACTCAAAAAAAAAACAGTCTGATAAGTTTTCTTAATATTTTCTCTGATTACAAAAATATTATAAACTAGAATTATCGAATTTACTGAGCTCCTTATTGTAATACACTTATTTCTAAATACATAGATAAAATATTAAAATATACATACATTCATTTTTGTATACGTCACGTCACAAAAAAACTATTATAAGAGAGACTCCAGATAGGTCATTTAATTTAAATTACAAGTTTAAAGACTCGTAAACAAACGAAAAATTAATTTAACACATCAAAACACTCTCAAAAAACACACACCGTAATTATCCAAAGTTTAAATTGAATAAAATTAAGTTTTATTCAATTACAAATAAACACGACCTATCTGTACAACAACTATTAAATCTCTAATATCAGTATCCTTGAAACAGCTTCAATAGCCCCACCTAACATAAATATAAATCAAAACAGCTACAATATATATATATATATATATATATATATATATATATATATACATTATTACAACTTCCAAATTGGCGCGAACTGCAAACATCACATAAACCCGTACATCCTACAGTTATGGACAAAAATACATATCATAATAAATTTTTACATAAAATATCAACTCTTTATAAATATCCTTCTGAAATAAAATGTACATAAATATATTGTCTTTTACGGTTTCTTTATTTTCTTTCTTCGGGGAAAAATCCACGACAATATGTCTAAAACTGTTGTTGTTATGATTGATAAAGAACCGGGGTTAATTAAAACACTGAAACTACGTATACGAGGTTGATGATAGAAGAGTGCTGTCAAAATTTCGCCCCAATCTGTCAGATAAGTTTATAAGTGTTTATGTTGATATGGAGAAAAGAACTTCTTGTGTTAATTAAACATTTTTTACGCTAAAAAGACAGTAAATAAACTGAAGAAAAATTACATTGATATTATAATGAATCTGCTCCTTCCCACGAAATGACATGTAAGTTGTTCAGTATTTTCAAAAGTGGTCATATAAGTACACAATATTTGGCATCAACATTTAAATTTGACCAAAAAAGTTTACATTAAGCACCCATTTGTTACAAATGAAACAGACATGCAATAATATACACGTCTGTAACTGTACACATGGACATACACCTCGTATTTTCCAACATTTACTTCTGCACGTGTTTCTGTCATCTACTATCAGGCTTCATCAGTTAGGCTAGTGAAGTAAGTAAAGCTTAAAGAAATCGCCTCATAAGGTATAGCAAATTTTGTCCTATCAGGTGATACCATATAATCTACTCGCATCGTGTTAATGAATGCCTATATATGTATTTTTCCCTTCTGTACCGGCATAGCCGGTCAAGAGAAAAATTGCCACTTTTGGCATAGCCTCTTTTGTCCGTCAGATGTCACTACATTATATAGCGTCAAAATTTACTATACCTTAAGAGACGATTTCTTTAAGCTTTACTTACTTCACTAGTCTAACTGATGAAGCCTGATAATAGATGGCAGAAACACGTATCTGAGGCAGAAGTAAATGTTAGAAAATACGAGGTGTATGTCCATGTGTACAGTTACAGACGTGTATATGATTGCATGTCTGTTTTATTTGTATTTAAATATGAAATAATCAACCACACGATGGGTACTACGTATTTATAAAATAGTCCATTAGAGCATCTAATTTTAAATCGCGAATAAAAACATCTAAGAAAGATAATGCTATTTCAATTATCTTATACACGTTTGAGTTTGTAAATTTCACCGACTAATATCTATTTGTCGGTGAATGTTTGCGATCATACAAAATGTGTGATCCAATGAATGAACAGAAATGGTAAAAGCAGAAATGCAAATTAAATTAAACGATGATTTTACTTGTGCTAAATTTACAGACTTTCTAAATAATTATCTTAATTTATAGGTAACAGTAAAAAATAATTGTGTGCAAATTTAAGATAGAATGATACTAACAATATATGAAGTAGGAAAAATATATGTTTATACAAGATATTTCGATTTTTTTAATTACAAAAAAATTAATTTTATTCTTGAATTTATGAGCATCATACATTACCTAGTATTATTATTTTATATAATTTCGTATCGCGCAACCAATTTCTACACTTTCTAAGTGTAATGAACATATTTAAACGTAACCTATATAATTCCCACAATGCAAAGCTCTCTATTTACCGTAAACTTTGCGATGCTTAGTGTATCAGGAAATATTATTTAGTTAAATTAATAACATAAATTACAATAAACACATTATTCATTACGTAGAATCACCGAATATGTTTATGTATCAAGCGAGCCACAAAATTTGTATCCTAGGTAGGCCCCATAGGCCATGAACGACTGAGATAAACATATAAGTCACGTCTGAGCTTAGAGAATTGACGAAGTGTCATTTGTAATAATAATTTATTAGCTATTTAATAATGGCCTTTATATTTAACAGACAACAGAAACAGCCCATGGTTGAAATTGATTTAAGAAATTCACTTTATAACTAATGGTGAATGGGTTTATTCTATCAGGGATGCATATCAGGATATTTTAAAAGAATTTCCTGATATTGCTGTCCCATATGATCAGTTTTCCACATGCATTCGCCCTTTCGTGTAATTATCTGGGAAACAGGAAACGTGGATTGCAAAAAGGGCAGTGATAGACCAACACTTAGAAATGGGGAAAATGTTGAAGCGGTAAGGAAATTGGTAGAAGAACGTCTTCAGCTTTCTGTGAGACATTTATACCAAGAATTAGATCTTTCTTATAGCACTTGCTGGCGTATCCTTAAGCATGATCGCTTGTAAGCGACTCATGAAATATTTCCTGTGGACAGACCGAAATGACATGAATTTTGTCAAAGATTTATTGACCACTTTGTTGTTAATGATGGAGGCATTGAAAAGTTTATGTTTACTGATAAATCCTGGTTTCGTCTCTCTGGTAAATTTTCAATACATGAGGATGTGGAGCGCAAATAATCCGTACTTTTTTGTGGAAGCTCCACTGCATCTACAGAAAACTGGAGTTTGGGCCGCTGTTAGTCAGACAAGGATTATTGGACCTATATTTTTTAAAGGTATGCCGATTAAAAATACAAAATTCTAAACAGTAGCCAAAAAATGCTTTTGGGAATCTTACGCTGCGCGTTACAGACTGAAAATCTTGATACTATTTGTAAATATGTTATGCGATGATGAGTTATGTACAGGAAGCCTACTTCCAACAAGATGGAGCTCGTGTACATACTATCGGTGAAAACATTGTTTTTCTGAGAGAATTTTTTGGACATCGAATTATTAGTTAGAACACAATTTGGCCACCTGCGATTTAAGTGCGATTTCTTTTTATGGACGTAATTAAAAAATTATATTTTTGTAACAAATGTTTTTGATCTTAATGACCTGCGACGAAATATCACTAATAAGATCATAGAAATTAATAATTCATCTTGGATCCTACACATCCGCCATCTTGGATCCGACACATACAGCCGAAATTTATTTTTATACTTTGCAAATTACATCAGCTGTATGATAATTTAGAAAATAAGTTTAATGAAAAGTATATTATAGCACTTTTGTATTTCATAAAATTTCTTAAAATACAATTAATTATGTTTATAGATTTATTGATATTTTCATAAATACATGGATTAAACTTTGATTCGCAAAATTAAGACATTTGAAGAGAGTTTAGTACAGATAGGTATTAAAAAATACTCATATATAATGAACTAAAAGTGTTTATAATGATGAAATACTTCATTGTAATTAAAAAACAATAATCTTTAAATTAAAATCAAAAATTTAAAAATTCAGGCATTGTCACAAAATATATATCACAAATAAAAATAATTTTCTTAAGTAATTGTTTGTACAATATGAGTTTTAATTTTATTAACAGATTGCTTAAGCTAACAAGAACTGAGAAAAGCCTACATTACTGTTGTAAATGAATCTTTCAAGGGCTTATCAGCCCTTAACAAATTTAAAATCGAATCGAATCAAACATCTGAATACATGGATTGAAAAGCAGGCAGTTTTCAATTGATTAGTACAAATAATTATTACATTAAGGACCGATTTTATAAGAAATTATCAAACATGAATGTGAAATTATTTCTTTTTGATTTTAAATATTTATTCTAACACTTTCGAAAAAATATAATAAACGGGAAGCTCTCCCTTCAAATAATTGAAAATAATTAATTTAATAAACTCTTTTCTTATAGAGGCGCATAGTTGCTCCTTGTGGCTATTGCACTTTATTAAGTATTCAAAACGAATTACATTTGAAATTGTTGCATACAATATTTTGTAAATGTCTTTTTTAAAACAAATTTAGGGCAATAATATCATACACAAATTGTACATAAATTCCATACTGCAAAAAAACTATAATTGCAGTACTGTAGCTTTCTTTGTTTTGAAAATTCTAGTAATTCTGTAAAACTGTGGCGTTCTTCAAATTGTCCGATAACAATGCTTTAACCTAAATGCAGTTTTCCTGTAAATATGCACATATAAACAAAAGGCTAAATAAAATACTCTAAATATAAAACACACTATATATACAGGGTGGCCCAAAATGACCGAAGGGGTATGAGTTCATTATAACTTCTTATTTAAGACATAATTATTAAATTTTATTTATTTTAAATACAGTATATTAATGGAGAATATTTTTAATTTAATTATGAAAAATTATATCTCGCAATGACCGAAGGGGTTTGAGTTCATTATAATTTCTTATTTAAGACATGATTATTTTTTTTTTTTTTATTTTAAATACAGTATATTAATGGAGAATATTTTTAAAAAAATTATATCTCGCAATGGATCGTTGATTTGAGAAATAAAGGTCAACGATTTTGGCACGTTGTTCAATTGTGTACTGTTCCATTTTAAATTCCCCAAGTCTTCTTTACAAAATACTGAAAACAAATAAAAAAATTATAATAAAAAAGTTATAAGGAAATAAAACCCCTTCGGTCATTTTGGGCCACCTGTATAAAAATTATATGTTTTTCACACAAAATGGCACATTACAACATACAAAAACAACTGCAATACAGGACAGGTTAATAACACTACCAACAAAATTTGGAATTAAGGCACGTAACACACATTTCTGAATTTCTAAAGTCACTAGATATATATCGATACGAGTTGGTTCATAACAAGAATTACAAAATTTTAGGAACCATAATTCCTATCCAAGCGCGCACCTTGTGGTGTAACCATAAATAAAACGTATACGAAACACAATCATACCCATAACAATAATTGATAGCGAAAGAATATTAGATAAACATAACGTAAACGTAGTCGTCTGCATGTGTCATATGCCAAAATTGAAGAACTCATGTTACGAAATGGATGAAAAATCAAACACAGGATTATTATTACTGGTGTTACTACAAAGATAAATACAACGTAGTAATGTTAGAATGTGTGAAACCAGTTTCTGATGAATTCGACCTGTAAATATCACGCGAGGTAGTTTAGAAAAGTAATTTTATTTTAGAGTTAAAAATGCATGGCAGGGAATAGTTCTTCACATATACCCGTATGACACGCAAGCCTCTATTTTGGAAGAGTTGGGCCCTAGAGGCTTGTGTATGACACCAATGCTGTTTGAAGAACTGTTAAATTTAGTTGGTTCCAGACTAAGTGAACAGCATTCGAAAGCTAATTTCACCAAGTCAACGGTTAATTATTACTTTGAAGTAAATTTTCCATAATTAAATGTTACTCCCCTACCACTAAGAGATAGATTACCAAGAAGTAATATCACAGCAAAACATTTCTTTGTTGAGGATTCTGCTTTACTGCTGAGTCTTCATTTATTTCGACTATACTCTGGAAGAAATTTGAATGTGGTGAAAATTGGTTTTAATTACAGACTGGCACGTGCAAAGCGAGTAAATGAAAATGAATAGTACCAAGTTGACGAATTTTATAAAATATTTAAGAAAAGACCTGGAAAAGACTTGAATTACTACTTAATTATGTATTTGATATTGACATTAATTTGACAGATACAAAAGCACATGAACCATATCAAATTAACCTACCTAGCTCCTCACTGTTCTACTTAAATACTCAATTTTCCGTGAATTTAACGTAACGAAAACATAAACTTGAACATTTTTTAACTTACATTTATTTTACGTGTGTCCTTAACTAATTCGTATACGTAAGAAATACATGCGGTAATTATGAACGCTAACGATGATTTCAATATATCGAACTTTATGCTTTACGGATATGTTTTGTATTCTTTATGTTTACGCATATTGTAAATCAGGACTTAGATATAAAATTAATGCCTGAATAGTGTTGGGAAAACTTGACGCAATTGTTTCATTTTCTATTAGGAGGTACTTTAAAGAACAACTTATTTCTTAAAATGTTTCAATATCCTGACAAATTAACTATTGTTTCCTTTAGCAACCAGTTCTAGACCCAGGGATGCAGAAATAATTATTTAAGTAATAAGGGAGGTAAGTAACATTTACTAGTCGAGGACTTGCAATAGAGTTCGAGACTGGTAAATGTTACCTCCCGAATTGCTTATATCATTTTTCCCACTCCCCAGACAATAAAATCCTCAAAAATTAAATGTAATCATGATAAACAGTAACGGTGAACAACCTCGGAATTTAATGAATTAGACACATCTGAAACGTTACTAGACAGTTCCTACATACAATTGTTTATAAACACAAATAAAACGAAATTTGACAATTCAGTTGTGTTAATTGTGGTTTAAAAATGAGTGTTCCCAATGTAGAAGACGAAGCGAAAGAGGCTTGTTTGGATTTGCTTCCGGAGAAGTCGATGAAAAGCTACGAGTTAACATACAAATTGTTCAAGAAATGGTGTCGGAGTCCCTGCTGTTAGCGTATTTTCTGGAGAAATCTAAAAAATTCAAGGCTCCATCCAGTTTGTGGTGTGAATACTCGATGCTCATGAGTACATTATTTATAAATGAAAATATTGACATATCAAAGTATCCCAAATTACGTGCGTTTTTGAAAAGAGAAAAATAGATATATAGATAGATAATAAAAGCCGAAGCAGACGTGTTTTCTATAGTCGGTAACCACCGTAGTGTACGGTGGTTACCGACTATAGAAAACACGTCTGCTTCGCCTTTTATTATCTAGACAGCGCTGAATATTCCTTCACGCTCTGTCTGAATAATTTCGGCTAGATAGTAACGTAGTTATGTTTGTTTGAATGTGTCTTCTCCAACAGGGGCGTATTGAGAATCATGTAGAAATGTGAAATACGTATCTACGTCTTTGGAGAAAATACATTCAAAAATACATAAATGAACTTGTATTGTGTTCTTCACACCCCATTTTTAATAATATTTTTTTATATTATTAAAAATACTTTGGTATTATACAAATGTAGTGAGGTTTTACCCACTCAAGTATGTTTCAAATTATGTTGTCATATACATATTCGGCTCACGCCGATAAGTAGTGAAGACACGAGAATACAGTTTTTTATAGATACGGTGGTTACCGACTATAGAAAACACGTCTGCTTCCGCTTTTATTATCTAGACAGCGCTGAATATTCCTTCACGCTCTGTCTGAATAATTTCGGCTAGATAGTAACGTAGTTATGTTTGTTTGAATGTGTCTTCTCCAAGAGGGGCGTATTGAGAATCATGTAGAAATGTGAAATACGTATCTACGTCTTTGGAGAAAATACATTCAAAAATACATAAATGAACTTGTATTGTGTTCTTCACACCCCATTTTTAATAATATTTTTTTATATTATTAAAAATACTTTGGTATTATACAAATGTAGTGAGGTTTTACCCACTCAAGTATGTTTCAAATTATGTTGTCATATACATATTCGGCTCACGCCGATAAGTAGTGAAGACACGAGAATACAGTTTTTTATAGATACGGTGGTTACCGACTATAGAAAACACGTCTGCTTCCGCTTTTATTATCTAGACAGCGCTGAATATTCCTTCACGCTCTGTCTGAATAATTTCGGCTAGATAGTAACGTAGTTATGTTTGTTTGAATGTGTCTTCTCCAACAGGGGCGTATTGAGAATCATGTAGAAATGTGAAATACGTATCTACGTCTTTGGAGAAGATACATTCAAAAATACATAAATAAACTTGTATTGTGTTCTTCACACCCCATTTTTAATAATATTTTTTTATATTATTAAAAATACTTTGAAATAATTATTGTTACAATACCAGATTCGAAAAATGGAATGCCGCGTACATTTACAATTACAGCCTCTAAAGGAAATAACTACTGCTATTTGCAAATTGTCAAAAAATATATCAACATTAGATCCAAAATTGCAAATGTACGTATTTTCATGCGTTATCATGGAGGGAGATGTTATAATCAACCTGTCGGTAAAAATACAATCGCGGAAATACCTTGTAAGATAGCAAAATATCTGAATTTAGACAACCCCAAACTCTATACAGGTCATTCGTTCAGAAGAACGTCAACAACATTATTAGCGAATACTGGAGTAGAAGTTCTCACACTAAAGAGGCACGGGGGTTGGAAGTCTAGTAGTATTGCGGAAACCTACGTAGCTGATTTTATTGCTAACAAAAAAGCGATTGCTAATAAGGTTTTATATGATAATCAGGGTACAAATTATACTAAAGCATCTTCGGCGATGATAGTGTCAAATGAAACCACGGAATGAAGTGTTGCTGATAAAGTAGGTGATAATAACATTGAATTATCAAGAAATATAAATAAATATCCCAATTTTGTTAATAACGTTACTAATTGTACAAACTGTAATATTACCATAAATATAAATTAATAGAACACGTGTTTTGATGCACTTTTTTCCCTAAAGGACGTAAGTAAATTACTTACGCCCCGTTGTCATAACAATCACAGTCATTTCAGTAAAACCAACTTACGTCTATAGAAACAATGTATTAATGGTATGCTTACTATAAGGGGAGTGGGAAAAATAATTTTTTTAACGCATCTCCTCTCTTAAGAAGTTTGTCTGGTGTTAGCTTCAAAAAACTAGAAGGGTTAAGAAAATTAAATTTTTCATTTATATGACTTGAAGATCTTGACCGTTTCGTTACTTATACCTTTATGATAACTAAAATAGCATAAAATATATTAACTTTAAATTTATTATTCGCGTTCTTCACTTTGTGGCCTCATAGTGCACGAATAAACAATTGTTGTGATAATCATAATATGTAGGTATATTTTTGGAATGAAGGTGCATTCGCTGGAATTTATACCATTATGCGATTATTACGATTAAAACATTTTTTTAAATTTTTGGCACGTTCTAAATTTGCTTGGTTCTGGACTTTTACGACGACTCTTGGGCAACATCACAGGAATGTTATATGTCATTAGGTGTGCCACAGGCGTCAAATCTGGGGCAGTTGCTATTTCTGGTATAACTATGCTGATAATTTACTTACCTCATATTATACCTATGACATAATAATTTAAGATCCTAACAATCTCCCGTATCTTGAAAAGAACTTTTGGAATCATTAAAGGACCTCAAAGGAATTAATTTGCGTTATAAACTAATTGGAGGGAAAAGTACTCTTAGCCAAAAAAAAAAATTAATTTAAAAATATTATCAATCCAAAACACGCCAAATTTCGGATAATCATGTTATTTATGTGTCAATGTTTAACTGAAACATCACTTTAAAGTATTTATGCTATAAAGTTAGTTAATTTTTTTTTTGCTAAGAGTATGTTTCCCCCATTAGCTTATAAGGCGAATTAGTTCGTGTGAGGTCCTTCGATTCCGAATGTTTTTTTCACGATATGAGAGTTTGTAAGGATCTTAACAATAGCCAAAATTTATTCAAGGGTCACTGGTTCGTGTGTTACTTACTGCAGCATAACTGGATATAATTGCAGAGTGGTGTCATGCGATCGTCAATGATCGCCCATTTTCATAAAACAATTGTACACAAAGTATTTGTTGTTCAACTGTTGAACGCACCATCTTGACGTCTTACGGTTTGTAGATGATAATTGCCAAATATTAGCTCCCCCTATTTCATAGAACACAAATAGCGCACAATTCAAATGTTATAGTTTCAAATGAGATGCCTTTAGATTATATTATTCTTTGTTGTATGGCAATTCTTAACACCACCTGAATCGACTCCAAAACTTAAATTTTAGGCTTCTTTAGACAATTAAAAACAAAAAAAAAATTATTATTTTTTATGAGATATTTAAAT
Organism: Melolontha melolontha; assembly: GCA_935421215.2. Classification (NCBI taxonomy): domain Eukaryota; kingdom Metazoa; phylum Arthropoda; class Insecta; order Coleoptera; family Scarabaeidae; genus Melolontha; species Melolontha melolontha. The sequence goes on along the minus strand of OW285235.1, from coordinate 50,348,182 downwards.
GTTGAACTTATATATTATTTTATTTCTTAATTTAATTTAATTTTTTGAATTTAAATTAATTTTACTGGCAGAATAGTCGAGCCAAACCGTAAAGTGCAATTATAATTATTTTACGTGCGATTTCATAGCATTTTTTCACTAGCAATGGACATACAATCAGTTTGTCCATTAATCGAACTCGCCAATGTTTCACGATGCCTTTCTCGACGTTGTTCCATATCATATCCGAAAAAGTAACTTAAACAATGTTCTAGATCTAAATAAATTAAAATTAAAAATGTATGCGTAAGTTATTGAAACTCACTGGACACTTACGTAATATGTAACTAACAGTTAAAACAATTAAAAAAACAAACTAAGTCGCCGTACTTTATTTATCTTACGAAATAGAAAATAATAAATAAAACAAATTATGAAAACTCCTCCCGCTTCTATCTACGCCCATGAAGAAAGGAATTTAAGTATAATATCGAAGTAATTGCGTCGCAATTCAACGATAAAAAGCAGATGTACGGTTAATCGAATGAATAGTGCTATTCAATAACTGCGTGTTGTAGTTAGCAATGTTATAGACTATTTATGTGGTCCATCGTAATTTCGGCCTCTCGTGTCCGGTCCCTAATAATTACATATTAATATATATATTTTGTGTGTTCATATTACTACGTAATCTACAAGACATAAATTTTTTGAATAATATTTTTAGCTTAGTTTAGCCACATTCAAAATCTATAATATTATATTAAAAAACAAGTTTCATAAGGCACCATTTTGCCGCACGAGATCAGTTTAGAAAACGAGCCGCGATAGCGGCGAGTTTTCTAAAGAGCGAGTGCGGTAAAAGGCCTTATGAAACGAGTTTTTTATATTATTTTTTCTATTTTGCGTTTTTTACATTAATAAATTGCTTAAATTGGAATTATTTAATTTGAAAGTTCAGAGTTTAATTTTTATATAAAGCATGCAGTTGGTCACATTGATACTTGACATTTTCAAATTTAAATCTTGCTATCCGCGAAGTATATTATATTACATATTATTTACTAATTTTCGTTAACATTACTTGATACTTCATTTAACATATATATGTTGTTGTCAATTATATACAACATACGTTGTTTGTGTAAAATACGGACATATATCATATCTGTCAAATGTACATAAATTCTTAAAATCAAATAACAGCAATGATATTTATTTCTGTATTCGAACAACGCCAACATTGAAAAATGAAAAAAGCGTATCGAAATGAAGCTCATTTCGATACTGTTTTGGGTTTCATAATGAGTTCATTTCGAACGCAAAATAGAAAAAATAATTTTAAAAGAGTAGATTCCATAAAACCGAACTCCGAATGAACATGAAACAGATTTTGGAACCGTTTGAAATAATCTAATCAAGCACTGGAAATTTCGAGCCGCAATCTACATGTTTGTAGAAGACTCAGTACTGTTCAATCTATTTTGAATTGTTCAAATTAGTGTCTAGAGCGGCCCCAATATATCTGTTTGTATTGCCATTTCCAATTGATAACTTTGTTAATTATGGATTGTATTATATTACCATAAACCCAACGTTGTAGAGCATGGAAAAGAAAAATATATAATTCAAACAACTAATTAGTACATTTAAGATCAAAAGCACTTATTTTTGCGGATTTTTAATAGTTATAAGACGTTTCTTAATTTTAAAATGAACCATCAGTAACAGAAATAGGTACTTAATAATAATAATAATAATAATAAATATAATAATACACATATGTTGACAAAATATTTTTAGAAAACGTAGATCCAACATCCAACGTCTAAATTCTATAAAATTAATAAATATATTAGGTAGGAGAACATTTACTTTGAGGCAAGTATTGTGATTTTTTTATTAAAATATAAATACTAATGAAAAAAATATATTCACACTGTAAGAAGAACATTACTTGAATTATTACTTGAATTTGAATTTGAATTTCCCTGGCAAAAATCTAAGCTGTAATATAAACAATTACGTTGTTTTCATTGCATGTTTTTGGTAAGTTACAAGTGTATTCCAATGAAATTCCTAAATAGCAAAAAAGGGACTGATTACGTGATTACGCAAGCATCAACAAAATTCAATAACATTGCCCTATATAGTAGGTGGCGACATCTAATGTACAGACATTCTAACTTGACACAGGACAACCATTAATGAAATCTTCATATAAATAATAATTATTTTATATAGTTGTAAAAAGAAAGGCAAATTATTAATCAATTGAAAATAAAAAAATATAAGTTATTTGCTATTATGCTGTTATGTAATATTTATTATTTTTATACAAATTGTTTGTTTCATTTTTCATTATACTATAGAGTTAGTAATGCTCATATTTATTCATAGATGGCGCAAACCAATCGTTAATATTTTTTTTCATTACTTAATATTCTCGCTTATAGATTTCTATTTTACCACTAAAACTTAATCAATATATTTAGGTCAACGAGTTTTAATACGTATAAATACGCGAGTCATATATATAACTAATTGACACACTATTTACTCCAAATAACAACGGATTACTTGAATCTTTCGAGAATTTCTCGTGATCAAAACTATCTAAACAATGTGACAATACGTGTACTCGCCTGCTTTAATAATTATTATGAAAACAAAAATGTCTGAGAATACTATGACTTTGTCGTATGAAACAAACGCACAAAACGTAAGTACAAACAATGTCGATATACGAAATAAAAGCAATAAAATCGACGATGCAACGAATTCAATGTTAATGCGACAACCATCGTCAGAAATAAAAAATAATAAGG